>CM055117.1:640815069-641175069 GCA_029206835.1 Rana muscosa | reverse complement strand
CAATGTTTTCTGCCCCCTCCAATCCCAACACGGTGGCCAACAGGGTTGTACTTTGCATTCAAATGTTACCCCCATTGCAGTTTTGCCGTTGGATGACCCATGAGTGTGGTGGACTTTTAAAGCTCATCTCCAGGCAATTTTTTCCCATGTAGTGGGGTCGTGCCTGCACTGCATAGGTCACTTGCTCGTTTTTGTCTAGGGTATTGGAGAGCGGAAACTTACCTGATCTTCCGATGCCCAGCATAAGACCAGTCTGGCACCCCTGCACTCAAGTAAGGAAGAACTGTGCCCGCCAGGAAACTGACACTCCGCAGGGCTAATCACAGGCAGTGAGACATAGTCTAGTTAGGTCATTGTCTCTTCCTTTTCTATACGTATCTGCCTGCCCATACAAGGTATGGGCACACAGATACACTGAGAAGTCTGGAGTCATCCTGCATGGCACCTACTGATTGCAAGTAAAAATAAATAATAAACGCATATGTGCATTTACATCTTTTTTTTTTTAAAAAGGTGAACTTATCTGTTAAAGAGGAAGTAAACCCTGATGGGTACTTCCTCTTTATTTCCCTGCAAAGGTAAAACATAATGGGCTATTATGCATCGCATAGTAGCCTATTATTTGTCACTTATCTGAAACCGAAGCCTGCGATGTCACTGCCGTCCCCACTAGCAGTGAGCGTCCATCTTCACCCCTCTTCTTTCCGGGGCCGCGAACTCCGGCTCTGTGACTGGCCGGAGTTGCATGACGTCACTCCCGCGCATGTGCGTGGGAGCCGCAAGTTACGGCATGAACCCCTTTAGAAACAGCATGATCGCCGTTTCTAAAGTGAGCCTGCGCCGTAGACATTGGCTCACACCTCTATTGTAAATATTTCCTAAACCGTGTAGGTTTAGGAGGTGTTTCCAGCACCAACAGGTAAGCCTTAAGCCTCATACACACGGCCGAGAATCTCATCAGGAAAAAACATGTTGTTTTTCCTGACAAGATTCTTGACAAGAATCTTGTCTCGGCCGAGTGTACACACGCTCGATTCAAAAGAACTGCCGTTCTTTTGAATGGAACGAACGAGGTGACGTCATCGACTACGACGAGCGTGCGCGTGTCACATTTGATGCCGCCAGCTTGCTACACCCTACCTATGCCTAGGAAGCTACCGCGCATGCGTCAGTCATTTAGAGCATGCGCGGGTTTCTACGGCGACAGGTAAGCGTACACACGCTCGGGTTTTTTGTCGGGAAACAGGCCGACGAGAATCTCGACAAGAAAATAGAGAGCAGGTTCTCTATTTTTCTTGAGATTCTGGCCAGTTTTCTTGACGAGAAACCTGAAAGCCTCGTACACACGGCTGGTTTTCTTGGCAAGAAAACTCTCCCGGCAGTTTTCTTGTCGGTTCTTGCCGAGAAAACCGTCCGTGTGTACGAGGCTTCAATCTAGGCTTACCTGTGGTAAAAGTGGTTGTACAGAGTGTATTTTTACAACAGATGCAATGGGACTGCATGGATCGGCTATTCCAGTGCAGTCCCACCACCAGGACAAGTCAAAATGCCATGTCTCTTGTGTGCCCAGTTCACACCACTGTGTTGCGGTGGTGTATGGTGAAATAAAGTACTGCGTTCAGTATTGTTTTTTCAGCGCAGCACAGTGTGGGGCTACCTACCACCTCGCACCATGCAGTGGCCAGTTGAACTATGAGTTGTTTGACATTTCAATAAAGTTCCTAATAAAAAGTGAACCGTGCCATGCACCAAGTCTGGCACATCATCACTTATCTGGCTGGACCACTCTTTGTAACACAGCAGCTGGCGTGAATGTACCCTTGCCCAGTCCCCTAGACAGAAAGGAGCAGTTAACCCTTTATTATACAGCCCCACTGCAAGGGAGGGCTGTTAGTTTTCCTGGAGTTCAGCTTTACAGTTGTAATAAGTTTCTAAGCCTGGCAGTCTTGCTTGCCTATTGGAATTTCTCCTAACTATGAGATTCATGATCAGCAGTATCTTGTTCAGCATGTGATGACACATTTTGCAAAAAGTTAAAGTGTATCTAAACCCAAAACTTGATAGTATGGCAGCTTACCAGTCTTTCAGCCCTGGTTCACACTGATGTGATTTCGTATGTGTTCCAGAACACATGGAATCGCATGACAGGTGAAATAACATGACTTTTGCATGACAATACGTTTTTAAAAAGGGTCCTGTGCTTGTTTGGTGTGGTGTGATGCCATTTTTATCTCCCTATAGAGCCGCATAGGTGTTCAAAGACTAAGTGATTCCGGTGCGATTTCTAGCAGGCTATAGTGGACTTCTGAGCTGATTTACAGAGAGAAAAATTTGAAGTTGTATCCAAATCGCATTGGAATCGCACTGAACCCACATGAAACCACACTGGACTTGTTTCTTGAAATTGAACTAAAAACTCGTAGTCAAATTGCACCGTATAAGTATGGACGCTAAGCTCAATAAGATGGCTGCATTCGTTTTCTTTGTTTACACCTTTTTTCCCTTTTTATTTTACCCTGGTAGTCCTGCCATCAACACACTTCCTCTTCTGGGGTGACCATTGTACTGAGCAGCACTGCCCCCCTAAGACAGAGGACTACATTACACTTCCCTATCTTCTCTACAACTGCATTGGTGTTTTGTATGTAGATAGCAGGGAACAATGCTAATAACTTCCTGTGTTCTCTGCCTGGGGGCTGTTATCAGCTTTCAAGATTACTGTTAGATGAACGGCTATTTATTTCTTGTTGAACTAATAACTCTTGGTATAGGGAGCAAATAAGGTAAATGTACTGTTGGGGTTTACATATAGAGTGAGTGCTGGGTGACTTCTTCTAAAATGGGCCAATAAGCTACAAACTGTGGATGGCTGATATGCTTGTCAGCTTGGAATAATAGGAAGTGGTCACTGCTGTACCTAGCTAGGTGTTGGCTTGGATGCAGCAACTAGGAGAAGCGTCTTGCATTCACTATATACACCGTACATACTACTGATTCGTTTTCTCCATTGATCATACAATTCCGGCTACTGTACTATTCTTGGAGCTAAAAGTTCAAATAAAACACTGGGAATGTGACTCAGTGACCTACTTATACTGTGTGCCAAACATTGCAGGGTATTAGATGTACTTGGATTGTTCGAAGTACATTAAAGACCAAACACTTGTTTTCTTAAGTTTTTATTGTGTGTATGGGGTGAATTGTAAATGATTGTGCTATGCTGATACATTGTAAAAGTTTGGTGGAAACGGAACCTCTGCAGCACATGTAGCCTTTGACAGTTAGGTGTTTGTGCGTTTATTTTTAGGAACTGAAAGCAAACTTTTGTTTCTAGTTATAACTGTAGCTGGTGTTCTGTTGGGCATCCGATGGGACAAGCACGATAATTGTGCAATTTCCATTTTTAATTGGTACAGTTGTCCGAAAATACACTACAACACATTGATGTACAATGTATATGTAAAGCGCTGCGTAAATTGACCGCGCTATACAAGTACCTAAATAATAATTACTTCCAAATAAATTTTTCTGCCGTTCGAGAATTTTTGTCACTTTAGTAAACTTTTTATTTTCGATCTGAGACTAGCATGCAAAAAAAACAAAAACAGATGATCGTTTGTGCGATATTCTCATTGTGTGTACCAGGCATACGCATTACACCATACACATTACAATCTGGACTGTACAAACAACTTTTTGGTTCACCTACCTAAACTATCCAATCTGTAGCCAGTTAGGCATTCACTTGTACAACATGGTTGTCGGTAGATCTGAAGGCAATTGTACAGTGTGTGGTGAGATTTCAAATAGGCATATGCAGGCAGGCAGATGTTTCTCTGAAAGACATCTGCTGTTTGTTTTTTGTAGGAATTTACAATGGCTAATCATGTAACTCATTGGTCGTAATTAAGTATTGCATATACTGATAGTAATGCCTTCTTTTTTGATGAACAGAAGGAAGGTCATTCAGGTCCACACAGTTGGAAGCCTCCGTGAGTGATGTGATTGCTTCTTATAAAAAGAAGAACTTGCCATGATGGATTATGACAAGGGCAGAACAGGCAGCTGCCCTGGGCTGCAGACTTGAGGGGCCCCATAGGGCTGCTGGCTCGTTGCAACACTGAATAATTATCTTAGGCTAGGTTCACACCGTGTTGTGTAGTTGTGCGTGGAGGAAATACAGCTGTTCCCACACCCGCAACTAACACGCACTACTTTGTACAGACATGGGGGGCTGCCAGTAATTCTTAATGGCACCCCCAATGCATCTCAACCTGCAGCGTATTTGCAGTAACCACAGGGAAATTGCATGGTGAAAAAGCACCATGTGATTTTTTTTTCCTGCGCCCACGTATTAAAATGATGGTGCAAGCTCCTTCTTTTTTTTTTTTTTTTTTTGCATAAAACGTAGGCATAGCAGCATATTCAAATGAATGGGCTGAACAGACGCAGGCCGCAAACCTGAACAAGTGTGAACCTATGGTTATCTGTATGCCGGTTTTTGTCTATCTTCATTGGCTGGTGCAGGATGACTCCACTCCTGCGCATGCACAGGAGTCCATCATCCCGGCACACAGATACTGTACTGGTGATATAAGCTGAGAAGGCGGTGAACAGGCAGGTAGGTGTAGTTAATTCCAGAAGAGACATTGCATGTCTCTTCTGCAATAAAGAGCCTGCCTGCTCACGGTTTGTGACCGCAAAACTTTTGGTTTTACATTAAGTCTTGTTTATGGCAAGTCCTTTTCTGCTCCGCAAGACTGAGTGTTCAACAATATTAAAAATTCCTTTTGTTACTTTTAATTAGGGTTCCTGTTAAGATTATCAAATGATCATACCCAATACTTATGCACACTCCATGTACCTGGAAGCTTTACTTTGATATTCTTTACCGTCATCACGTGATCCAATTCAAACTTCAAATACGGTTTCCAAATCCTGCAGAAATGTTTAACAATCCCATGTCAGGAGCAAAACACAAAAATCTATGTACACTGACCCTGTACCCTGCGTGATCCAATTAAGCTTGTGGGGGGCCCACGCTATGGTTTATTTTAGGTGGTCAAATATTTGGCTCATAATTGCATGTTTACAACTGCTGTCTTGTCTGTGGGTAGTCGTATACATTTTCTCCACTGGAACGCCTATTGTATATAAAGTTAAAGTCTACATCACATATAGATAGTTTTATATACAGAATAGTTGTTATATACAGGATGGTGTTTGAAAATTAGAATAACTGAACTTGAGACAAAGTGGAAATGTTTTCATGAAGAATTAGTTCCTGTAGTTTTTTTCCCCGCTTCTTTTTTTTTTTTTTTTTTTTTCACTGACCGTGCAGGTAAGGTACATTTTGAACTCCAGAGAAAGTAAAAATCCTCCCTTGCAATGGGGCTGCCCCAGTGATGCAAAGGTTAAATCGTTTAGGTCTAGGGTACATGAAAGCAGTTTAATTTAGGGATGGTTCACACCAGATGTGGTGGGACTGCATTGGGCAGCTATTCCAGCACATGAACAAAGCAAAATGCCTGGGGTCTCCCATGTGCCCGCTTCACAGTGGTGTGCTGAAAAAAAAGTACTGCATGCAGCTTGGCAATTGACCTTTTATGAGATGTGTGAGATGTCCGAGTGACATCTCAATAAAGTTTGTTTAAAGAAAAGGAAACCGTGTGGTCCAGTCTGTAAGTCCATGCAGGCTCTTGTTCCCTTACCCTCCGCCTGTCACAGGTCCTCTGACGTCAAGTACAATATGTTTTTTTTTTTATTTATGTTTTTACACATATATATGTGTAATCTCTTTAATTTGTCCCAAAAGAAAAACTTCTAATACAATATGTACTGAACTTGAGGACACCAAATGGAGAGCTCTGGTTGCTGGGGGAGCGGAGCATCTGTTAAGTAAAAGTGTTTTTTGTGGCCATTGCCTAGACCTAAATAAGCATTTATTCTTTACAGTGCAGAGGTATTTTTCCTTTCCCCAGAGATGGGTTGTAGGGACTGTGAATGTTGGCCCTAGTTTCCCCTCTGTAAAATTAAACTGGGAATAGGGAGGAATTCGATAGACATTTCCAGTCTTACTGGTTCTTTTTTCATGCTGTCTCTCTAGGTGCTAGTCTAGAAGATCCCCACTCGGCACACAGTAATACCCATTTCAAGGTACACTGTATTTCCATGAGGTGCTGATTTGAGATTATGATGGTAGGGAACACATGCACACACGGATGGAGCATACACAGTATACATGGCACATGGATGGAAAATTGTCAGATTCAGCAGGGACTGGACGAATTCTGATCTGTGTGTAGCCCCGGTTTCACAGAAGCTGATTGTTAGAATGGCTTCTGTTAAATGGTCCTGCTGGAAAACTTCCTTTAGACTAGGTTTACACTGGTATAGTGGAGGGAACGACATGATGCGGACAGGAATCGCACCACATTCCTGTTCAAATCACATGTGATTCTTTGCAGTGCAATTTGAACCCATTCATTTTGTATGGCTCAAATTGCACCGCATCCACTCTGAAATAGTGCAGGACCCTTTTTTTTTTTTTTTTTTTTGCCACGCTGGAATTGCATCACATAGGTGTTCACATCCATGTGATCCGATTCTGGCAATCACACTGTATTTTTCAAGCTGTTTCGGGGTGTTCCTAATTTTAATATTGACACTCGCAGCAGATTGCATTAACGCTGTGCAATTTCAATGCAGTGTGGGAAACGCAAAGGATTTGACGCATCACATATGTGAACTGAGGATCAATCAGCGGCTGCATCACTGTTCAGTGTATTCTTGCAGTAAAGGAGTCCCCTCTGTCGGAAGACAATAGCATGTCTGGGGAAAATTCCTCCATCCACCTCGCTTGTGGATGGGGGAATCTGTTTGAATGCTGAACAGAAAAGCGAACTGTGTATACCCAGGTTTAGACCTGCACACCCTAAGAGCCGGTTCACACAGGGGCGACCTGGGATTCTGACTTGAAGTCGTCCCAAGTCACCCAAAGTCGCGCTGTTGAGAAAAGCAATGAAAGAGAATGGAGCCGTCTTAATGTACACTACTGAAGTCGCTCCGAACCAGAAAAGGTTCCTGTACGACTTCTAGGTGACTTGTATCCATTGATTTGAATGGAAGTCGCCTCTAAAGTCGGATCACTGTCTTAACTGAAGCAACTTTACAGGAAAAGAAAATTTATTTTCTCATGTTTTCTCAGGCAAACCCCTCCCTCCCACAGAGCTGATTCTTGTTTGATTGGCCACCAGAAAGCCTCCTGTTCTGGAGGCGACTTGAAGTCGCCTTGTAAGTTGCCCCAAGTCGCGCTGTGGTGCACGCTCAGGTCGCATCCAGGTCACCTCGCAAAGTCGTGTTGCCCCTGTGTGAACCGACTCTAAAGGATACAGTCAGTAATCTGAAAACACCTCTTTTCAAACAAAGGTTACAGATGGGCCTTAGGCCTGATACACATGGGCTGAATGGCGGGTGGCATCAGCTGTTTCAATAGAAACCAGCTGAAATTCAGCCCATGTGTGTGGTAGCCAGTCTGATGGAAGCCGACCATTTGGCTTCTGTCGAAGGGTCATGGCTGAAAAAGGTCTGGCGACTGGTTCCCAATCGGCACTCTCAGCCAATGGCTGAGAGCACTGCTTGGAATGTTCTGGCAGGGGAGACCGCTGTACTAACAGCATGGGGAGACCGATGTACTAACATCAGATTGTTAGTACAGCTGATTCGACCTAAGCTGTCAGTTTTTATTCGTTCAACCCGCTGGCCATACACTAATAGTTTTGTTTAGCCTGGAGTGTGGATGGACGAATCAACTATCCCCACCTGGCTATTGTATTCTGGAGCCATGCGCGCTGGCTGTCGGCAGACTTGAACAGTCCGTGCAGATAATTGGCTGCAGGCCCTGTTTGCCTAACCATTTTTGACTCCTTCAGCCAAGGCCAATTGAGTTATCGTAGTAGTTGTTGTTCAGTTTTATAATGTGCCTAGGCCCACCTGCCCACGTTGTAAGCTGGGGCATTTTTAACACAGGCTTCTGCTTCTATATTACATAACACAATATAACATTTTCCATTTTGGAAGTTGTTTTCATGTTAAGACAAACTTGTTTTGAAACAGAATCAAGTCTGAGAATAAAAATAGACAGAGAATACGCTTCTGAAACAGAACATTTCAGGTTTTTTTGTTCAACAATTGCTTCATCAGCACTGGAAACAATGACATGTATAACTGTAAAAATGGACTTTCCTGTAATTGCTGTGATGTAGACATTGTAAATGATTTAATAATTTGTAGTCCTTGTGACTTTCTTGTACTTCCTGGATTGAATCCAGAAAAAGTACCAGAGTGAAAATGTAGCCGTAGCACTCGGATGTCCTTTCCTCTCATTACAGCCTGCTGTGCTTTGATGTGTTGAATATGGATAGCCGAAACGCAGACTCTATTATACTTCTAAAGCTGCCCATACACCGTTAAGTTACACTTTTTTTTTTTCTCAGCCATCGACTGACAAAAAAAGCTAGCATACTTCTCTATCCACACAAATGCGGTGGATGGAGGAATTCACGTCTCCCCTTCCTTCTCGGGACATTTGTAATCTGACAGTAATAAAAATAGAAGAGAAAGTTGCGCTACTTATTGAATAAACAAAGCTGCCAGCATTAACAATAAGATGATATTGCTCAAAAAATGGAAAAACTAAAAAATGCGGCGCTGGTGACAATGCAAACAGTCCTTAATGAACTGAGTATAAAGTGTAACAACTGTGAACAACACAGTATGGGACACCACTGAAAAATAAATGGTGTCACAGGATGTGATCCAAGTGAACCAATAAACACAACATAAATTGAACTCAATAATAGTGATAACTGTGTCAAGAAATACAAATATACATCAAGTCCTCATTATGTTCAAAGCAAAAGGGGAATCCTTGTGAAAAAACAAAAGATGAAAGTCTTTGCTGCACGACTGATAGGCGTACTGGATATGTGCTGAATGAACCGCATCAACCATGTAGTGTGCACTTGTGTATAATCCAACATCCAGAAAGAAGTAAAGAATGGGTACTCTTGCCATAAAACGAGGGCACACGCGTCAGCGACGGTGTGCCAACCAAGCATGGACTGGAACACCTGGACCGAGCCTCCAAGGGGTGGTGTCACGATGGATCTTCTGGATGTCACACGAGATGTTGCTGGAAACCAATCCTGTCACTCTCAGGAAAGAGGTGTGGGATGAAACAAACCAGATTCACCACAGGCCGAGACGTGCGATATCCCCAGGGTAGAAATATCATAAAAGAAAACAGAAATAGCTCCCCATAGTGTAGAAATTCCATGGTAAAGGTATAAAAACATGGATAAAAAGTCTTCTGATTTACAGACAACTGAGACCATGCATGTAAAAAACAAATGCACAGAAAATAAATGGTAAAGCGTGGTGAAAAAAAGCTATGCAGGCTGTGTACCTGACATGTTTCGAGCTAGTGCTCTGCTACTGTTCTCTGAATTGTTTTAGTCTTTAGTCGACTAAAATCATGTTAATTCCATCAACAAAAATAACACTGCAGAATACACTGATTTGCAGCTGATTGGCTAGAGCCAGTGACTGCCAACATTTTTTCCTAACATGCGGGTTGAACGAAAAAAAAAAAAAAAAACCTGTCTGCTCTGGTCAGAGCTGCCGTACTAACGATCCGTTTGTACAGCAATCTCCCCTGCTGAGCTGTTGTGTTCTGAGAGGGGGACAACACCCCAAGCTAAAACGCTATGATCAGCGCTGATCTGGAGCTGGTTGGCTGCTGATTTTCCAGCATGCTCGTCTGACAGAAGCCATACACACAGGCCAATGTCACCCGCCATTCGGCCCGTGTGTACAGGGCTTTATCAAAATTTGGCTGGTCCAGCAGGGACTGGCCAAATTTCAATCAGTGTGGTCTGCTTAAGCCCTGGTTCACACTGGTGCGATTTGACATGAAATTGAACTTGTCAAATCGGCGGCATTTGCCGGCAATGGCACTGTCCTAATCGGTGCGGCGCTGCACCAGTTTTTAAAAAGTAGTTTCTGTACTACTTTTTGCGATTTTTGGCCCGCGATTTACATTGACATCTGTGCAGAAACCTGCACAGATGTCTCTGAAATTGTGGCCGAAATCGTGCGAGTTCAGCTGAAATCGCACGGCTTCATTCCCGCAGCCCAGTGTAAACCTGAGCTAAGAGTGCTTATCCGTTTATTGCAGTAACCACAATAGCCACTTATTAGAACTCGTTCAACCATTCCTCCTATGCCAGTGGTTCCCAACCTTAGTCTTCATCTTCCCCAACAGGTCATGTTGTTAGGATTTCCCTCATCTTGCATATATGCTTTAAATCCATGTCAGTGGCTTAGTATTTAGGAGAGCTATTTTATCTAAGGCCTCATGCGCGCGCACACAGCATCTGAGAAAGCCCCTTTGAACTTCAGAACTGCTGGTGGGAAAAGCGCTAAAAGCCACGTATTGCACACATTTATACACAAATCCATTCTACTGGCCAGAATAATAGTCTGGATTCTGATTGGTTGCTGTAGGTTACAGTGCTTAAAGCCAAACACCTGGAAAAAAGTATCTATGTCCATAGGCAAAAGTATAATCATTTACCGCTAATGCTGATTATCCCAATTGCTGGCTTCTGGTTACTGTACTTGGCATTTTACAGCACGGACGGTACATTTTATTGCACCTTTTTCTGGCATTGCTACTGAAAGCTCTGGCTTGAGTACAGTGCTGTGATTGTGGTGTTTACTCTCTCCTTATCCATTCCCAAAAGACTTGTACGCTTTTTTTTTATTTTATTTTTTATATAGCATACATGGCATTCTGTTTAAATATACAAGGTGAGATCCCCCTTTCCTCTCCTCGCTTTACATTTACAGAACGCCTTGTATTCTGTGAAAAGAATGCAGGTCTTTTTGTGAATGGATGACATGACAATATTTTAAGAAAAATAGTAGCTTGTATTTGTACATCTGGTATTCGGCTACTGAGGTCATATGGATGGCATATTTTATTACAGGTACTCATTTAGCGCCATCAATTTACGCAGCTCTTTACATATACATTGTACATTCATATCAGTCCCTACCCTCAAGGAGCTTACACTCTAAAGTCCATAACTCACATTCATACATATACTGGGCTAATTTTGACAGTAGCCGACTTGCCTACCAGCAGGTCTTTGGAGTATGGGTGGAAACCCAAGCAAGCACAGGGAGAACATGCAAACTCCAGGCAGGTAGTGCCGTGGTTGGTATTCAAACCAGCGACCCCTCGTGCTGCTAGGCGGAAGTGCTGACCACTACGCCACTGTGTTACTGACAAAAGCATAGGAAAAACAGATTGGAGTACATTTTGTATAAAAAGTGAAACGGCGCTGTAATACTTTATAGTAGATTTGATAGAATTCTTAAACTTGGCAAAAATGTAATTCATTATGGATTGTTAATCTGCTGGAGTCTCCCCTCTGGAGATGTCCATAGATACTAGAGAAAGGTCGCTATTTGACTGACTTTAGAAAATTTTCACTGCCAGCACATGAACAGTTGCTGTTTTCTTTTCTAGACCAGTGGACTCGCGTGAGGGAGGCATTCTGCATTCTCCTTTTTTGTGCAAAATCATCAGAATAAAAACATACAATTTGACTAGGCATTTTAACCTGCCCAATGGCTGTTCCTCAAGTACACACATAGTTGGCATTGTCTGCATTTGTAGAATGGCTCAATCTAGGGAACCTATTTCTATGGACTTCATAAGACTTCAGCATTTTTACAATTCAGGAAAGTGTACTTTTACCATCATGAAAACGGTGGCTGCACAAAACATTTTGGGCTCCTGGACTCCATCATATCCATTGTATTATAAAACTGAGTTTCTGTGGTTTTCTAAATTGATGGTTCACTATCAGCCTCCAGTCAAAAGAAATAGTTACCCCAAGTGTCCCTGACCCCTAATTTAGAGACCCTATAGGCAAACCATTTTTCTTAAATTGGACCATCTTATGTGCATTTAACATGTTTTTTATGCATGTTACTAACCTAAGAAAATGCCATTTTGTAGGCATCCAAAAGCCCTAAGACTGCTGCTGGGCACTGCCGTCTTGGATGTGATGTCAGATGCCCTAGCTGACTCGGAGCTGTCACTCAAGTGACATTCTATTGGATCTCTTGAAACTGAAACTACTTCAACCTTAGAGCAACTGCAGTATATTGGCAACTAGAGATGTGCTCAGGCGTGTTTAGGATTCTAGTCCCAACCCATCTGCCCGATCCCGCCAGGAAGCTGACACTGCACACTGCTAATCGCAGACAGTGAGAATTTTCCCGGTCCACAGTTGCACAGATCGGGAAATGTCTCGCTGCCTGTGATTAGCGGTGTGCAGTGTTGGCTTCCTGGCAGGATCGGGCAGGTGGGCTGGGGCTAGGATCCCTAACATGCCCTAGCTCATCTTCATTAGCAACCCCTCCTTCCACCCATCTAAATACTGTTCTAAAAAAAAAAAATGGAATGCCTATTTTACTTACCTGAAGCTATGGTCATATTATGAGCCTTCTCTCTTCTGCTGTTTACTTCCTGGGGCCTTTCTTTGGGTGTTCACACCACTCCCTGTGTTTTTATATGGACATGGTAGAGGTGATGCTTCCAGTGGGCCAGGTCCTCTCTCAATGGCTCCATGGGTAGGGGGCAGTGAGGGGACCAGTGCCCAAGAAGATAACTAGCTGGGAAAAATGCCTGTCTCTAGGGTAGGAAATTAGCTTTGCTCAAAGAGGAAACTGACTTTGATCCATTAATCTGCAGGCTGGCTTGGGAAGAAGAATCAAAACTGAGTGCATTATGCATCAATTACTGTATATACCCGAGTATAAGCCGAGGCACTTAATTTTACCACAAAAAAATGGGAAAACGTATTGACTCCAGTATAAGCCTAGGGTGTCCATCTGCATGCCTCACTGTGCCCATGCCTTACTGTGCCCATGCCTAGACTGACGTTTAACATGGGAGTCTATGGAAGGGGTGCCCGGATTTGAAAAATCGGTGCTCCCCGGACGTAGGTCCCCCAGCCAACAAACTTTGCACGGGAGAAAGGGAGCCACTTAGGTGTGGGAATCCTTGAAATTACCTCCTCCCAGCAACCAAGGGTGCAAGCAAATGCAATCTAAGAAAGGAAAGTCTTCTGGAGAGCAGCACTCCGGTTTAAAAGCCTTTATTCCAAAAAAGGTTTAGGAAACCAAAACACACACTGTATAACACAGCAAACTGGTCACATCTGGCTAACGCATTTCACACTATTGTAGTGCTTACTCATAGCTATGAGTAAGCGCTACAATAGTGTGAAACGCGTTAGCCAGGTGTGACCAGTTTGCTGTGTTGTACAGTGTGTGTTTTGGTTTCCTGAACCTTTTTTGGAATAAAGGCTTTTAAACCGGAGTGCTGCTATCCAGAAGACTTTCCTTTCTTTGATAACAAACTTTGCACGCTTGTAGAGGAAAAATGGGGCTATATGTGTGCCAAGTTTCGGGTCCAGGGAAACTACGAACGGCTGGTACCGGGTCCCCAAATCACCGGAGAAATGGCCGTTTAACATGGGAGTCTATGGAAGGGGTGCCCAGCTTTGAAAAATCGGTGCTCCCCGTCCGTAGGTCCCCCGGACAACAAACTTTGCACACCCATAGAGAAAGAGTGGGGCTACATGTGTGCCAAGTTTCGGGTCCAGGGAAACTAAGAACGGCTGGTACTGGGTACCCAAAGTCCAGGAGATCAGGCGCAAAAAGGTGATTCGAGTATAAGCCGAGGGGGGCATTTACAGCACAAAAAAAGTGCTGAAAAACTCGGCTTATACTCGAGTATATACGGTACTTAACTTCTACTTCAATTGCATTTTTTTCCTGGGCTTTAACCACTGGACCTTTTGATCCTACATGGACACTCACCTGGAGCTGGCAGGACCAATCTGCTGGGAGTTGCTGCTTTTTTTACTTCTGTTCTCCTGGATTCTTCTGTTGTGCTCAGAGCGTGTGTGTGTGTGTGTGTGTGTGTGTGTTTTGGCTACCTCTGCCCCGTTAGGGAGATTCTCCCTCCTCTATTGGTTCACCTTTTTATCATCGAGAGTAAAAGTAAAAGAAAATCCCCACATTTTGGGTTGTCCCCAGAAAAGTAGTAGAGGGGAAATCTTCCAATGGGGACATTAGTTCTGGTGACCTGGGGGTCCCTAAGGAATTCCCTTAATTTGAAGGGATTTTTATCTCCCTTCCTGTTTTGGCTTTGCCTATAGTTCTACTTTTAAAGCTCAAAAGTGGAACTTCCGTATATCCGTCTCCTCCCCCAGCCCCCCCATCTCCGGTGCCACATTTGGCACCTTTCTGGGGGGGGGGGGGGCGGAGGAGAACGGGTGCCTGTTTTTTGACTGTTACCGGTCCCCCACTTCCAGGAGACCGGGACTCCCGGAAGTTCGGCCCCCTCCTTCTTCCTCCGCCACTGGACCAATTGGAAAGCGTTCATGTGCGATTCATTTGCGGTCATGGTGTGAACCCGCTCTTAAGTGATTGTAAAGCTTTGTTTTTTTTGTTTGTTTTTTTATTATGAACATAGCAAGCATGTTATACGTACCTGCTTTGTGTAATTGTTTTGCACAGAGAAGCCTTTTTCTTCCCCTTCTCCTGTCCCCCCGCTAGCGCTCCTGGCTTTACCCCAAAGCTGACACTCCTACACCACCAAATGTTTTTCCAATGCAGCTTATTCAGTGGTACTGTCGGGTTTGTACCACCTTGTTATTTTTACTAAAATTATATTTCTGCAGTTTCTAAAACCTTTTGCAGCCATTTAGGGTTGTTGTTTTTTTTTTTTTTTTTTTTTAAGAACCTGTGACATGGAGAACCCACCTATCCAGCAAAGACAGTTATACCCTGCCTGGTACATACAGTATAGGATGAGTCAAACCTTTCATTTGTCTATTACCTACCTGTAGGACCTGAAATAAGCTTTAACAAGCACTCATGTAATTTAAAGGAGAATAAAACAAACCTTTACGTTTACAGTGAATAAACAAGCATTTTAAAGAGGAAGTAAACCCCTGTAATCCCTATGGTGTTTTTCATCTATTTTGTTTTAATCACTTGTTAGCAAGCATCACATAACCTAACCTAATACAGCCACAATCGCCTATTTTTTTTTTTTCAATCGCCTATTACCGTATTTATCGGCTTATAACACGTGCCGGCGTATAACACGCACACCAAGTTTAGGAGGGAATTTTAAGGGAAAAAACTTTTGGGAGGGAAGTTCAAGGGAAAAAAAACTTACATTTAAATGCAGCCTTGCCCATCTGCAGCCTTGCAATATTTAAATTTGGCGCCGATTTCCGCTGTGGAGAGGAGCGAGCGGAGCCGAGTGTACTTCGGCTAGACTCTGCTCCTCTCGCAGTCCCGCCCATCTCCACTGATTGCGCCGCTGACATACAGAAAGCCGAGTGTACTTCGGCTAGACTCGGCTCTGCTCACAGTCAGGGGCGGGACTGCGAGAGGAGCCGAGACTAGCCGAGTGTACTTCGGCTTTGTGTATCTCGGCTCCTCTCGCTCGTTTCAGCGGGGGATCGGCGTATAACACGCACCCACGATTTTTCCCCTGATTTTAAGGGGGAAAAAGTGCGTGTTATACGCCGATAAATACAGTACTTACTTTTTTTTAACTTTGAAAAAATTCTTCCTGGATAAGGCAGCGCCGTCTTCAGTACTGTTATCCGAGTCCGACTTCCGCCCTTTTAGGTTTCCTTTTGCTGCAATCTCGCACATGCGCGATGGTGTAATAGCCAAGCCTCCTTCTCAATCTGATGTTTCAACTGCTCATTGCCGAGTTTGCTGAATTACTCAGAATAGCTAAGCACAATTGCATGTGTGTGCCTGTCAGTCCTACTGCAGCTGATCGCTGCTCTAGAATGCAGCATAATTCGCAAGGTTTATCCCCCTCGTGTGACATCACATGGTCACATGGAGAGTACCAGGAAGCTAGAAAACACTGCAAGCTTAAATGGCTATGCCGCTGGGAGAGGAAATCACATTTACGGCACCATGTCAACAGATGGACTGTACACAGAGCGTGCCGTGAATCAAGGACAGGGAAGCGCATGCGCTGGTGCCGTCATTAATCAAAATGGGACGGATTGCAGCCAAACAAAACGAGTAAGGAGACGGTAATTAGCAGCGATCGCGAGTGTTTTTTTATGAGTATTACAATGAGATAAAGTTCTTAAGGAGGGTTTACAACCACTTTAACTTATATTGGAGAATATTGGTATTCTTACAAGTTTAGGCAGGTCTCAGATCCTCCTTCAGACATCTATGTATAGACAACCATTGACTGAATGTGGCCTGATTTTTTTTTTTTTTTTTATATTTTTGCTCTTGCAAAGACGAGAAGAAAATTGGAAATCTGATTGCATTTGAAGTATTGCCTTTCAGTTTTATCAGACATAATTTGTAAAATAGCATACTACCAGTTAGTACAGGTATATCAGCTGTATTTACATAGCATGATTAATGTACTGTTCACTTCAACAAACATCACAGAGACATTTAAAACTTGTGCAGGATAAAACAAGTTGGCTAAAAGATTGCCGGAGCTGGGAGACAAACGTATCTCTGATTTACGTGGGTTAAAGAATGCATTGCAATATCTGCTAGACACATGGACAAAAATAACTGAGGTGTAAATAATGCTGTACGAGAAGCAGTGCCTCAAACGCAGCATTCGATTTCATAAACGACTCCTACGTAACTACTCTGTATAATTAATATGAAGTTTTCCATCTAAAAGTTGCATGCTGTTTTCATAGCAACCATGCTAACGTATTGTCTTATAAATTGTCACAGTTGAACAGTACTACCCATGGAAAATTTAAAATTTGTTGTTTTTAAAGAGAAAATTATTTGTTTTGGCTTTACCTAATGTATTTATATTTAAATAGAATGCTCATTAGATGGTTTATAGCAGCCCTTTGCCAGTACTGCAAAATATTTTTTTACTTTTTATTATAGGTGTTTATAGAACACTTTTTATATATACTATTTATCCACATCAGCCCCTGCCCTCTCGCATGCACCCATACTAGGGCCAATTCAGACAGGAGCCAAATGACATGGGGAAACCCATGCTAGCACCAAGAGAACATCTAAACACTAGGCACATGGGCTACATGGGCTTAAAGCTGTCAATTTTCCTGGCACCCTATAGAGAAGGTTAAACCATTCTACTGTTTGTCAGAGGGACATAGATGTATTTAAAGTATATGTGAACAATGTGTATCGTAATTACAGTATACATGAGGTTCAGTAAAAATAGCCACCTATTTTATATAGAGCTACTGGTGTGGCTGGTGCATTTAGATCCAATTACTTTGTACCTTACTGTTGCACTTTGCAATTGCCTGTTGAATACCGTATTTATCAGCGTATAACACGCACCCCAAGTTAAGGAGGGAAGTTTAAGGAAAAAAACTTGCGTTTTTAAATGCCCATCAATGCAGAATGATCAGTGTCCATCTGCAGGCTTGCCCATCATTGCAGAATGATCAGTGTCCATCTGCAGCCGTGCCCAAAAATGAAGCTTTATCGTTTTTAAATGTTGGCGCAGAGATGGACGGTTGTCCTGTGTGCTCGGGTTCTCTCGCAGTCCCGCCCAGTCTCGCCCCCTGGCCCGGCTCCTATGATGGACATAACACAGGTCCAATGGCGGGACTGGGTGTGACTGAGCTGAGCCTAGCCGAGTACACAGTACACTCGGCTCGGGCTTTTTCGGCGGCACTCGCTCCTCTTCCCCTCATTGACAGCAGGGATCGGCGTATAACACGCACCCCGATTTTTCCCCTAATTTTAATACGGCAAGTCTACATTTTCTTTTCCAATAATGTTTCTTTTCCCAACAAAAAGGGGGTATAAAAAACATAGTAAGGTTGACACATGGGTACAATTGTGTCTTGCATAAAAATAAGAAAGTAATACATTATATAAAGAGGGAGGAAGAGCAAATTTCCCAACTTGGGTTTATTTCTATGTTATTGTCTGTAACGTATGTGACTTCAAATTTTGGAACCAATGCGAGGCATTCTTCAGGCAAACAAGGTTACTGCAAGTGAGTGGGACCTTACCGACCCCTGTCAGTATGTATGAAATGTTATTCCCAATCCAATGTGTCAATGTGAGACCGAGAAAATGTGCCCGAGTTGGGCAAACAGGAAGAATCTTCAGAATATGGAAAAAGAAAGGTGATAAAGGGGGTAATGCAAAGAAACGATCTGTTCTCTAATAAAGGTTAGGCTTTATGTACACTAGCAGCTCCTAAACTTGAGTATAGGAGCTTTTGGCTTTTATTTTTATTTTATTTTTTTGCCAAAGCTCCTAAACTCTGCTCCATCAAAGCCGATGTACTCGGCTTTGAGCAGAGTTTAGGAGCTGCTGCGATTAGGTGAGCTTCAACCTCCATTTTCTAAATGCGGAAAAATCACATTCAGGATCGGAATGTTTTAAAGGCTGGCCCCAGGAAAACGCGGCAAAACCTAGCCGCAATTTTGCCATGATTTTGACACATTTTGTGTTTTCCCATGTAAATGTAGGCAGGGTGTACATTAAGCCCAACAATAACACTAGACATTTCCCCAAAGATCCGTGGATCCCAAACCTTTTCAAACAACTGCACTTTGTCATTAAGTAGTGCAGAAAGTCTTTCATTTATCATGAGTCTTCAAGATAGCTTAGCTTTGACCATATTGAGTGGGATAATAGCTGAATTCCAGGATCGTGCAATGGTAATTCCTGCCTCTATGAATATTAAGGAAATCGACCTCTTCACATGTCCATGAGCCTCTTGCACAGGATAGACCCAGTAGAGGAAAAGTCATATGCATCCACTGTTATTTAATATTAGTCTTTGAGCATGCATAACATATATATACATTGAACAGTATGCTCTTTAGAAATCGTTGGCACTAAACCTTAAAATATTGCTCCCTATCAGTCGTACTCCTGGCAGATAAAAACGAGTTTTGGTTTTGCATTTTCCTTGCATTACTATTTTTTTATTTAGTTTTTTTTTTATTTAGTTTTTTATGACGTTTCCCTTAGATTTGGTATGGGAACTTCTGAAGATCTGACAAGTACAGTACTATAGCATTTTAAAAATGTGTTTTTAACATCTGCTTCAGAGCAATTTTGCATTTTCCCTGAAGACTTTATCAATGCGTTTTACATTTGTCTGAAAATTTACCCCAAATGAGTAGTTTCTCAAATCACCCAGCAACGTATATTTTATATTATCTTTTAAATACCTTTCTAAATATACTAGTTAGACACCTAAATGCAAACTTAAAGCTGCTGCTTTGGTTAATTGCTTCTGAATCTGCCTTTAAAATTGTAAAGCTAAAAATAGCAGTATAGTGCATAGAGATTATTGTTTTTATTTAAAAAAATTTAACGTGGTACTAATTCCAAGATGATTTTTTCCCCATGTTGCATACTCTGTATTAAGGTTCAAAATGCCTTGGTACCCATTTGTGCCCCCATGTCCCCAAACACTTGCATGGGGTTCAGGTTTACCACTGCTCAAGACCTCTAATTAACTGATGAGAAAATTTGTGTAAATGTTTGTACGAATGTATGCTCAGCTTAACCTCCAGCCCAAACCCCCCCCCCCGCCATATAGACAAATGACGTCATACTAGTTCCACCGTGCTTGCGCGCCTGCGGGCGCGCTGTGTCTCTGGGACACGATGCGAACCCCGATCTTGGTAATGAGCCGATGACGTGGCTCTTTTTACCTTTTTTACCCATGTGATCAGCTATGTTCAATCACAGCTGATCACATGTAAACAAGGAAATGCCGATCAGCATTTCCTCACAGGGGAGACCTGCACAGATAATCAGAGCAGTGATCATCAGTGCAGCCCCAACAGTGCCCATGAGCAATGCCAGCTTGTGCCCATCAGTAATGCAAGTCAGTGCGGCCTATCATTGTCCATCAGTGCTGCACATTAGTGTCACCTCATTGGTGCCCATCAGTGCAACCTCATCAGCGCACATCCGTACAGGAGAAAATCCGTATTTACAAAATTTTCTGACAGGAAAACGTATTTTTTCCAAATTTTTGGTCCTTAATTTTTTGCTAAAAAAAAAACAAAAAAAAAAAAAAACCCCAGTAGTGATTAAATACCACCAAAAGAAAGCTCTCGGTTAGTGAAAAAAATTTATAAAAATTCATTTGAGTACAGTGTTGAATGACCATGCTATTGTCATTCCAAAATGTGACGGTGCTGAAAATTGGCCTGGGCAGGAAGAGGGTAAAAGTGCCCAGTATGTTAGTGGTTAAAGAGGGGCATGCAAAAAGGCAGGGGGTTGCCAGAAGCTCAGAGACTGGTTTGAGGAGAAGAAAAGAGGCTGTTTTAAAAGACAAATCTGCAGCACTGGGTACTAGCTGTTAGAATACGGTTGCTGACACGGCATATTTGTCCATCCAATGTTTAGTGTGGATGTGGGAATTCATAGATTCTCTTGTTGAGCCCGTGAGGCTAGATTAGAGACATCTTGCAGTCGTCTTGCAGTGTATGGCTAGCTTGGTATGGTGGGGACATCCTGGGGATGCCCTATTTCGTGCAACGGGCTACCTACAATTTTACCTTGGGTTTTGTGAAGACGTCTGGGAGTGTCAATGCCCCTCTTATCCTAGCCATACAATTTTATTTCATTGACCTGTCTCAAGTCATTGAATGGAAGGCAACCTACCTCCAACAATGTGTGTGAATGTCAGGAATGGTTGTATGTTGATATGTATCTCTTGCTTTCACAGAGTATAAGAAAGAATGTGTTCTAAAATCTGCTGCTTGTAGTGAGGAAGGCTGTTCTCTGCATTCAAAAAGCAGTTACGAAGCACTTGTAAAAGGAGCCCGTTAAGATGGAAGCTTTCATATTTCTATCCTGAGCGGTTTCTTTTAAAGGCGTATGATGTGTCAGAGGCCATGCTCTTCCTCCCTCATTAGAAATGTTCAAATCTGACATTAAATCCTGCATTACACTGGTACTTTTACTGACAAGTGGGCATGTGGTTAGGATCAGAGAGGGAAAGAGAGGAACTGTGATCACATCTTTTCCAGACTGCCAAGAAAACTTTCTGCCTAAAATCTGCTTGTGGTTGATGTAATGGCCAGACTACAAATTGAATTTGAGAATTCTCTAGTGACAAAAAAGGGGACAACAGGTGAAATCTGGCTCGCTCCTTTTCCTTCCATGTAACGGCACCGGTGCTTTGTGTTTGGATGCTAATTCACCCAGTGCTATCATATAGGGGAAGGCGATAATCTTCAGTCTTGTGTAACCTCCAAGTCTTGATTTGGAGCTTACACAGGGCACATGGTTTCCTGTATTCATCGCTGAAGCCTTAATAATATGAAGCTGGGAAGGGTGGCAGGTCTACATGGGCTAGGCACAGGTTTACGTTAAAATAAAACTCCAGGCAGAGCGTATATTTTATTTTTAAATATCTGCTGTATATAAAAATCAGGCTAAACCACCTTCTCTCCCTTTCTCCCAAATGCCAGGTCGAACTGGTGGGGATCTGTGGCAGTTTTCTGTACTGAAAACGTTTTATGTTCCTTTTGTTAGGTGCAGACCCTGTGCCAGTTTCACCCTGATACAGAAACCGGTGCTGATGGCCTGAAGAGACCTGAAACCGGTCTATCTGCTCAGGTAATATGGTACATGCTGTGACGGACGTGGCATCAGATCCTGGTCTCCTTCACCAACTTGTGACAAATGGCTGGTGAGACTCACACTGTGCTGTCACTGATATGCCACGATGGTACTCTGTCTTGTCATGCCAAAAATACTCCAGCTCACGGGACCACAATCTAGGTGGCAGCGATCGTTGCTGGGTTGCGTTAACTACACAGTTAACTTTTAACTCTTTGCTCTGCCACCAGATATATTAATCTTAAAATTCACACTAACCGTTCGTTATGATTTTTTTTTATTTTTTTTTGTATAATCAGTATTTATTTCGTAAGAAAACATAACAAGATATGTCCAACAGTTGGAGCAGACAGGATCACCGACCTCGCAGGGTCGTGTAACAAAGTGAACAGATATAAACATGTTGAACAGAAAGAGAAAGAAAAAGAGAAAAGTGCAACAAAAAAACAATAACTGTCAGTGCATGAGAGGGCTCTATGGGCCTCTGCCGAGCAGGGGGACATTTAAGGAGACCGGGGAGCAATATACTGGAAAGCTGTGGGGGGGGGGGATATATGGCAAGTAGAGCAAATACCATTCCGCTGGACCCTGGTGCCGAGCCAGGGTGGGTTGTCCACATGAGTGCCCTGATGAATAAGAACAAGAGAAACCCAAATATGATCCCACCACCCGCAGTCAGGGTAGAGGGGGGGGGGGGGCCCCAATAGCCTCCATCAAACCACCCTCCACCCCCCCCCCTATGCACCGAGGGGACCAAGAAACGACAGTGTACACTCAGGCGGGACGGCAGGTGCCCCCGTAATAACGGGTCTAACACGCTAACAAACACTCCCCGCAGCATATCCACCAACTGCAAATCGCATAGTCCCCAATTGACAACCATACAATGAAAGAAAAAAGTCGCTTTTGAGGGGTTTAGAAAAAAAGGGAAAGGGGGGAAGGGAAGGGGGAGTGATCCAATCGTACCTGTAGATTTGTAAGGGGCTGCATCCACGTCCACACCGAGCACACCACTTCGGACTGAAGCCATCAATATAACTGAGCTCCAGCAGCTGTCGCCCGTCAGGGGGGTTGGCTCTCTGCCTACTAAGAACTCGGCAACCTACGGGCTTTAAGGGATGGTTCTGCCAATTCCAATAGAGCAGTATCTAGGCTAGAGGGGACATAGTTAGGGTCTGAAACATAATCAGTCCATGGTGCCCAGAAACCGGTCCCGGGAATCCCGGCAAGTCGCCACCCAGTCCTCAGCCTCTCCGATTGCACTCACTCTGCCGACCCATTCCTGTAGTGTAGGGACCCTGGACTGCTTCCAATAAATTGAAAACCGTTGCAGAGCTGCGTTGAGAAGATGGGGCAGCACGCTGGCCTTGAATTGGCTGAGTGGGATCGATGGGACATGTAGGAGAAAGTGCACCGGAGAGAAGGAAACGTCTATCCCCAATATTTGCTTTATTTGGTCTCTTACGTCTGTCCAGAAGGGTTTGATTAGGGGGCATTCCCACCATATATGAATAAGCGTTCCCCTGTATCCACAGCCGTGCCAGCACAGCCCTGACCCAGAGGGGAAGATGAGAGCCATGTCTGCTGGCACACGGTACCAGCGTGACAGAATTTTGAAGTTTGTTTCTTGGGTTTTGGAGTCTATGGAGGACGAATGGGTGAAACGATATAGGTGAGCCAGTTGTGTGTCTGTGAAGTCCTGCTCTAAGTCTCTCTTCCACTTCCTGATATAGGCGGGTTTGGTCTGAGGGGCAGTGGAGCCTTGTAGGCAGTATAGTTCCAACACTAAATGGGGGGTGGGTTCTTCGTTTATGAAGAGGCGTTCAAACGGGATGGGGGAGGAAGGGACCCCAATCGTGTGGCTGTGTGTCTCAAAAAAGTGGTGCAGCTGCCTGTATCGCCAGAAGTTCATTCGTGGGCCCTGACGCCCAGCAGGTAGGGCGTCATAGCTCAGAAGTTTGCCATCTTTTATAAGTTTGCCACAGCTGGCGTTTCCACCCTCCACCCATGACCCAAAAAAGGCCATCTGTTCACCTGGGGGAACCATAGAAATCCGCCCAACGGAGCCAGTTTCAGCAGGGAGTTGATCCTGTCCCAGACTGAGAGCACATGTGCCGTCAGCAGGGAAGTTGTCTCAGACAACCCCCTATGTTCCCGGGATAACCATGGTACATAAGATGGATTCCTGCCCGCCAGGCATTTCTCCAAGGAAACCCATAGTTTTGAGTGGCTGTGGAAACGCCAGTTGAGTATTCTCTGGAGAACTATCGCTCTGTATTAACGCTTTATATCTGGGATTCCCAAGCTGCCCTCCCTCTTCGAGCGCCTCAGCACTCTTAGAGCTATTCTGGGTTTACGTGCGTTCCACACAAACTCGGTCAGCATACTGGACAGGCGGTCAAAGAATAGTCTGGGCAGGGGGATCGGTAACATCTGTAAATAAGAGTATCTGTGGCAATACATTTCATTTTTATGATGTTCACCCGGCCTAGCCAGATAAAGGCAGTCTGCGTCCATTGTGAGAGGTCCTTTTTGACCGCGGTGAGCAACGGGGGATAATTGGCTGCATATAGTGTGTTAAAGCGGTCTGTTGAGTTGCGAGGTATCTTGATATAGCGCGATCTTACCCCGAAGGGTCCCGACGCGCTTACAAACACATACTAGGGCCAATTTATAGACAGGATCTGATTAACCTACCAGCATGTCTTTGGAGTGTGGGAGGAAACTGGAGTACCCGGAGGAAACCCACGCAGGCGCGGGGAGAACATGCAAACTCCAGGCAGATGGTGTCATGGTCAGGATTTGAACCAGCGACCCTATTGCTGCTAGGTGAAAGTGCTAACCACTACACCACTGTGCTGTGAGTTGCACTCCTAGGTATCGCAAGGACTTCTTGGCGAAGGGGAAGGCGTCCTTAAGTCTCGTGGCCAGATGGGGGGGCAGGCATATGGGGAGGATATCAGATTTCGTAAAATTTATCTTGAAATTGGAAAGCATTCCAAAATGTTTGAGTTCCTTCATCAGGTTAGGCAGTGAGATCAAGGGGTCCGCCAGGAGGAAGAGGACATCATCGGCATAAGCCGAGAGCTTGTGCTCCGTATTTCAAACCTGTAGGTCTTTAATGTCTTTGCTGGCCCGTACAGTGCAGCGCAAAGGCTCCAGCACTAGGGCGAACAAGAGGGTGAAAGGGGGCACCCCTGCCTCGTACCGTTCCTGATGGGGAAGCGAGATGAGAGGGTACCGTTCACCTTGACCTGTGCACCCGGAGAGGAGTACAGGGCCATAATTAACGTCAGCATTCGTGGTCCTAGTCCTAAGTATCCGCGTACCTCCTTCAAATAGGACCAGTCAACGCGGTTAAACGCCTTTTCCGCGTCCTGTCGATAGAATAATATAAGACTGGGGGTCTGGACGGGTGCGAGCCCAATGTATGAGTTGGCCTGCCCTAAGGGAGTTATCCCTGGCCTCTCTACCCATTATAAAGCCTGTTTGGTCGGGGTGTATGATCCCTGGTATTAGATGCTTAAGTCTGTTAGCTAAAATTTTGGCTAGGATCTTCACATCCGAATTGAGAGAGATGGGGCGATAGCTCTGAGGGACGGTGGTGTCCCTGCCCTCCTTCGGGATCACAGTGTTGTGAGCCAAAAGTGCCTCTGGGGGGATGGCTTTACCCCTGGCTATGGAGTCGAAGTTCTTGCACATAGGAGTCGCTAAATGGGAAAGAAAAGTCTTGTAATAAGCTTTAGTAAATCCATCTGGGCCTGGACTCTTCCCGTTGGGCAAGGACTCAACCGTCAACCCAAGCTCAGTCGGGGTTATCGGAAGTTCTAAAGCCGAAGACTGGTCGTCCGTAAGTGGGGGGAGGCCCGCAGAGGTCAAGTAGTCTTGGACCGCTTGTTTAAAATCTTGCTTAGTAGAAGGGAGCTCGGAGTCTATATTATACAGTGTGGCGTAATAGTCTCGGAAGCCAGTGGCAATTTTGGAAGATTGTACTGTCCGTTCCCCAGAGGAGGAGTCAAATTTTGGGATGTGTGTCTGCACATTTAGTTTCCTAAGTGCCCTCGCTAGCATCCGCCCGCACTTGTTCCCATGCTCATAGAACTTATGGGACATGAATCTAAACTGTTTAGGTGTTTGCCGGTCCAAGAGGCGCAGGAACAGTACCCGTAGCTCTGTCAGATTGTTCAACGCCTCTGTGCCCCCGTTTGCCTTTTATGGAGGAGTTCAGCCTTTTGAAGGGCTGAGTGTACCCTCTGAAAGTCTGCCCTGTGTTCCCGTTTTAAGCCTGGAGCCTTGAGAAATCGGCTCACCCCTGGCCACAGCCTTATGGGCCTCCCACAATACGCCCTCGGTGATGTCATCAGTAGAGTTTTCCCTAAAGTAGTGGGCCAATGTGTCAAATACCCCCTTCACCACCACCGCGTTATCCAGTAAGTTATTATTCAGCCGCCACGTCCAGGCCCTACGTGAGTCTGAAGGCAGGGCGAAGGCAATCGTGACCGGAGCATCATTCAAGATGGTGATGTTGCCAATAGACGCAAACCGCAAAAGTTCCAGGGTATTGCAGTCTACGTATATGTGGTTTATGTGAGTGTCAACATTGTGTACTTTGGAGTAGAAGCTAAAGTCACGGTCAGAGGGGTGTAAAATGCACCAGTTATCTGTCAGGAGATGGGATTGAAGGGTCTTGTGGAAATGTTTGAGGAACGCATAAGAATGTGGGGGTCTAGCATTGGACGTGTCAAGCGTGGGATCAGGGCCTACGTTAAAGACTCCTCCGAGGACCAGGTAACCCTCTCTAAATTCGGCCAGTCGCTCCAATGTAGAGTCAATGAAGCCGAGCTGGTTAGTATTGGGGGCATAGATCGACACAAACGTGTACGTGTGTCCGGCAATGCTGCCTTTCAGAAATACATGCCTGCCTAGGGGGTCTACTTTATGATCTGTGGGCTGGAAGGGACACGACTTGTGTATGGCGATGGCCGTACCTCTAGATTTAGGCGTCGGGGAGGTGCTGAGGAATCACTGGTTAAAGAGGTGTGTGAGCAGCTTGTGAAGTGACTGAGGCATAAAGTGAGTCTCCTGAAGGAAGACCACCTACGCCTTTAACCGTTTTAACTCCCACCATAGCTTACTATGTTTGTGTGGGGAGCAGAAGCCCCGGACGTTATAGGAGCTTACCTGTAGGGTAGCCATAGGGCGAGCTGGAGAAGGTCGGGTCATTAGTGGCCGCGGCGCACTCGGTGTGGAAGGCGTTGTGGCGGATCACTCCTAAGAAAAAGGGGGAGGGAAGAGAAAAGAGAAAGAAACGGGGAAAAAAAGGAGACCTAAGACAAATATATAAACGTAACAAGCAAAACAAAGTGGCCGAAGCCACTTGAACTTAAAGGACAGCTAAGGGCCCTGTTCGGGACCCCGCCCCATATAAGGGGGGGCCCCTAACCCCAGCCCAAGATCCCAAGTGGGATCAATACCCGAAAAAAAAGGGGTGGCCTAATAGGGGTACGTGGGCCAGCAATGGAGGAGGGAGAGGGGCATCCGCTGCTGTCCACCACATCTAACATGGTGTGGTAAGGGAGGGGGGGAGAGAAGTGGGTATCCACAGGTGAGGAAGTCCTGGAGGACATGGGATCAACTAGGCCCGCAGCAAATGAAGGGAGCTGGGCTGGTGTTAACTGGCTACCTCCTCTCCCTACCATGCAATTGAAAAAAAAAACAAAAGGGTGTGAATTAATAGCGAACTGGGCAGTCATGGGTAAGTATGGCATGTCTCTAATGGCATAAAGAGGTTTAATATCTAGTGAACTAAAGAGTTTCCCTCTGTCAAAGAGTGGTGTGTTGTCAGTCCCTGGCTGGTTCCAGTGAGGACTCGGAAGGGCGCCGTCTGCGGTTCCTGCACTTGGCTGTCTGCCACGGCCCAGGTGTCGGTAGTTTGGAGGTGGGGAGACCCTGCTGACTCCTCCAGTCTACCGGGTCCAAGTCCAGAGAGGATAGGAAATTCGGCAGGTCATCTTTCGTCCGGAGAGTCACGGTTTTGCCCTCTTTAGTAACCTGAAGAAAGAAGGGGAAGCCCCAATGATACTGTAGGCCTGCGTCCTGGATGGCAGCCAGGAGAGGGCGAAGTGATCTAAGAGTGCGTCTAGAGATGTCCTGGTAAAAGGCCAAGTGCGCACCATCAAAGTCGAAGTAGGCTTTGCCTCGCATTTTTTGCATGATGCGGTCTTTAAGTGTGTACTTATGAAGCTTACAAATGATGCCCCGCGGGTTGTTCACATCTTTGGGATGGGGGCTTTAGTGCTCTGTGCGCGCGGTCTATTTCGATAGTGGCTGTAGCAGGCAACTCCAGTATCTCAAGGGTAGGAATAATGTCCCTGGCCCCCGTTGCTTCAGGCAGGCCTCTGATCCTGATGTTGGCCCTGTGGCTGCGATTCTCCACATCGTCTAACTGGCAGAGCAGTGTCTCAATCTGATGACCTTGAGTTGTGCATTTATCTTGCAGCATGGAGATGACTGAGAGGGTGTCCTCAAACTTTTTCTCCAGGGATTCTAATCTGTTCCCCAGATGAGAGGTGTCATTTTTAAGCTGGGCAATGTCCTCCTTTAAGAGCTTTCTCAACTCGGTCTGCAAAACGCTCTAGGTCAGCCTTGGTGGGGAGAGACCAGACATGGCGCCTGATGTCCATGTCATCTAGAGGTCAGGAGCCGCCGAGTCACCCATCTGAGATGAGGGGGAGCCAGGGGAGATCGGGGTCGCCGATTCACTCACCGACCATATAGAAGGTGTATAGGGGAGCTCGCCTGTAGCTGACGCCGGGAGGTGGCGGCCTGTGAGGCTTTAGCCGCGGTCTGGGCCTTTGCGGCCGGCGCCATCTTTGAAGCCTCGCGGCCCTGCTTGTAGGGCTCCGTGAGGAAGGAATCAAGCTGCCCCTGCTTGGTGCGATCGGCCCTCGGAGGCTGCGAGGACGCCCATCTCCTTTGCGACATGGTAGGGGGTGGAAAACTCCCCGGTAGCTGTGATGCGGTGAGACGGAGTGGGAGAGACGCACGTCCTCACTCCTCCATGGTCAGGACACGCCCCTCCGTTCGTTATGATTTAACATAAACGTATGTTCACACACTGTCACCGCAGACCATTATATCCAGAAATTTACTATATAGTAGTGCTCTTCAAAGATACTGGTATTCTTTAAGTTCTGTCTTAGTGCATTAGAGACAATCTTGACTCTTTTGAAATGTTGTTTAATAAAATCGCTGATGTTTCTTGTTTTGATGGTAAAAGGAAAGCTCCAGACTGCTGGTCCTTGAGGGTGTAAACAGAAATGATCTGACCAATGGGAAGGTCTAAAGATTGGATGATGGGATTTCACTGTTTTTATTACCATGTAGCGGTCACTCCCTAAAATACAGTTTTATACAGTTTTGAATACTTGGTTTGCATTCTGATAACTTAAATGTTATTGTCCAGCAAGGAATTACCATTTGAATGCAAATGTGATGGGTATCAGATTCACTTGGGACACATTACTGTCCAGTTTGCCTCCAGTACCTACGCATATAATGGTGTTTTGGGTTTAAAATGCTGCTACTTATTTGATCTAAGTTTGATTGATTTTTAACTGGTTGTCACGCTTCCGAGTGGGAAGATTCATGTTTATATAAAAAATGTAGCCAAGAGGAATACAACATTGGTTATTTTCACAGTAGTATCCTTTTAAAAATCATAACATTTATTGATGAAATACATTTTTCTGTTTTTTTGTAGGGTCTTTGTAAGTGGTTGGATACATTTTAGAAACCTGAGGTAGGAGAGTCTTTTGTTGCCTGACCCTTCAAGCAGACAGGTTCAAGTGTTTGATGCATCACCCTAAAACACGTAGATGTGAACCAGGCCTTAATATTGTCAGTAGGGTTCTAGCCTGGTCATCTTCACAATAGTTTTCTTGCTTTACTATCAACCTAAGATACACCTTGTGATGACATTAATACTTCAGTATGTATGAACTCTGCCAATACTGACATAATAAATCTTCTGTTCTTGGCTGGCTCTTTAGAAGTATTTGGATTAGAAGTGATGAATTTTAGAAAGTTGACATAAAAACCTTCTACTGTTGTCTAACCAGGTGAGAAAAGGAACTGTATACTCCCCGGCCCATTAAGCAGAAAGGATGTGCTTGTGTTTTTAACAAAACAAATAATAATCTTGGTACAGAAAGCATTGAACATTGGTGGTAAAAAAAACTAATTCTGTACAGGACACTTGGGAGCCTTAGTCTAGAGTCTAGACCAGGGATCTTCAAGCTACGGCTTTCCAGCTGTTGCAGAACTACACGTCCGATGAGGCATTGTAAAACTTTGACATTCACAGACATGACTAGGCATGATGGGAATTGTAGTTTCTGAACAACTGGAGGGCCATAGTTTGAAGACCCCTGGTCTAGACTGTCTTCCTGGTTATATCGTCATTAGTGTCTTCTATGTCATTATTATGCAGAGAGAGAGTTTGAGACTGAGGGCCTCCCGTATACAAATTGTAAAAAAAGGACATTGTATAACCCATAGAAACCAGGATGGTAAAAATAACCAAATCAGTGTATATTAGTTACTCTGTGTGAAAGTTTTATAAAGTCTACAATCTTTGGTATGTATATTTTGAAAATGAATCAGTCCTGATGATGTGCTGAATATCTAATTTCATGGAAATGCTGGGGAAAAAAAATTACTTTTTGTTTTTAGTTTTTTACATAAAGTTGGCAATTTAATAAGATATTTCTCACTCAGCTTGGACATACTTAGAATTACACCCCAAAACACATTCTGGTAGGCCTCCTGAGCATGTGAGACTTTTTTTCACTGTCTGAGCTGATTATATACCGGACATTGTATCTTGTGTCAGAACCAATGTACAGTAATGATCACCTCTATACAAGTGGTCAGGGAAAATAGTGTAGCGTCATGTATAGCAGTCCCGGTTCCAATAGGCCAAGCAAGCCTAGCCTACTGGTGCATGACTGCCCCCAGGAATGCCATGTTTACTGGCATGGTGTTTTGCAGGAGCGTAGTCGGCAGGGTGTGCACATGGGTCAGTTCAGGCCACAGGCAGAGGCATGGTCAGCAAACGGACAAAGAATCAGTCCAGGCAGCAGGCATATAACATGATCTATAAACAAGCCAGGGTTAGTACAGGCAGAGGCAACACCGCACTGGTGTGGCAGTGATCAGGGACAACATGACTGGTGTATCAGTGATCATGGACACGAACTGGTGTGGCATTTACTAGGTACAATATGACTGGAGTGGCGGCGACTAGGGACACCGTTACTGGGTGGCGGCACCTACTAACTGACTGGCAGCACTGGTCTGGTGGCATTGTACTGCTTTGGCAGTGAACAGACATAATGGCTGGCTGGACTGACATACAGTGATATCAGAGTAGTCAGCCATTGTATGTGATCACTGCCACAGTGGTACAATGTTACCATATTGAAACTGCACTTGCACTGGTGACAGCAAAAAAAAAACCCACCACCATCACCATACTATCGCTGTGACCATTCACAGGGATCACACAGTGGGAATCAAGTGGGAATCAAGGCATCATGAATGCCAGCCTTGTTTACTTACTCTTAACTGTGATTGGTCACAGCGATCACATGGTACCAGGGCCACTCGCAGTGATCAGTGATTCACTATGTCTAGTGTACATAGCATTCACAGATAGTGCCACTTAGTGGCCCAGGGCGGCTTCTGGGAGAATGCATGGGTATGTAGAGAGTATCCACCCAGCTGTTTATCTACATTGGCCGGGTGGAAAGTGGTTAAAAGAGAGGTATGGGTGTTTTTCTTTTTTGTAGATTTATACTTTACCTAAATGGATGCACCATCAGTCCGATGCTGCATCTGTCCCCCGCCGCCTCTTCACTGAGAACCGAGCCATCATCCATTGCCAATAACTCTGTTCTCTCACCCCCCTGAGTGGAGAGCTGCAGCCTGTCAATCAGCAGCTCTCCAGCTCTGCTCCTCCACACTCATTGGAGCGCTGAGCTGTGGAGGAGCAGGAAGTGTCTCGCTGAAACTGCCAACAGTCCAGGCAGCTGGCGGATCCAGACTTCCTAAGTCGGGATGACGCACTGCCTGGACTGATTCCAGTGACATCAGCTGAGAGCGGACTTCAGAGTGCTTGCCGCTGAAAATTGTTGACAGGAGTGCAAAATGAATTGCACTTCTGTGACTCTTAGGAGAAGCCCAGCCAAACAAGCTCAGGCTGGACTTCTCATTTAAAGTGTTAGGAAAGCTGGATTTGGACTCCTTTCACACTGGTGCACTTTTTTTCTGCACTTTTCTAAGGTGACAAAAGCGCATGAAAACTATTCCCTAATAAAATCATATGCAACTCTTCACACTGCAGGTGTGCTGCATTTTAAAAAGTCATGCATGCTGCATATTTGGTGTTATACGGCAGCAGGTTGGCTCCCCTGTGTGAATCGCCGTAGCTGTACGACAGACACTTTAATGGGTATAGGGGGCGCGTGACTGGCGGCCGCGATGTATGCCGGCAAGCAGCGATCGCTCCTGAGAGAGACAGAACGGGAATCTGTCAATGTAGACACAGATCCTCTTTCTGTCAGGGAAGTGGAGAGAGATCTGCTGTTCCTAGCGATCAGGAACAGCGATCTCTCTCTATTCCCTGTCAGTACACTGTCCCCCACAGTGGGAAACATCTCCCTAGGGAACACTTAACCCCCTGATCTCCCCCTAGTGTTAACCCCTTCCCTGCCAGTGACATTTATACAGCAATCAGTGGCTATTTTTAGCTCTGATTGCTGTATAAATGTCAATGGTCCCAAAAAAGTGTCAAAAGTGTCCGATCTGTCTGCCGCAATGTCACAGACCTAATAAAAGCCGCAGATCACCACAATTGCTAGTAAAAACTAAAATAAATACAAGTGCCATAAATCTACTCCCTATTTTGTAGATGCTATAATTTTTGTGCTTTTGATATATGCTTATTAATTTTTAGGATATTTATTAGAGGTCGACCGATATATCGGCTGGCCGATACATCGGCCGATATTTAGGCATTTTTGATAAATCGGCTTTGGCCGATTAATATCAAAACTGGCCGATATTTTTCACTGGCTTCACTTCCTCCCCCCTCCTCCCCCCTCCTCCTCCCTCCTCCACACTTAGCAACATCAAGCGCCGTGCTGTGTGTGTGTGTGTGTGTGTGTGTGTGTGTGTGTGTGTGTGAAACTGAAAGTAAGAGGAGAGAGAGAGGATGTCAGCTTGATGTCGGGGGTGGGCGGGACCCAGCAGATATATTACACCAGCCAATGGGATGGTATCTGGGCGGGCCACTACGTCTAAAGCAGCCCAATCATTGGCTGGTGTAATTTAGCTGCTGGCCCGCCCACCCCCACATCGAGCTCAATTCTAACAGCTCTCTCTCTCTCTCTCTCTCTCTCTCTCTCTCTCTCCTCTGTCAGTTTCACACATTACACTCGGCTTAGTGTAAAACCTGCCAGTGCCCCAAGCCAGTGCCCCAGCCAGTGCCATCTGTCTGTGCCCCCAGCCAGTGCCATCTGTCTGTGCCCCCAGCCAGTGCCATCTGTCTGTGCCCCCAGCCAGTGCCATCTGTCTGTGCCCCCAGCCAGTGCCATCTGTCTGTGCCCCCAGCCAGTGCCATCTGTCTGTGCCCCCAGCCAGTGCCATCTGTCTGTGCCCCCAGCCAGTGCCATCTGTCTGTGCCATCAGCCAGTGCCATCGCCCCCAGCCAGTGCCATCTGTTAGTGCCCCCAGCCAGTGTCAATCAGTGCCACCGCCAATCGGTGCCATCTATCAGTGCCCCCAGCCAGTACCAATCAGTGCCACCAGCCAGTGCCATCTGTCAGTGCCACAAGCCAGTGCCAATCGGTGCCATCTGTCAGTGCCACCGCCAATCAGTGCCATCTGTCAGTGCCACCAGCCAGTGCCAACCAGTGTCACACGCCAGTGCCACCCAGTTCCAATTGCAAGTGCCACTGCCAATCAGTGCCATCTGTCCCAAACTAGTGCCATCTGTCCGTTCCAAACCAGTGCCCCCTGCTGCCAATCGGTGCCATCTGTCAGTTCCGAACCAGTACCACCTGCCAGTGCCATCTGTCAGTTCCAAACCAGTGCCATCTGTCAGTTCCAAACCAGTGCCACCTGCCAGTGCCAATAGAGCCATCTGTCAGTTCCAAACCAGTACCGCCAGCCAGTGCCACATGCCAGTGCCATCTGTCAGTTCCAAACCAGTGCCATCTGTCAGTTCCAATAGTGCCACCTGCCAGTGCCATCTGTCAGTTCCAAACCAGTGCCACCTGCCAGTTCCAAACCAGTGCCATCTGTACTGAGGACATCAAGTGTGTGCTAGAGTGACAGGAGTAAGCAGGAAGGAATAGAGTGGGTGAGGGTTTTTTTTTTTTTTTTTAATCGGCCTAAAATATCGGCCACAAAAATCGGCCACAAAAATCGGCATCATACATCGGCCATCGGCCGCCCCAATTTCAAAATATCGGCATCGGCCAGAGAAAAACCCATATCGGTCGACCTCTAATATTTATTATAGCAAAAAGTAAATGTTTTTTTAAAAATTGTTGGTCTTTTTTTGTTTATAGTGCAAAAAAAATGCAGAGGTGATCAAAAAACACCAAAGGACAGCTCTATTTGTGGGGGGAAAAAAAGGACATCAATTTTGTTTGGGTACAACGTTGCACGACCGCGCAATTGTCACTTAAAGCGACGCAGTGCTGTTTTGCAAAAAATTGCCTGGTCATTAAGGGGGCAAATTGTCCAGTCCGTAAGTGGTTAAGCTGCACAAAAGCGCATTAATAAGTTCATCTGTATGAAAGGGCCCATATGCATTAACTGTGTAAGCAAGCAGTGTTCAGAATTGTAATGAATTTAAGCACACCGTAACACATTAAAAATCAGACCTGTCCATTGTGGTGCTCTGCAGTGCAGGTGCGTTGCCCTCTACTGTAACAATGAGTTTGGCTGTCATTGAAAGCAATGGACCCTGCAACCTATACAGTGGTGCATGGATTTCCATACGTTGCAATAACACTTGAGTGTTTTACTGCTCGTTAATGCAACACAAATATATGAAAATTAAACTCTGGACATATCCGAGGCTGCACTTGGGGCCGCCTGTATTCATTAGGTTGACCACCAAACAGTAGGGACAGCTTAATTTATCACAGCTGGCTATGGAAATAGTGATGGGTTTATATGTGAAGTTAATATTTTATTTTTCTGATTTTATTTTCCTTGCGTCCTTAAAATCCATCAATCAGACGTAGAAGACTTCTATAACCTGGAGGCAAATGAACTGATTTTAAAAGAGAGGATGATAATTATCCTTTATTTGTGACCTTTTCTAAAGCAGCAAGCCTTTTTATTTCTTCCTTTTGATGTCTGTGAACAGGCAGCCTATTAGTAGTAATGTCTGTATTTGCTTCATTTATCTTTATCTTTTGACTAATTGTGTTTTCAGTTACAAAACACTGAGACTGGCGTTGTACTTTTTTCTTTAGTAGCTGGGCATTATGTTTTGAAATATAACTTTTTTTTTTTTTTTTTTTTTTTTCTTTAACATATCCTCTTTAAAAAATGTAGTGAACTCAAGCTTGACGTATTAGAGGTCACTAAGATCAAAACCCTTGCTCATTTTTGCAATCTTTTGAAATGTTGTATGTTTTAAAAGTATGGAGTTAATTTGCTAGATACTAACCAACAAGTATTTTTGATGTAAGTGATCTCCAAACTGGTTAACTTATATTAGTGCAGCTAAGGTGACTTGATCTTCATACTGCAGACTGTAGTCTAGTATTACTAAGGAAGTGATAAGAAATCTTTTTTTTCTGACACATTTCCTTGTTTTCAGCCTCTAGTCTAGATCTCTAAAAAAGATAAAATGCAAACTGACGTATTTAAATTCATTAAAATCCATGCCTAAAGCTGGCCATACACAGTGGATTTTGGCTGGTTCCAGATGAATTGGCTGAAATCTACTTAGTGCGTGGCCTTGTCGACCCCTTCCCCATTTGACATCCTCCATTTGAAAAATTGAAAGACTCGGGCAGAAAATTGTTAGATAAATAGCGGCGGTATTCAGTTAGATGTAGACACGGTTTGGGAATTATGACAGCCACTGGTGTCGGCCGCCGGACTATGATAGCCAGCACAGCTAATTCGTCCATTCACGCTGTATAGTATGGATGGAGAAATCTGTTAGACGTTTCTCTTGCAGGCTGAATGAAGGAAAATCTAATTAGTGGTAGATTGCTTTTCCGAGGACGTTTGGCAGGTAGTGTGGAGGCATTATGTCACCTCCTTAACATCTTTTTATCTCTTCAAACCCGCACTGCAACTATGTACACTGGACGACAGGAACAGTTCTTGTTGTGGCATGAGTACATCATTTGTTTTTCTGTCTTTGCAACTTAAGGGGGATTGGTTGGGAGGGTTCAGTAAAAACTTGCCTCAACTGTGTTTTTGACTACCCCATCCACTAATGCAGGGCTTGACAAATTTGCTTGCAATCTAGGAGCCAGCTAAAAAAGTTAGGAGCCAGGTTTTTTTTTTTAACGACCAATGCGTGCAGAAGCGAACGCATACGTGAGTAGCTCCCGCATATGAAAACAGTGTTTAAACCACACATGTGAGGTATCGCCGCGATCGGTAGAGCAATAACTCAAAACATGCAACCTGTAGAATTTTTTTAAATATCGCCTATGGAGATTTTAAAGGGTTAGGCCTCATGCCCACGGGCGTTTTTTCAGCCGCGTTTTTGAGCGTTTTTTACAGCTTAAAAACGCCTGTCCATGTTAGTCTATAGCTTCATGCCCACCTAGGCGTTTTTGAGCTGTAAAGAGCATAGGCGTTTGTAAGCTGTAAAAAAAACCCAGGGCCAGTGCGTTCCTCAGCGTCAGAATTTGGCAGGAAAAAACGCGAGCGTCAAAAAACGCGCACTAACGCGCAAAAAACGCGCACTAACGCGCGGTCGCGTTTTTAGCTCCGACTTTTTTTTTTTTTTTTTTTTCAAAAAAAAAGAAAAAAAAGAAAAATATTTACAATAACATGGACAGGCGTTTTTAAGCTGCAAAAAACGCAGCTGTAAAAACGCCAGTGGGCATGAGGCCTAAAAGTTTGTCGCCATTCCATGAGCGGACGCAATTTTCAAGCGTGACATGTTGGGTATCAGATTTACTTGGCGTAACATTATCTTTCACAATCTAAAAAAAAATTCGGCTAACTTTACTTTTGTCTTATTTTTTAATTTAACTACTTCAATACAGGGCTTTTCTTACCCCCTCAATACTGGGCCTATTCTAGCACTTCTCTCCTACATGTACAAATCATCATTCTTTTGCTAGAAAATTACTCAGAACCCCCAAACATTATATATGTTTTTCTAGCAGACACCCTAGGGAATAAAATGACAGTCATTGCAGCTTTTTTTCTTGCACGATATTTGCGCAATAATTTTTCAAATGCCTTTTTTTTGGAAGAAAAAAGGTTTTATTATTTAAAAAATAACAAAACAGTAAAGTTAGCCCAATTTTTTTGTAAAATATGAAAGATGATGTTACGCCGAGTAAATAGATACCCAACATGTCACACTTTAAAATTGCGCACACTCATAGAATGGCGCCAAACTTCGGTATTTAAAAATCTCCATAGGCGACGCTTAATTTTTTTTTACAGGTTACCAGGTTAGAGTTACAGAGGAGGTCTAGTGCTAGAATTGTTGCTCTCGCTCTAACGCACGCGGCGATACCTCACATATGTGGTTTGAACGGCGTTTACATATGTGGGCGGGACTTACATGTCCGTTCGCTTCTGATCGCGAGCTACCGGGGACGGGCGTTTTTAAATATTTTTTTTTTTTTTTTATTATATATTTTTTTTTTTTTTTTACTTTATTTATTTTTTGATCACTTTTATTCCTATTACAAGGAATGTAAACATCCCTTGTAATAGGAATGTGTGTGACAGGTTCTCTTTATTGAGAGATGCGGGGTCTTTAAGACCCCACATCTCCTCCAGGCTGGAAAGCATGAGATCAGTGAAATTTTTTTCACTGATCTCATACTTACAGCCGCAATGGCGGCTTTGTTTACATTTGAGGACTCGGGCGTGACGTCATCACATCGCGCCCGGGCCTCCGACGATCATAGAGATGACTGATGACCATCTGGTCACCAGTCATCTCTATGCTCATCACGTGACCCACCAACGGCGCCGGAAGATTCGCTCCGGGTCCCCGATCGCACGGGAGAAGCACCGGATGGCGGCGGGAGGGGGGGGGATTTCCCCTCCCGCCGCCTATAAGAACGATCAAGTGGCGGAACCGCTGCTATGATCATTCTTATGGTGCGCAGAATCGCCGGCTGAACAAAAGGATATCTGAATGATGCCTCTGGCTGCAGGCATCATTCAGATATCCCCCCCTCAAAGCCGAGGACGTCATATGACGTCCATTTAGGATGGGAGATCCCATCTTTTGACGGTGGGCGGTAGGGAAGTAGTTAAAGTGTTTGTTTGTTTTTTCCTCAAAAAAGTGCGCTTGTAAGACCGCTGCGCAAATACAGTGTGACAGAAAGTATTGCAACATCCGCCATTTTATTCTCTAGGGTGTTAGAATAAAAAAGATATATAATGTTTGGGGGTTAACTTCTAAGTAAAGGGAAGGAGATGGGTGGGCAGTGAAAAAGGCAAGCATTGCTGGTTGTCTTGTCATACCAACGGCCACAACAAGATGGCGCCAGATTACAGAATGAAGCCTAGGCATGCAGAAGGCCGCAAAGCCACGGCCTAAATTACAATCTGGCGCGGCCCGACGAGATCACGCGATCGTGCGGGGGGGGGGGGGGCGCACGGAGATGCAGATAACCTCAGCTGTGCTACCCCAGGCGCCAGGTCACTAATTCTAGTCGCATTTGCGACCTGGCGCCCGGGGATTGTCGAGCCCTGCACTAATGAGCTATCAAAGTGTTACTAAAGTCAAAACATTTTTTCTTAATTAAAATAATAAACCTATTATACTCACCTGCTCTGTGCAGTGGTATTGCACAGAGCGGCCCTGATCCTCCTCTTCTCCAGGCCCCCGGTGGTGATCCATAATGGGGTACTTTGATGCAGTAGTGGGCTTAAGCACTATGTGGCCATATAGTGTGACCAAATCCCCATATTTTTTTGCTTATTTGCTGAATATGTTCAGGTGTTTTTAAATGTCATTTTAGCATGTGTGCGCTGTAATCTTTTCTTCTCTTCTCGGTGGTGATCCGGCGCCTCCTCTTCTTTGTGTGCCTCCATAGCAAGCTGCTTGCTATGGAGGCACACAGTGTCTGTGCGCTCCCAAGCTGTGTGTATATGGAGCTGTGCTCCATAGACTTGCACAGTGGGATTTAGCCCTGCAGCTCGAGGAAGAGTGAGCAGAGATGTAGCTGTGCACAGCGCTGAATCTATTCTCCCCTCTCTTCCCCTTCAGAGGGAAGGGGCAGAGAAATAGAAAATGTTTTTTACCTTAAAGCAGACCTTCAGTAATTTTTATACCTTTCCATCTATTAAATCTTCTGCCCTTGTTTCTACTTTAGATAGTAATTTTTTTTTTTTTTTCTGCCAGTAAATACCTTGCACCCCTTTCACACTGGGGTGGTTTGCAGGCAGGTTTTTAACCCTTTCTCGACTGCTAGCGGGGGGTAAAACCGCACTGCTAGCGGCTGAATACCGCCGCAAATCCAACAGGAATAATGGCAGCGCTTTACCGCGACGCACCTCCCGCCCCAGTGTGAAAGGGGCCTTATACAGCCCACTTCCTGTTTCTTGTCTGGCGATAAGCCTAGGCTTATGACATCGTCATGCACACCTCTTTCACTCTCGAGAGTTTGCCAGGAGGGGGGGGGGGGTGATGAGTCATAAGAGGGCCAATGAGAGCTTGCAGAGCTGCAATTTTGCCTCTGTTTAAATCCAGGAATTGAACAGGCAGCAGCTTCAGCTGCTCAGTTAAAATGGTCGCAGCCAGACTCAGTGGAGGGAGATTTCTGCAGCATTTTTGGCAAGTACAGAATCGCAGTATATATGAAATAATATGCAAAGTTGTTGGAGGGAAGTTTCAGAATGGCGAAGATGTTTTTCTTACAATATATGTAAGGCCCCATTCACACAGGGGCGGCACGACTTCGGGGGCGACCTTGGCGGCACGATCTCAAGACGACTTGAGACGCCCGCCGAGGCGATTTGCATAAAGACTTCTGTATAGAAGTCAATGCAGGTCGCCTTGGGTCGCTCCTATTAGAATGGTTCCATTGAACAGCGTGGGACGCGACTTGTCAGGCGACCGAGTCGCCCCTGTGTGAACCGGGCCTTAGTAGACTGCAGTTCCTCTTTAACCACTTGACCACTGGGCACTTAAACCCCCTTAATAACCAGACCAATTTTCAGCTTTCGGTGCTCTCACATTTTGAATGACAATTACTCAGTCATACAACACTGTACCCATATGAAATTTTTGTCCTTTTTTTCACACAAATAGAGCTTTCTTTTGGTGGTATTTAATCACTGTTGGGTTTTTTATTTTTTGCGCTATAAGAGAAAAAAGACTGAAAATTTTGTAAAAAAATGATTTTTTTTTCGTTTCTGTTATAAAATTTTGCAAATTACTATTTTTTTCTTCATAAATTTTGGCCAAAATTTATACTGCTACATATCTTTGGTAAAAATAAGTACAAATTGGTGTATATTATTTGGTCTTTGTGAAAGTTATAGAGTCCACAAGCTATGGTGCCAATATCTGAAAATTGATCACACCTGAAGTACTGACGGCCTATCTCAATTCTTGAGACCCTAACATGCCAGAAAAGTACAAATACCCCCCAAATGACCCCTTTTTGGAAAGAAGACATTCCAAGGTATTCAGAAAGAGGCATTGTGAGTTTTTTGAAGTTGTCATTTTTTCCCACAATTCTTTTCAAAATCAAGATTTTTTTTTTTCTCTTTTTTTTTTCCACAAAATTGTCATATTAGCAGGTTATTTCTCACACACAGCATATGCATTCCACAAATTACACCCCAAAACACATTCTGCTATTACTCCCGAGTATGGCGATACCACATGTGTGAGACTTTTACACAGCGTGGCCACATACAGAGGCCCAACATGCAGGGAGCACCTTCAGGCGTTCTGGAGCACCAAGGCCAATTCTGACATTTCTCTCCTACATGTAAAAATCATAATTTATTTGCTAGAAAATTACATAGAACCCCAAAACATTATATATGTTTTTTTAGCAAAGACCTTAGAGAATATAATGGTGGTTGTTGCAACTTTTTATCTCGCACGATATTTGCGCAGCAATTTTTTTAACGCGTTTTTTACGGAAAAAAAATGTTTTGTGCTTAAAAAAAAAAAAAAAACAGGAAAGTTAGCCCAATGTTTTTGCATAATGTGAAAGATGAAGTTACGCCGAGTAAATAGATACCTAACATGTCGCCCTTAAAAATTGCACACACTCGTGGAATGGCGCCAAACTTCGCTACTTAAAAAATCCCCATAGGCGACGCTTTAAATATTTTTACTGGTTACATGTTTTGAGTTACAGAGGAGGTCTAGGGCCAAAATGATTGCTCTCGCTCTAACGTTCACAGAGATACCTCACATGTGTGGTTTGAAAACCGTTTTCATATGTGGGCGGGACTTACGTATGCGTTCGCTTCTGTATGCGAGCTCACGGGGACAGGGGCGCTTTAAAAAAAAAAAAAAAATGTATTCTTCATTTTACTTTATTTATTTTAGTTTGACATGTTTTTCCGCCCTAAACATTTTTTTGATCACTTTTATACCTATTACAAGGAACGTAAACATCCCTTGTAATAGGAATATGGCATGACAGGTCCTCTTTACAGTGAGATATGGGGGGGGGGGGTGTCAATAAGACCCCACATCTCACCTCTAGGCTGGGAAGCCTGAAAAAAATACAAAAAAAAAACAACAATCCTGGCTTTGATCGTAGCGGTGAGTCGGTAGAAGCACCGGAGGGCGGCGGGGGGGGGGGGGGGGGGACGACGACATCCCCTCTCGCCTCCCGTAAGAATGATCAAGCGGCGGAACAGCCGCTATGATTGTTCTTATGGTGTAGGGAATCGCCGGCTGAAAAAGCCGATATCTGAATGATGCCTGTAGCTGCTCCCATCATTCAGATATCCCCGCACAAAGTCAAGGACGTCATATGACGGCCGGAGGGCGGGAAGTGGTTATTGCAGAGTATTGCCGGGCATTGCAGAGTATTGCACCAGGGTATTTTGCAGAGTATTGCACCAGGGTATTTTGCAGAGTATTGCACCAGGGTATTTTGCAGAGTATTGCACCAGGGTATTTTGCAGAGTATTGGCAGGGTGTATTGCAGAGTATTGGCAGGGTATAGCACAGGGATGGCTGAGCAGGGATGGATGGATGGATCTGTGACTGCAATTGTCACAGATCCAGCCCACAGTGCTGCTGCTGCCATCCGCTCCCTCCCCCTCCCCTCTCACACTGTACCGATCGGTACAGAGAGGGGAGGGAGGAACCGGCGTCATCAAATGACGCCGGTCTGTTTACAAGTGATTGCTCCGTCATTTGACGGAGCGATCACGTGGTAAACGGCCGCTATCAGCGGCGATTTACCGCGATTCGTGATCCGCCGGGTCCTCTGGACCCGGCGGTCACGGAGTTTCCCGTGTGCGCGCCCCAGGGGGCGCGCGGGAGCGCGATTCTGGGAGGACGTTATATAACGTCCTCCCAGAGTTAAGCAACCACCCTGCCGCCGTTATTTGTCGGCAGGTGGTTGTTAAGTGGTTAATGCAAGAATTTCATTAAAGGGGTTGTAAAGGTTCATTTTTTATTTTCTAAATAGGTTCCTTTAAAGCTAGTGCATTGTTGGTTCACTTACCTTTTTCCTTTGATTTACCTTCTAAATGTTTTTTTTCTTTGTTTTCTTTGTCTGAATTTCTCACTTCCTGTTCCTCCTCAGTAAGCTGTTCTGGATGACTCCACACCACTCAGATGATGGTGTGAAGTTTAGTGAGGAGAAACAGGAAGTGAGAAATTCAGACAAAGAAAAAAAACATTTAGAAGGTAAATCAAAGGAAAAGGCAAGTCAACCAACAATGCACTAGCTTAAAGGAACCTATTTAGAAAATAAAAAACAAACCTTTACAACCCCTTTAAGGTAAAACAAAGTTTTTAGCTATAGTTACATAGTTAGGTTGAAAAAAGTCCATCCAGTTCAACCATTAAAAAAAAATATATATATATTAACCACCTAAGCCCCGGACCAATATGCAGCATAAAGACCAGGCCCCTTTTTTGCGATTCGGCACTACGTGGCTTTAACTGACAATTGCGCGATCGCACGACGTGGCTCCCAAACAAAATTGACGTCCCTTTTTTTTTCCCACAAATAGAGCTTTCTTTTGGTGGTATTTGATCACCTCTGCGGTTTTTATTTTTGGCGCTATAAACAAAAATAGAGCGGATTTTAAATTAAAGGGGACTTACAGGTACGTGATTGTGCCTGTACGTACCATTCTGCCGACGTATATATGCCGTGAGCGGTCGTTTGAGGGGTTAAAAAAATATATATCTTAAAAAAACAAAAAAAACAAAGTATCACTTTTAATGTTTAATATATAACAAATAGCACATCTTCTTTTTTTATTATTATTATTTTTTCTAATTTTGGATAGAGCGGAGAGAGATAACACCTGTCAGGTTTTTATTGCTGTCTGTGCCCCCTTTTATTGGGGATTCACCTCTTATCCTGTTTTCTAATAGTGGAAGAAAATTCTAAATTTTAGGTTGACACAGAGCTGGAAAAGAGGGGGAATCTTCCAATGGGAACACCTAGTTCTGGTGACAATTGGGGAAACCTTCACTTTGCAGGAAAAATGGCTGCTAGTCCCTCCCTCCTGCCAGGCTTCCATCTGAATCCGGTCTATGGGAATATATGTAAGCAACTAGTGCATCTTTGGGCAATGGCTGGCACTGTAGGTAAGCTGGGTTTCAGAGAGATGCATAAAACCTTTTAGTGTCCGCTGTGCCTTCGAGAATCCAGCCATTGCCCGTTGATGGCGAGTAGAGGACAAGTGTGTTGTCCTATATCCATATCTTTGCTAATGCACAAGTGTGGATAACTACAGACATACTACATAGGAGCCTGGAAATATGGTGGGTTATTCATAGTGGTCTGTCCCTATACACTCTATCTCTCACTCATTCTGGTATTTATAGAAAACTATACAGCACTATTTTGGATATTGTCAAATAAAATTGGTATTTTAGCCCCAGTGGTTACTGGTGCCTGGATAGGTGCACCCCCGTTCTTAGTGCTGAATAGTCATTGCCACCCTAAGGCCCCTTTTCCAAGTCATCTTCCAGGATGGCTTACAGAGAGATAGGCTCCTCCCACCTAGAACAGGAAACACATGATCCACATCATAAAAGTCTTACTCATGCATTAGCCCCTCAGTATTTGTGTTTCCTCAGGCTAGACAGGCACCATCCAAGGGATGTTTGTTATTTTTTTTTTTTTTTTGGGCCTTCGTGCCAGGCGGCAGGGGCCCCCCCGACGGCCATACCCAGTCAACAGGGGTAGTTCCCCTGGGGTATGAGTCAGTTTGGGGCCACCCAGGAGACCTGAAACAGGGGTCATGGGTGATGGTATGGGACCCCACCTCCCAAGTCGGGTGTATCCTCGGCGAGGTTACCTGTGAGGGTGGAGGAGGTGATCCAGTGTGTCCAGCCGCGGCACAGCAGGGTATCCTCCAGGCGGAGGCTCGGGGCCGGTATCCTTCCCGGGCAGACAGATCTCCAGAGGCGACTCTCTAGCTCCAGAACAGCGTGGCGCTGGGCGCACAGCTAGAGTGTCACTTCCGGCGCAGAAAACAGGAAGTGACACATAGTTACATAGTGTCTTTTTTCAACCTGACTAACAAGTCCATCCAGTTCAACCGTAAAAAAATAAATAAAAAAAATAAAATAAACATATATCGTACAATCCCATATACCCAATTCTATACCCACAGTTGATCCAGAGGAAGGCAAAAAAACCCCAGAAGAGCATGATCCAATTTGCTACAGCAGGGGAAAAAATTCCTTCCTGATCCCCCGAGAGGCAATCGGATATTCCCTGGATCAACTTTACCTATAAATGTCAGTACCCAGTTATATTCTGTACATTTAAGAAAGAATCCAGGCCCTTCTTAAAGCAATCTACTGAGCTGGCCAGAACCACCTCTGCAGGGAGTCTATTCCACATTTTCACAGCTCTTACTGTGAAAAAACCTTTCCGTATTTGGAGGTGAAATCTCTTTTCCTCTAGACGCAAAGAGTGCCCCCTTGTCCTTTGTGTTGACCGTAAAGTGAATAACTGAACACCAAGTTCACTATATGGACCCCTTATATATTTGTACATGTTGATCATATCCCCCCTTAATCTCCTCTTCTCAAGAGTGAATAAATTCAGTTCCTCTAATCTTTCCTCATAGCTGAGCTCCTCCATGCCTCAAATCAGTTTGATTGCCCTTCTCTGCACTTTCTCCAGTTCCCCAATATCCTTTTTGAGAACTGGGGCCCAAAACTGAACTGCATATTCCAGATGAGGTCTTACTAATGATTTGAACAGGGGCAAAATGATATCTCTCTCTCTGGAGACCATACCTCTCAATACAAGAAAGGACTTTGCTCGCTTTGGAAACCGCAACTTGGCATTGCATGCCATTATTGAGCTTATGATCTACCAAAACCCCCAGATCCTTCTCCACTACGGATCCCCCCAGTTGTACTCCCCCTAGTATGTATGATGCATTCATATTATTAGCCCCCAAGTGCATAACTTTACATTTATCAACATTAAACCTCTTCTGCCACATAGTCGCCCAATTAGACAGAGCATTGAGGTCGGCTTGTAAATTGGCGACATCCTGTAAGGACGTTATTCCACTGCATAGCTTGGTGTCATCTGCAAAGACAGAAATGTTACTTTTGATCTCAGACCCAATATCATTTATAAACATATTTAAAAAGTAAGGGTCCCAGCACTGAACCTTGGGGTACACCACTGATAACCTTGGACCATTCAGAGTAAGAATCATTAACCACTACTCTCTGAATTCTGTCTTTTAGCCAGTTTTCTATCCATTTACAAACTGATATTTCCAATCCTGTAGACTTTACCTTGCACATGAGCCGTGTGTGGGGAACTGTATCGAACGCTTTTGCAAAATCCAAGTATACCACGTCCACTGCCACCCCTCTGTCCAAGGTCTTACTTACCTCTTCATAAAAAGAAATCAGGTTTGTTTGACAACTTCTGTCTTTCATGAATCCATGCTGTCTGTTGCTTAGATGAGTTCTTGCTGGAAAAAAACTATTTATGTGGTCTTTTATTAACCTCTCCAGTATTTTCCCAACTATAGAAGTTAAACTAACAGGTCTATAGTTACTTGGTAAACACTTAATTCCCTTTTTAAATATAGGCACCACATTGGCCCTGCGCCAATCCAGTGGTACTATTCCTGTCATTAATGAGTCCCTAAAAATTAAATACAATGGCTTTGAAATTACAGAGCTCAATTCTTTTAGGATCCGTGGGTGTATGCCATCTGGTCCAGGTGCTTTATCCACCTTTATTCCATCTAAATATTTCTGGACCATATCTCTTTTGAGCCATTATGGATTTGGGGCTGTGTCACTACCACCCCCATTTTGGACATGAGCTCCCCCATGCTCCTTTGTATACACAGAACTGAAGAAAGTATTTAATAAATTAGCCTTCTCTTTGTCCCCAGTCACCCACTCTAGATTATTTTGTAAAGGGCCTACATGCTCAGACTTGACCTTTTTACTATTAATATATTTGAATAATTTTTTGGGGTTTGTCCTACTATCTTTTGCAATCTGTCGTTCATTTTGAATTTTTGCATCCTTGATTTCCTTTTTACATATCCTGTTATATTCTTTGTAACATTTAAATGACACTAGTGTTCCCTCATTTTTATATTTTTTAAAAGCTCTTTTCTTATAGTTTATAGCTTTTTTAACTTTGGCAGTGAGCCACATAGGTTTTATTTTTAGCCTTTTAAACTTCTTGCCCATGGGAATATACTTTGCAGTGAGTTCACAAACAGTCTTTTTGAAGAATTCCCATTTCTGTTCTGTGCCCATTGATGCCAATATTCCTTCCCAGTCTAAGTCCTGGAGAGCAGCACTCATCCTTGGAAAATTTGCTCTCTTGAAATTAAGTGTTTTTATCTTTCCTGTATGTGATTTTTGCTTACAACTAACATCAAATGAAATCATGTTATGGTCACTGCTACCCAGGTGTTCCTTTATCTGAACATTAGTAATACGCTCTGCATGGTTTGAGATTACCAGGTCCAACAGAGCATCATTCCTAGTTGGGGCCTCAATAAACTGGACCATAAAATTGTCCTGCAATAGGTTTATAAATTTTTGCCCTTTAACTGTCCCAGCAGTTCCATTACTCCAGTCAATTTCTGGGTAGTTAAAATCCCCCATTATTATCACCGTCCCAGCCCTTGCAGCCCTTTCCATCTGTGCAAGGAGCTGAGTCTAACTCCTCATTAACATTGGGTGGTCTATAACAAACTCCAATGATTAGCTTTGAACTACGCACATCTGTATGCAGTTCCACCCATAATGCTTCAGACTCTTCACACTCTCCATCCACCAGGTCCTCTTTCACACTCGCTTTGAGATCACTTCTCACATAGAGACAGACCCCTCCACCCTTCCTTTTTAACCTGTCTTTCCGAAAGAGTGCATAGCCAGGAATATTAATAGCCCAGTCATGTGAGGAATGAAGCCAAGTTTCAGCAATACCGATTACATCATAGCTCTCCTCATGCACCAGAGCTTCCAACTCACCTATTTTGCTTGGCAGACTTCTGGCGTTGGTGAACAGACACTTGCATTAATATTATTTGACCGGTCACATACTATCCTCTTGGGTGTTCCCAGATTGCAACTAGGACTTGCTACTATACTTACCTTGGGTTTATGTTCTTTGGTTACCCTACCACTAATGCCCCTAATACTACCCTTTAGAATATGTTCCCCGCTGACTCTCACTATCTCTGGACCCTCCCCCCTGTCACCTAGTTTAAAAACCCCTCTAACTTTTTGGCCATCCTTATTCCCAGCTGATCTGCACCCTCCTCATTTAGGTGCAGTCCGTCCCTTCTATAGTACTGGTTATCGACTGAGAAGTCGGCCCAGTCCTCCAGGAACCCAAACCCCTCCTTACTACACCAGCTCTTCAGCCACTTGTTCACTTCCCTAATCTCCCTCTGCCTTTCTGGTGTGGCTCGATGTACCGGTAGTATTCCCGAGAATACTACCTTGGAGGTCCTTTTCCTCAATTTAGCTCCCAAGTCCCTAAAATCGTTCTTTAGGACACTCCATCTGCCTCTGACTTTGTCATTGGTGCCAACGTGCACCATGACAGCTGGGTCACGACAGGAAGTCTCGCGGCGGCCATCTTGGTACACCCATTTGGAAGCCTAGTTGAAGATAACAGGCGTGCTGTGCCGTGGGGCGGCGTCGGATCCACAGCGCCGCCCCGGACCTCCACTCCTCTCATATTTAAGGGACCCGGACCTAAAGATGGCGCCGCGCAACATGGAAGGATCCAGAGACGCAGATCTGGAGGCGCCATCGGTCGCATCGGGCCCTAAGGTAAGAAAATAAGGGGCAGACCACTTCTTTCCTTTTCTTACCCCCCTTTGGGGGCGGCACAGGGGGAATCTGTTTGTTTTATTCCAGAGACCGTTTGTTTTCTCCTATGCTGATGGTGGCAGACGTCACATATTCTAACATAGGCTCTGGTGGTGGGTACTTCTCATAATTCTTAGACTAGAATAAGAGAGTCCACGTGGTGTTTCTGGTTTGGGTGTTTACTTCAGTGTAAGTAATATGCAGGGGCTTGTCATTTAGTGTATTACAGGACAAGACCCACGAGCCCAGAGATAAGAAAGAAACACCTAGAAAAAGATGCCCAATATGTACCAGGAAGATGCAGATTGGGTGGAAAAAGAATGCTTGTCAGGACTGCATAGACAGACTTGTCAAAGAAGAAACAGGCCCTGTTCTCAAAGGCTTTATGGACTCATTAAAGTCAGGGATGAAACAGACGTTTCAGTCCTTTAAGCCCACACAGCAAGAGACACTTGCTGAACCCAGCCCAGGTACTTCAGGCACCAGTACTACCGTGAGGCCAGAAGTTAGGGCCCAGGTACGGGCAGTCCATCAGCATCGAGTCCTGGAGGACGGGGAGAACAACTCAGGCTCAGAGCCTGAGGAGATAGACCCGAGCGAGGAAGGGCCAGAAAAGATACAAAAATTCCTTTTTCCTTCAGAGGAGACAGGAGCTCCTGAAAGCAATCTACGACACCCTGGAACTGGAGTCCCCAGAGAACCAGGAGTTGTCAGTGCGTGACCTCCTATATGAAAGCCTTCAGACTAGACAGGGCAGAACCTTTCCGGTGCATGGATCCCTAAGGGAGACCATACTTCATGAATGGAGGAAGCCGGAGAAAGCAGTATTCTTCCCTAAAAATTTAAAGAGAAGGTTCCCCTTTAAGGAGGAGGATACAAAGCTGTGGGATAGATGTCCCAGACTGGACGCTTCCATAGCCAAGGTCTCTAGAGCTTCAGAACTTTCCTTTGACGATACAGGTATCCTGAAGGACCCAATGGACAGGAAGGCGGAGGGCTATTTAAAGAAGGCGCGGGAAGCTTGCTCCGCCAACTTTAGACCCGCACTAGCCACCACATGCGTGGCGCGTACACTTGACTTATGGCTTAAACAGCTCCGCACTCTTCTGGAGTCAGACACTCCCAGGGAAGAGATCCTGGATGCTTTACCCACGCTAAGCAAGGCAGTGGCCTATATAGCGGATGCATCCACGGAGTCGGTCACATTCTCGGCCAGAGCCACAGCCTTGGTTAATGAAGCCAGGAGGGCTATCTGGCTAAAGACCTGGGGAGGAGACTCTGTCTCAAAGACAAGACTCTGTTCCCTCCCATTTGATGGAGATCTGCTCTTTGGAAAGGAGCTGGAATCCGTCCTAGAGAGGTCGGCCGATAAAAAGAAGGGGTTCCCTTTTCCCAAGAGGCAACAGCAGCAACAACAACAACAACAACAAAAGAGGAGTTTTCGTCCCTTTCAGGTGTCAAGTGAAAGGAACTCTCACCGGGGGGATAGGAGACGGAATAACAGAGCCCAAGACCAGAAAGGGGGTTGGCAATACAGGAGGGGAAGGGGCAGAGGAGGTTTCCTCTTTAGACCCTCCCAGCCTAAGAACACTTCCCAGTGACTCAGTCGGGCCTGTGGGGGGGAGATTGGGGTCATTCCTTCCACAGTGGCAGACCATCTCCAGCAGCCGTTTTATCCTAGATCTGATCGCATCAGGGTATAGGATAGAACTTTTAGGCTGCCCCCCTCAAAAAAAATTCATAACAAGTCTCCCAAGAGACGCGGAAAAAGCCACAGCTATGTCTTCCCTCCTGCAGAGTATGCTAGAAGAGAAGGTGATAAGCTTCATCCCCCCATCTCTAAGAAAAGAAGGATTCTACTCTCAAGTTTTTCTGATAACGAAATCATCAGGAAAATTTCGACTGATTCTAAATCTGAGACAAGTAAACATGTACGTGAAGTACAGACGTTTCAAGATGGAATGAATCTACTCCACCAGAGAGCTGTTAACCCCTGGGGTCTTCATGGTCTCATTAGACCTAAGGGACGCCTATCTTCACGTCCCTATTCGAGAGGAGTCCCAACAATTCCTCAGATTTGCAGTAAGAAAAGGGTTCAGAACCCTCTATTTTCAATTCAATGCTCTGCCCTTCGGACTAGCGTCAGCTCCACGCATTTTTACGAAGATACTGGCAGAAGCGCTAGGGACTCTGAGATCAGAGGGAATTCAGATTATCCCCTATCTGGACGACCTACTAATTTTTGCAGACTCAGCAGACGAAGTCAGACGGAACCTGAGCAGAACTACCAGACTCCTTCAGCAACTAGGGTGGCTGGTAAATCAGGAGAAGTCACAATTAGTACCTACTCAGAGCATTGTATACCTAGGATACCTGATAGACTCAAGGAAGTCCAAGATATTCCTGACAAAGGAAAAGGTAGAGACAATTTTGACAGAGGTGAGGAACCTCTGCACTTGTTCAAGGACCTCAATTCAGAGTATAATGAGGGTCCTTGGGTTAATGACAGCGGCCATCCCAGGAGTCCAGTGGGCTCAGTTCCATACTCCAGCGCTTCAGGCGTTCATGCTTTCTCTCTGGGATGGACAAACAAATTCACTTCAGAGACAGACGGAAATTCCGCAGGAAGTAAAGCTCTCAATAGAATGGTGGTTGATCCCTGCAAACCTCTCGGCTGGCCGACTCTGGTCCCAACACTGTCCTCTGGCAGTCACCACGGACGCCAGCGGGCAGGGCTGGGGGGCCCATTCAGGCACTCTGATAGCCCAGGGGCTCTGGAACCGGCAGGAAGCCGGCCTCTCCTCCAATGCGAGGGAGATGAAGGCGGTTCTAAAGGCCCTAGTAGCCTTTTGCCCATCCCTAAGGGGAAGACATGTGCAGGTCCTTTCGGACAACATTACCACGGTTTGTTACCTCAACAAGCAAGGGGGTACGAGAGTCCCGGGTCTGATGAGGATAGCAAGAGAGATCCTTCAATGGGCAGAAGAAAACCTGTTATCCCTATCTTCCATTCACCTAAAAGGGGAATTAAATTCTCTGGCAGATGCCCTAAGCAGGGAGACACTGTCTTCAACAGAATGGTGCTTGAATCGAACAGTGTTCGAAGAAATAGTGCAGAAGTGGGGAGACCCACAGATAGACCTTTTTGCTACAAGACACAACAGGCAGGTGAAACAGTTCTATTCCCTACAGAGAGATCTGCTCAGTCGGGGCCTAGATGCCCTATCCCAGTCTTGGGAGGCAGATCTGGTATACACATTTCCACCGTTTGCCCTCATTCCGAGGATTATCCGGAAGATAAGAGGGTCCAACACAAAGGTCATCCTGATCGCGCCATTTTGGCCGAGGAGGTCTTGGTTCTCAGGTCTTCTAAGACTCAGCATTGCAGAACCTTGGAGACTACCTTACAGGTCGGACCTCTTTATACCAGGGAGAAGCAAATCATCCAGAACTGAGCTCTTTCTCTGACGACTTGGCTTCTGAAAGGGAGCTGTTAGAGCTGAGAGGGTTATCGGCCAGGGTAATCGATACCATTCTTAGCAGCCGAAAGCCGTCCACTAACACAATTTATAATAAAATTTGGAAGAGATTTGGGAACTGGCGCAGACTCAACAACAGAGTGTCAGGTGCCATGGTCCCAGCGGTTCTAGATTTCCTCCAAGCCGGAGCAGATCTAAACCTTGCAGTTAGTACTCTTAAGGTTCAGGTGGCCGCCCTGTCCAACTTTTTAAATCAAAGACTGTCAGAAGAACCACTGATCAAAAGATTTCTTGTGTCCATCAGCCGGAAACGAGTCCCCAAAGCAAGGAGGTTCCCTCCCTGGGACTTATCAACAGTATTACAGGGTCTCGGTAGGGCACCATTTGAACCTATAGATGAACTGCCCATAAAACTGTTAACCCTGAAGACAGTAGTTTTGGTGGCCCTAGTCTCGGCTAGGAGAGTCAGTGAGATCCAGGCACTTTCAGTGATCGAGCCTTTCTGCACCATTTTTCAAGACAAAATTATCCTCTCGCTGGACCCAGCTTTTCTCCCCAAGGTATCGTCTAACTTCCATAGGTCAGAAGAAATCGTGATACCATCATTCTGCGGAAATCCAAAGAATGATAAGGAAGCAGGATTTAATAAAATAGACGTCAGGAGATGCCTGATTGCCTACATAGAGCACACCAAGGAGTGGCGACGCTCCACCAGCTTGTTTGTTTTATTCACAGGTCCTAACAAGGGGAAAGAGGCATCCAAAGGTACCATCGCCAGGTGGATGAAGTCGGCCATTGCGGAGGCATACAAGGCAGTCTCCCGCACACCTCCATTGGGTATAAATGCTCACTCCACAAGAGCGGTTTCTACTTCTTGGGCTGAAAGGGCAGGAGCATCTCCCCTCCAGATCTGCAAGGCCGCAACCTGGTCCAGTTTCCAGACTTTTGTGAAGCATTACAGACTGGACCTGCTTGCCAGCCAGGACTAGTCTTTCGGAAGGAAAGTGCTGCAGGCTGTGGTCCCGCCCTGATCAGGTAGTACTATATTGTCCTCTCTGTAAGCCGTCCTGGAAGATGACTTGGAAAAACAGTGTTATTACCTGTTAACTACTTTTTCCAGGAATCTTCCAGGACGGCGTCAGTTCCCTCCCTTTTTATGAGGTGAGTAGCGATGTAAAGCATATATAAGGATAGAGCTACGCTGATCCAGGTTTAATGATTCTGAGGCCTTCGGTTATTTGTTAAATACTGAGGGGCTAATGCATGAGTAAGACTTTTATGATGTGGATCATGTGTTTCCTGTTCTAGGTGGGAGGAGCCTATCTCTCTGTAAGCCGTCCTGGAAGATTCCTGGAAAAAGTAGTTAACAGGTAATAACACTGTTTTCACACTGAGGCGTATTTCAGGCGTTTTAGCGCTAAAAATAGCGCATAAATAACGCCTGAAATAATCCTGCCCCAGTATGCTCAATGTGAAAGCTCCTGCAAGCGGCATCTTTGGAGCGGTGTGTATACGCGGTTTGCGGGCGGTATTAACCCTTTTTCGGCCGCTAGCGGGGGTTAAAACCGCACCGCTAGCAGCTGAATATCGCGGTAAATACGACGGTATAGCGGCGCTAAAAATCGCACCGCTATACCGCCACCGCACCTACCCGCCCCAGTGTGAAAGGGGCCATAGGCAAAATCTTTTTTTGATATAAGTTTTTATTTGAATTTCAGACTGTTGGAAGGAAATTAACACTGCTTTGGCTGGTAAATCTGTGACATTATTGAGATCATGTTCTGCTACATTTTGATGTTTAGTACCCCCCCCCCCCCATTTCTGACTACTTGTTTGTTGGTTATCAATGTTGTGAAATAAAAGCTGAGAAAAACGAACTTCTAACCTTTGCAGATATTGACGTAACAAGACTAGTTGAGGCAGTTGAGGCTTCCACCTACTCCTTAAATGTTTGTTTTGAATACTGTCATACTGAAACCGGTATAAGCAAAAATACTGTACAAGGTAACCACTTGTTGACATGCATCAATTTAGCATTCTGACTTCAGCCTGAACAAAGCTTAGTGTGCCTGCATTTTCTAACTCCTCTTTACTACCACTTCAAATCTGAGCTTTTGCATTCTGCTGTAGGTCATCTCTGGAGAGGAGACCCCTAAGACAAGCCAGTGCTGCTGTTTTGACCACCCAAACCATACTTTGGTTTTTTCATTTATTCATTTTTTGGTCTGAATCTCTCTTCTGATCATAGCTGCATGTCCAAATGTTCCCTGCGATCTTTGGCCACTTGAGCCCATTCACACAGGGGCAACACGACTTCCAGCGAGATTTTATGAGGCAACTCACACTACTTGAGAATGAATCACAGCCCGACCTGGAGCTACTTACAAGGCAACTTCAAGTTGCCTGCAGGACAGGAGACATTCCAGTGGCCAATCAAACAAGAATCAGCTCTGTGGGAGGGAGGGGGGAGAGAGAGTTTTGCAGGAGAAATGTATGTTATCTTCCTGGAGAGTCGCTCCTATTAAGACAGGGAGAGGCGACTCCCATTGAAATGAATGGTTACAGGTCGCCTAGGAGTCGGATTGAAGTAGTACAGGGACCTTTTTTGAAGTCGGAGCGACTGCAGTAGTGTGCATAAGGACGGCTCCATTAACTTACATTGATTTCTTCAGCCAGCGCGACCTGAGGCAACTAGGGGCGACCTGGGGCGATTTGGAGTCGGATCCAAAGACGCCCCTGTGTGAATGGGCTCTTAGAGCCAGTCACGAGTGGTCTTTTGATATTTGCTACCTGAGCTTTATACACGTCACATTCAGAAGATGGAAAATTGTGAGAGGTTAGCTAATTGAGGCTAGATGCACAATTTGCATTTTATGCAACGTGTTTATAACATGCTCTGTAGTATGCATTTTAGTGCGTTTTGTGCTTTTCCATTCGTTCTCTTTTCACATATTTGCCTGTTGATTTGATGGACGTGTCGTTTTTTGTTCCCTAATTGATCATTAAAATTGCCTCTGGTCAAATACTATACTGTGTTTTAAATACATTTTTACTTTTATTTTTATTTTATTTATTTTTTTGTATAATTGTTTTCCCCATAAAGATGTAAACTCCAGCTTTAGGAAAAACATGGGCCAGAAACCTGGACTGGATAAAGCGAACTTGTGGGTTTCAGAAGGCTGCTGTAGACCATGGTGGGTGCTCAATCTTTGGCCCTCCAGCTGTTGCAGAACTACAAGTTCCATCATGCCGCTGTCTTTGAGAGTCATACTTTTAACTGTCAGCCATGCAATGCCTCATGGGACTTGTAGTTCTGTAACAGATGGAGGGCCACAGGTTGAGCACCCATACTGTAGACTAAGACATGCACCTCTATGCTTATGTCATTTGCAGAGTGCCCTAGGTGGCTTTGTACACCAAGCATACAGAACTGTCATGGTTGTGCTGTAACCCATCCTCATGACCCTTTGCCTACCTATTTGCTGTCCAGTTTGACGGGTGGCTTTGCTAACAAATAGAGAGGCCCCTTTCCATTATGGCTTTGGGTGCCCTTTTCATAGACAGGGTAAGGTGGTCTGCTAAGGAAAGCATGTTTATGGCTTGGCTATGCTGCATTCAGCTCTGTATTCTTCTGAACTTCACAGTTTTGCCTTGATGTGTCACTGTTTTTTTTTTTTTTTTTAAAAGGATTGTGATGTAGCATATTTTTTAAGCCCTTTATAGTGCTAATTTGTACAGAGAAGCCATTTTTTTTTCTCAGAAAATTTGATGTGGCGAACTGGCGATATACAAAATGCACCTGTAGAGTTCTTTGTGTAAAGGAAAAACACAAATGCCAGATCTAAAGCTTGAAAAGCTTTTTGATCTTCTGTACCTATTAGATGGAGGTAGTGCACATAAAAAATACAACCTAGGAAAAGGGTTTAAAAAAAAAAAAAAATCTAATTGCCTAAAAATAACGTGTGTGTCTGCTATGCCTACCTATAAAGATTGTTACAATTGGAGGCATCATATGGACCCTGTTGCTCTGTAAGAGTTAAGTGTGTGTTTGTCATTTATTAGAAACACTCACTGAAGGAGCATCTGCAAGTGATTTTAACAGACTGGTGAACACACGTGCTCAGCTCATAATCCTAAGCAACAACAACCCTCCTTTTTTTTTTTTTTTACCTTTTGGTTAAGCACATCCTGTTTACATTTACATTTTTTACCTAGAAAGAATGTATCATTCAGACAAACCAAAAATTTTCAGTCATAATATATAAATAATTTATATATACAGGTCCTTCTCAAAAAATTAGCATATTGTGATAAAGTTCATTATTTTCTGTAATGTACTGATAAACATTAGACTTTCATATATTTTAGATTCATTACACACAACTGAAGTAGTTCAAGCCTTTTCTTGTTTTAATATTGATGATTTTGGCATACAGCTCATGACAACCCAAAATTCCTATCTCAAAAAATTAGCATATCATGAAAAGGTTCTCTAAACGAGCTATTAACCTAATCATCTGAATCAACTAATTAACTTTAAACACCTGCAAAAGATTCCTGAGGCTTTTAAAAACTCCCAGCCTGGTTCATTACTCAAAACCGCAATCATGGGTAAGACTGCCGACCTGACTGCTGTCCAGAAGGCCATCATTGACACCCTCAAGCAAGAGGGTAAGACACAAAGAAATTTCTGAACGAATATGCTGTTCCCAGAGTGCTGTATCAAGGCACCTCAGTGGGAAGTCTGTGGGAAGGAAAAAGTGTGGCAGAAAACGCTGCACAACGAGAAGAGGTGACCGGACCCTGAAGAAGATTGTGGAGAAGGACCGATTCCAGACCTTGGAGGACCTGCGGAAGCAGTGGACTGAGTCTGGAGTAGAAACATCCAGAGCCACCGTGAACAGGCATGTGCAGGAAATGGGCTACAGGTGCCGCATTCCCCAGGTCAAGCCACTTTTGAACCAGAAACAGCGGCAGAAGCGCCTGACCTGGGCTACAGAGAAGCAGCACTGGACTGTTGCTCAGTGGTCCAAAGTACTTTTTTCGGATGAAAGCAAATTTTGCATGTCATTCGGAAATCAAGGTGCCAGAGTCTGGAGGAAGACTGGGGAGAGGGAAATGCCTGAAGTCCAGTGTCAAGTACCCACAGTCAGTGATGGTCTGGGGTGCCATGTCAGCTGCTGGTGTTGGTCCACTGTGTTTTATCAAGGGCAGGGTCAATGCAGCTAGCTATCAGGAGATTTTGGAGCACTTCATGCTTCCATCTGCTGAAAAGCTTTATGGAGATGATTTCATTTTTCAGCACGACCTGGCACCTGCTCACAGTGCCAAAACCACTGGTAAATGGTTTACTGACCATGGTATTGCTGTGCTCAATTGGCCTGCCAACTCTCCTGACCGGAACCCCATAGAGAATCTGTGGGATATTGGGAAGAGAAAGTTGAGAGACGCAAGACCCAACACTCTGGATGAGCTTAAGGCCACTATCGAAGCATCCTGGGCCTCCATAACACCTCAGCAGTGCCACAGGCTGGTTGCCTCCATGCCACGCCGCATTGAAGCAGTCATTTCTGCAAAAGGATTCCCGACCAAGTATTGAGTGCATAACTGAACATAATTATTTGAAGGTTGACTTTTTTTGTATTAAAAACACTTTTCTTTTATTGGTCGGATGAAATATGCTAATTTTTTGAGATAGGATTTTTGGGTTTTCATGAGCTGTATGCCAAAATCATCAATATTAAAACAAGAAAAGGCTTGAACTACTTCAGTTGTGTGTAATGAATCTAAAATATATGAAAGTCTAATGTTTATCAGTACATTACAGAAAATAACGAACTTTATCACAATATGCTAATTTTTTGAGAAGGACCTGTGTGTGTATATATATATATATATATATATATATATATATATATATATATATATATATATATATATATATATATATTATACTCTAAGTATAAGCCGAGATTTTCAGCCCTTTTTTTGGGGCTGAAAGTCCCCCCCTCGGCTTATACTCGAGTCATCAAAATTTTTACATTGTAAATATTACCTGTAAAGAAGTTGCGGCTGCAGCGTCCATCGTTCAAATTCCGCGGCGTCCATCGTTCAAATTCCGCGGTCTCTTCCTGTTCCTTCCTTGATAGGCAAGTCTCAGCAGACACTCTCCGCCTATCACGAACGTTCTCTCATCCTCAGTTTTCCAGCAGACGTCTGTGATTGGCGGATCACCCAACACAGTGTCTGCTGGGAAAACTGAGGATGAGAGAATGATCGTGATAGGCGGAGAGTGTCTGCTGAGACTCGCCTATCAAGGAACAGGAAGAGACCGCGGAATTTGAACGATGGACGCCGCAGCTGCAACTTCTTTACAGGTAATATTTACAATGTAAAATAGGGAACAGCGGGGCATCGGCTTATACTCGAGTCAGTAAGGTTTCCCACTTTTTTTGGCAACATTAGGTACCTCGGCTTATACTCGAGTATATACTGTGTGTGTGTGTGTGTGTGTGTGTGTGTGTGTATGTATATATATATATATATATATATATATATATATATATGTATGTATATGTGTGTGTGTATATATATATATATATATATATATATATATATATATATATATATATATATATATATATATATATATATATATATATATATATATTGACTTGAGGCCAAAAATAGTTTGTGTAAAAAGTTGTACACCATTTTGTGGTTAAGCATTTGTTTCTCAGCTTAATTAATATTATATATTTTATTTCCCACCAGAATTGTAAGCAAAGCAAATTGTGCGCCTTTAAGTCTCCGACTTCTGTAAAGCTATGGAGGTCGTGGTAGAGGGGCGCTGGACTTGGATTTTTACAGGTTATCGAAATGTGATCATTACTTAAGCCCAATTGGTCTGTGTTCGGCAGGAGAACTTTCTCGAGTCCATTTGCCTTGAGCCCAGCGCGAGTTGAAATGGGTTTCCCAACCCCAACTGCTGGCGTCTGTGGTCAGTATGGATGTGATGGGTAGTATCCAATGTACCCCTTTGCAAAGGTTCTCCTTGTCCTTCCACCACCATAGAGATCGCTTTACTCTGGTGGGAATCGTTATGTACTCTTCTCCTCAGCAACATGTTCTTCCGACGGAGGAAACACAAATGACTGACCATGGGTCTGAGGGGGACAGCCTTTTGAACTGAATGGAATGGCAACGTGTTTCCTGTGGCGATGGGAAGAGCTCCATCTCTCAAGGGCTGTCCTGGAAGACGGCTGGGGGAAAAAAAAACATACAGATCGCCATATTAACACATCTTATGTTAGTAAGGAGATTTCCCCCCGCTGAACTATTGCGTTCTGACAAGGGGCGACCTCTCCACCAGAACAGTAATCAGCGTTCATGACGGAAGGCAGTCGTGAGGGTTCTTGTTACACAAACAGTGTTCCGTAGGAAAATGACCAGGAATCTTGCTGCCCTCCTTCAGAATAATTGGTATTCTTTAAGACTAAAATGTAAAAGGAAAAAAAGAAGGCGCACCGACCTAGTGCATTATCAATGGCTAGGTTTTATTAAAAGTAAGTTGAAAGATTAAAAATACTCACAAAGCAAGTATAATAATAGGCACATAATCATTCCATCAAATGGGATTGCCTCCTACTGGAACCAGATGACCAGAGAGTCCAGACAACAGAGTTCACTGCTACGGCTGACGCGTTGCGAGGGTGCACCCTCTTCCTCAGAGCCAAAAAGTGATCGCCATATTAACACATCTTATGTTAGTAAGGAGATTTCCCCCCGCTGAGTTATTGCGTTCTGACAAGGGGCGACGCCTCCACCAGAACAGTGATCAGCGTTCATGACGGAAGGCAGTCGTGTGAGTTCTTGTTGTCTCACAGAGGTGTCCGTTTAATAAACTGAGACGTTTTTTCTCAGTTCAGTTCTCGGCAGTTCTCAGAGGAAAATTATCTCCTCTGCAGCCGGTTTAATAAACTGAGAACTTCAGTTTTCAGATGGAGAACAGAGGAGAAGTGTTTCCTCTGAAAACGGCCGAGATCTGTGTAGAAGTGGGTGGGCTGCCTGTAATCTCGTGAGATATTGTGAGATTACAGTGCAGCCGAGTTCAAAAAGTGAAACTAAAGTTTAAAAGATGTAATTACATGTTTTCAGACGTGATAACTATATATATCTCCTGTGTGTATATGTGTATATATATATATATATATACAGGCATACCCCGCTTTAAGTACACTCACTTTACATACACTCGCGAGTAAGGACATACCCACAAGTGTATGTAAAGTGCCTCACAAGTACTATTCAGACATTTTGCAGCCGCAGTAGAAGGAGCTGAAGCTCAGAGAGCATAGCCCACCCTGTTCCAGTGTGCCCCTGACACCCCCACTACAGCCCCTGAGACCTCAACTACATCTCCTGACACCCCCACTACAGCCCCTGACCCCCCACTACACCCTAGAAGTGACAAAAGGTATTGTTTCACTTTAAGTACATTTTCGTTTTACATACATGCTCTGGTCCCATTGTGTACTTAAAAGTGGGGTATGCCTGTGTGTATGTGTGTGTGTGTATATATATATATATATATATATATATATATATATATATATATATATATATATACACACACACACACACACACACACACACACACACACAGTATTTATATATGTATACACACACACATATATACAGTATATATATACAGTATATATGTGTATATATACACACAAACGCATGAATATATGTGTGTGTGTGTGTGTGTGTGTATGTATGTGTATATGTGTGTGTGTGTGTGTATGTATATGTGTATATATATATATATATATATATACACACACACACACACACACACACATACATACATACATACATACATACATACATACATACATACATACATACATACATACATACATACATACATACATACACACACACACTCTATATATATATATATATATATAATGTTGTTAATATTCATTTTTAACCCACTGGTGCTGATATTAGGAAGAAATAAGCCTTCTTCCTCTAATCACACCAGCTTCTCTCCCAGATTCTCCACCTCTGAGCTGGTGAATCTGGAAGGGAGATATTTCAGTGGAAGAGCCGTGAGATCTTCAGATCTCACTTTATTAAACTGGCCGTTTTGTGACAAAACGGTCATGTGCTGTGATGAGAAGGGGAGAACATGTTCTCTGCTCCTGATCTCAGTTTATTAAACCGGCAATGCTCTGAGATAAGCGGTGATCATCATGATCTCGGCTCATCATGGTTTATTAAACGTACACCAGAATGCTTGTTATTAGTTATGAGTTCAATGTAGCCACTTCTTTTAAAAACACTGTTTTGGAAGCTTGAGGCTGGATTCACACTAGTCAAAATTGTAAGGATTTTCCCGCATCCAGTTAGCACAACAGATTGTGACCGGCCCTTAATGTAGCCGGTTCACGTATCTCCAGAGCGGCTGCAGAGCAAATTGCACAGGAGTTCTGTGCGTCTTTAGCTCCATTTCAGGGCTGAATTCGGGCCTGATTCGTTCCTGAAACGGAGAACAGGGACACCTTGGACCCCTGCTGTCAGCCGCATCTGTCTGCAGAGTGAACCCAGCCTAAATTGGATATTGATGCCTCAACTTCACAGCAGCATTAGATTAGAACAGCCTTTCTCCACCGGGGTTCTCTGGCACCCTAGAGTTCTTCCAGTGGTTGCTATCCCTGATCACTGCCACACCAATCAAATGATGATGCTGTACTGCACTGGTGACCGTATGTAAAAAAAAATGTGAAAAGAACCCCAAATTTTATTTAATTTCTTAATTTTCTTCAAATTACAACTTTTAAAATCACCATACTTCTTACTAAATACCCTGGACTGTCTACTTCCAAAAAAAGGTTAATTTTGGGGGTATTTGTACTGTCCTGACATTTTAGGGCCTCAAGAAATGAGATAGGCAGTCCGTGCGTCAGGATTGATCAATCTCCAAATATATATATGCCATTGTTTGTATACTCGCTAAGAGCGGTTTCACACTGGGGCGCTGGGTGCGGTGGCGGTATAGTGCCACTATTTTTAGCGGCGCTATACCGTCGGGATTGCTGAGGTATTTGGCCGCTAGCGGTTGGTTTTAACCCCCGCTAGCGGCCGAAAGGGGGTTAATACCACGAGCAAACCGCGGCTACAGCCGCGGTTTGCGGGCGGTATTACCGCGGTGTCCCATTCATTTCAATGGGAAGAAGCGGTGTAGGAGCGGTAAACACACCGCTGCTCTCACCGCTCCAAAGATGCGGCTAGAAGGACTTTTTTTCACGTCCTGTTAGCGCACCGCTCCAGTGTGAAAGCCCTCGGGCTTTCACATTGGAGAGACAGCAGCCGCTGTTTAGGCTGGGTTTGCAGGCGCTATTTTTAGCACAATAGCGCCTGCAAACCGCCCCAGTGTGAAAGGGGCCTAAATTTCACGCAAATTAAATAATATACACTGATTAGGGTTCTTTTACCAAAGAAATGTAGCAGACTACATTTGGCCTACATTTATGAAGAGCATAGAGAATATGCAAAATTTTATAACCGAAACACAGTGGTGATCAATGTGGAGTTTCACTCGTTTGTTTATTAAAAGTCAGCAGCTACACTTTTTGTAGCTGCTGACTTTTAATAAACCTACAGACAGTCACCTATCCCACGGTCCAGTGATGTGGCCACCCGAAGCTACTCTCCTCCTCTCCGCGGCGCCTTCATTGCAAATGTGTGCATCCGGCTGTGACAGCTTGCGGCTTCACAGCCGTGTGCACTGCGCATGTGCAAGTCTCACTGCGCTCTTGGTGGCCAGGCAATCTTCTGGGACCTCTGATGTGTCTCAGAAGATTGCAGAGAGGGAGAAAAGGTGTCCCCTAGGCGGCGGGGCGACGGAAGCAGCAAGTGGGACAGGAAGTACCTGTCAAAACTAGGTACCCCAAAAAAAATGAGGGGCGAGGAGTGCTTAAAGCGGAAGTTTCACTTTTGGGTGGAACTCCGCTTTAAATACCATGAAAAGAAAACTGTGAAAAAAGGATATGAATTTCATTTGGGTACAGTGTTGCATGGCTGAAGAATTGGCAGTTAATGTAGCACCGTGCTGAATAGAAAAAAATGCCCTAATCATGAAGGGGGTAAAACCTTCCAAGTGGTTAAACTACTGTCTACACAAGCCCTTGTTACCCCCGAAAAATGTTTATGGTTTATATACAGTATCACACAAAAGCGAGTACACCCCCACATTTTTTGTAATTTTTTTTTTTTTTTTTTAATTATCTTTTCATGTGACAACACTGAAGAAATTACGCTTTGCTACAGTAGTAGTGAGTGTACAGCTTGTATAACAGTGTAAATTTGCTAGTCAACTCAAAATAACTCAACACAGCCATTAATGTCTAAACCACGGGCAACAAAAGTGAGTACACCCCTAAGTGAAAACTTTCCCTCCCTGGTGTCATGTGACTCAGTGTTACAAGGTCTCAGGTGTGTTTAAATTTGTGGGGGGAGGAGCTATCTTGCAGACGTCACCCGCTGCCATCTCTGGATTATCGCTGTTTTTATCATTCTTTGCTGGCACATCGTTAGGCGCTACTTAGTGCTACCATTCTATGTGAATTTTGACTTGTAAATTAATTTTATTAAATTACATAACGAACGGAGAGCACTTAGATTGTGTCTATTTTTTTCTTATACTTGATTTGGATGATCCGGTTCCACTGCAGTGCTGCCGATTTATCTCCATCCCATTGTGGATACAAGCATGTATGACCTTCTGTTAATTCAGGGGTCTACCTTATCTGGTAAGAGCATTTATTTGCTGGTGGAGGGCCTGTCACTCAGAATTTCCAGTGGATTGGAATTCATCTTCTGACGAGATGTCTTAATTTTGCATCCTGGGACTTCTAGTTCCTTTGTACCTGTTTATGGACTTGCCTAAATCACGTTTTTTCGGGGGGGGGGGGGGGTTACTTCCTCTTTAATGGCTGTGTGTTGAGTTATTTTGAGGGGACAGCAAATTTACACTGTTAAGCCGGGTTCGCGCTGGGGCGACAAACGCTCCGACGTTGGGAGCTCATGTCGCATGACGTGTGAAAATCAATGATTCCCTATGGGACCCGTCTTAACTGGTTTGACACATGTCGGTCCGACTTTGAAAATGCTCCCTGTACTACTTTGGTCCGACTTTGATCCGACTTCAGCCCATTGACTATCATTGAAGTCGGATCAAATTCGGACCGCAGTCTTGCATGATCCGACTTTGGCATGCGATTTGTGCTCTGCTGCTCTTGAGGGGGAACTCCACGCCAAATTTTAAATAAAAAACGGGCATGGGTTCCCCTTCAAAAGCATACCAGGCCCTTGGGTCTGGTATGGATTTTAAGGGGAACCCCTACGCTGAAAAAACGGCGTGGGGGGTCCCCCCAAAATCCAAACCAGACCCTTATCCGAGCACGCAACCTGGCAGGCCGCAGGGGAAGAGGGGGGGGGGGGACGAGAGAGCGGCCAGGCCGTACCAGTCTGCATGCCCTTAACATGGGGGGTTTGGTGCTCTGGGGCAGGGGGGCGACCTGCGGCCCCCCCACCCCAAAGCACCCTGCCCCCATGTTGATGAGGACAGGGCCTCTTCCTGACAATCCTGGCTGTTGGTTGTCGGGGTCTGCGGGCGAGGGGCTTATCGGAATCCGGTAGCCCCCCTTTAATAAGGGGGCCCCCAGATCCCGGCCCCCCCACCCTATGTGAATGAGTATGGGGTACATCGTACCCCTACCCCTTCACCTGGTGGAAAAAATGTCAATAAAAAAAACACGCAGGTTTTTAAAGTAATTTATTGCACAGCTCCGGGGGTCTCTTCCGACTCCGGGGGTCTCTTCCTTCCTTCTGCCGGGCCTCCGCTATCTTCTTCCAGCTCTTTTGCTAGCGAGGCCAGGTCTTCTCCGTCGCCTTCTTCCCTCGCTCTCCGGTTCTTTCTTCTGCCGGCCCCTCCACTATCTTCTTCCAGCTCTTTTGCTAGTGGAGGTGCCGGTCTTCCCATCGGCGTCTTCTTGCCTCTTCTCCTCCTCGATGTTGACACGTCGCTTCCTCCCGCTGTAATGCTTGGCTATTCGCTCATCAACGATTTATATAGGCTTCTCATGACGTCACAGTCACATGCTCCGGGGCCACCCGGAGCATGTGATTGTGACGTCATGAGAAGCCTATATAAATCGTTGATGAGCGAATAGCCAAGCATTACAGCGGGAGGAAGCGACGAGTCAACATCGAAGAGGAGAAAAGGGAAGAAGACGCCGACGGCGATGGGAAGACCGGCCCCTCCACTAGCAAAAGAGCTGGAAGAAGATAGTGGAGGGGCCGGCAGAAGAAAGAAAGAGAGAAAAAGAAAGAAAGAACCGGAGAGCGAGGGAAGAAGGCGACGGAGAAGACCGGGCCCCGCTAGCAAAAGAGCTGGAAGAAGATAGCGGAGGCCCGGCAGAAGGAAGGAAGAACCGGAGAGTGCGGAGACGACACCGGAGACCCCCGAAGACGGTAGAGACCCCCGGAACTGTGTAATTACTTTGAAAACCTGTGTGTGTTTTTTTTATTGACATTTTTTTCCACCAGGTGAATGGGTAGGGGTACGATGTACCCCATACTCATTCACATAGGGTGGGGGGCCGGGATCTGGGCCCCCTTATTAAAGGGGGGGCTCCCGGATTCCGATAAGCCCCCCGCCCGCAGACCCCGTCAACCAACGGCCAGGGTTGTCGGGAAGAGGCCCTGTCCTCATCAACATGAGGGCATGCAGCCTGGTACGGCTCAGGAGGGAGGGGGGGGCGCTCTCTCGTCCTCCCCTCTTCCCATGCGGCCTGCTAGGTTGCATGCTCGGATAAGGGTCTGGTTTGGATTTTGGGGGGACCCCCATGCCGTTTTTTCGGCGTAGGGGTTCCCCTTAAAATCCATACCAGACCCAAGGGCCTGGTATGCCCCTGGAGGTGGAACCCATGCCGGTTTTTTATTTAAAATTTGGCCTGGAGTTCCCGCTCAGGATTCATACCAAACACACTGCCTGGTATTGGCGGGGATCCAAGTTGGATCCCCGTTCATTGAAAGTCGGACACATGTCGGCTTCATGTCGCTGGGCAAAGTCGGATCCAAAGAAGGACAGCTGTCGTGTCGCACAAGTGTGAACCCAGCCTTATACAAGCTGTACACTCACTACTTTACATTGTAGCAAAGTGTAATTTCTTAAGTGTTGTCGCATGAAAAGATATGATAAAATATTTACAAAAATGTGAGGGGTGTACTCACTCTTGTGAGATACTGTACATGTTGAGACATAGATTTACAGTTTTAAGCTATTGATAATATACGGTAAACTATTGTAATACTTTATTGCAAAAAAATAAATATTATATTGCAAATATTTAGTGCTAACCTCCAATATAACAATGTGCTAGGGATAGGAATACATTCTTGTCTGACTTCAATAGCTTATGTTAACCACCTTGGCAGACATACAGGCAAAGAATTTTAGCGTGTTCAAGCATTTTCTTGAATATACAGCCTGCTTGATGTTCTTCCATAACCCTTCAGATTAACTGAGATTTCCATTTTTACCGATCCAACTCTTTTCCATTTTTTTTTTTCTTGGCTAATTTCGTAACAGTGAGCAACCTAGGCCCCAGGACAGCTAAATAGCCTCAAGCTGTAATGTTTCCACCACAGTGTTTCTTGGCTGGTAAGAAACAAGCCAAAATTGGGTTATGCAAGAATTCTCTCACGCACTGCTTCCTGAGCTTTATTTAGTTGTGTACCACAGTCGCATCATGTGGAATTCTTCATGTAAGAATCGGAGGAGAATTGAAACATAAACTATGGGTTAAAGCGATTTGTAAACGTAATACCAGACTGGATATAATTCAATGTTTTTTTGATCGAAAAAAAAATCGTTTTTTTATTTTAAAATATTTTTTTTCAAATAGAATGCTTTTTGGAGTAAAAATCTATTTAGAGATCGTTTTCTATTTAAGATAATTATTATTTTAGTTTATATGGCATGAAATGTAGCGTGAGGCTGTATATTCTGCAATATTTACATTTTTGGTAAACTCATTCAATGCATCCACTACATTGATGCATTCACACAATTTCACAGTAACCATGAGATAAAACAGAGTTCAGGAATATTCCTTTATCCCATTGTTTTGAAAATCTATGTACACTGCATCAAACTGTATGATTTGAATCGGTTCTGATATTGCTGTTTTTACTAACCTGACAGCTTATACCTTCATAGGAAACCTTCATTTTGTTTGCAAATGTTAAAGATTCCAACTACCAGCAAGAATAAGTCCTTACATTTAAAGAGCACCTGTCATTTCAGATCCATCATGGCAGCCGCCACGTCCCTTAACTTGTTGCGTTACCGCCCCATCACCAGCCATCCCATTTAAGAGGAAGTAAACCCATTTTTTTTTTATTTTTTTTTAAAAACCCTGCAAAAGAAAGGCATAATGAGCTAGTATGCATAGAATACTAGCTCATTAGGAATGACTTACCTGAGATCGAAGCCCCCGAACTGCTCCTCGTTCTCCTCTGCCATCTTGCCTTGATGTCCCGTCACTGCCATCAGTGTATCGGCGCTGTGATTGGCCGGAGTGGTGATGACGTCACACGCATGCGCGCTTGGGCCAGCAAGATCCCATTCAGAAAACCGGCAATGATGCCGGCCCGCTAGTGCGCATGTGTGTGACGTCATCGGCGCTGTGTTTACAGCAAATATCTCCTTAACCTTGTAGGTTAAGGAGATATTTCTTGCACCTACAGGTAATCTAGGCTTACCTGTAGGTACAAGTTGTCTAAGTGGGTTTACAACCACTTTAAGCCAGAACTAATATGCATGTCTGTCCCATTTAAGCCCATCTCATTTGTTTTAAAATCCACTTCTTTATGGAGTTGGGCTTTAAAGCGGAGTTCCAGCCATATAAAAAAAAAAAAAAACAACTTAATTATCTAAATCAATAAAAAAAAAGTTATGCAATGCCGTTTGTCTAAATGCTTGTTTTTGTTAATAGTAACCTTTCTTTTCCCTTCCGGGTGTGCTCCCATCTTCATTGTTGGCATGTGATGCCCACTAGTAGCTTCTTCGTGGATATGGTTCTGCTGGCTACCCAGCATGTACCTCCCGTTCTCGCACATGGGTTGAGCATTCATGAACAGCTTGCTTTTGGTTGTGATCTGTGATTGGCTACAGCTAATCCCATGGTACAGGTAGCCTGGTACCATGTGATTTGCTGTGGACCAATCACAGATCACAGCTGTAAGCAAGCTCTTCATTAACGGAAAGCCATTCATGACAGGCTATGTGATCACTATGACCAGCTATATCGATCATGGTACCCAATTACCGGACACAGTGGTCACAGGAGGGGCACGCTGCACACTCCCAACCCAGAGCAGGCACAATCATGTACATGTATTGTGCCTGCATGTGCTACCCTGCTGCAGTATGATGATTGTGGCAGGCCAGCAAGTTGTTAAATCTTGCCATAGCCCAATGGCTCTCAATGGTCTCACTCCCTCCAGTTTTACTTGGTGGACTAACACAGGTTTTATACGAATAACAGACATATACAATGACAAATATATGTTGTCAAACAAATCCTGCAAGATCAATACCGATTACCTAATACTCAACTCCTTCATTTTTCGCAATTTAGAAATTTTCTTGACTTCTTTACAATGTCAATCGGATTCAATGACACCATATAATTTATGTACTTTTCTGCATAAATATTCTATTTGGTCAAATTTCTGAAATGTATTCCATATTGAATACTAAACACCCAAAATGATCATATATGATAAAATAGGAACAAGTTCTTGATATAGAAATGAATATTGACAACTGACATATAAATTGACTTCCGTGCATTTACAACATGTATGTATATAATTACTTCGATAGTTGAAGTGAATTACAAAGTTATGTTACGTTGTTATATGGCCCCATCAAACTGGCGTTTCTGGAATCTCTTATAATTGCTTCAGAGGTTGTGCTAAGAGTACAACTTACCATATTTGGTGGAAGTGCCCAAAGGTTGGTAAATTCGAGTCTCACAGATATTCTATACCCCTTAACCAAAATTAAACTTACAAAATCCCCATTAAAAACATTACTAAACCAACCTATTAAAGGGATACCTAAATACATGAGTAAACTAATTCAATTTCTATTAGCTAAAATTACAATAGCCAGATCTTGGAAATCACCAACTATCCCATTTGATCTAGTTAAAACCAAAATGACACAGATAACGATTAATGAAAACAATTGATGCTATTCTTCTTGATATGTATGAAAAAACTTGGGATCCTTAGCTTACTACCATATAAGGAAAAAGATATTTTTTCTATATTGACCTCATCCTTTCCAACTTTTTTATTTTATTCATATTTCCTACTTCTATATACTGAGTGTTTCCATTAGAATACACTTAACATTACCCATCATATTTCCCTAATACAACTATTTTTTGTTGTGTTCTGTTAAATCTTATCTGTCTTTTTGATTGGGGAAACCCTCCCTTCACTAAGACAAGAACTTCCCTTTTGAGATCAATTTGAAGTTAAGTTGTAACTATATGTCACTCTATTACTGTTAGGGTTGTCCCGATACCGATACTAGTATCGGTATCGGGACCGATACCAAGCATTTGCGCGAGTACTTGCTCCCGATGCCCAGTCCGATACTTTTTTTTTTTTTTTTTCAGAGCGGACGCAGAGAGGGGGTGGAGAGCGGGGGGCGGAGAGCAGGACGGAGAGCGGGGCGGGGGGCGGAGACCAAGTCGGAGAGCGGGGCGGAGAGTGGGGCGGGGGGCGGAGACCAAGGCGGAGAGCGGGGCGGAGAGTGCGGCAGGGGTCGGAGACCAGGGCGGAGAGCGAGTCCCTCACCTGCAGTTGAAACTGGTAAGCTGGCAGGGGTGCAGGGCGCAGCCGCATCAGGATCGGTGACCGGTGCTGTCGCATTCGGTCGCCGTCAGCGGCTGAACGTCCCCACGCCCATCTTGGTACACCTTGCACTCGGCTGCAGTAAGCAGCAGCAGACATCTTGTTACACCCAGCCTGAGCTATATGGGCTGGGTGTAACAAGATGTCTGCTGCTGCTTACTTCAGCCGAGTGCAGGGTGTACCAAGATGGGCGTTGCACTAGTTTTTTTTATTTTAAATCCTGTGTAATTTTTTTTTTTCCGCAGCATTTCAGTGCCAGCCACCTATCAGTACCCACAAGTGCTACCTATCAGTGCCACCTATCAGGTGGCACTGGTAGATGGCACTGATAGGTAGCACTTGTGGGCACTGATAGGTAGCACTTGGTGGCACTGATTGCACTGTCAGTGCCACCTTTCAGTGCCCATAAGTGCCACCTTTCAGTGCCCATAAGTGCCACCTATCAGTGCCCATAAGTGCCACCTATCAGTGCCAGCCACCTATTAGTGCCCATCAGAGCCAGTCACCAGTCAGTGCCCATAAGTGCCACCTATCAGTGCCCATAAGTGCCACCTATCAGTGCCAGCCACCTATTAGTGCCCATCAGAGCCAGTCACCAGTCAGTGCCCATAAGTGCCACCTGTCAGTGCCACCTATCAGTCCCCATCTTTCAAACTGTCACATGACATTGAAAAAAAAAGTATCGGTATCGGCGAGTACTTGGAAAAAAGTATCGGTACTTGTACTCGGTCCTAAAAAAGTGGTATCGGGACAACCCTAATTACTGTGCTATATTCTGATGAGATGTACTTGTATATTTATGTTCTTTTATGCTGTTCTTTTCTTGTCCTATAAAATCTCCTCGTCACTCTGTACTGGCAGGTGCTCGATCTACTGCATTTCAGTTGATTTCCTGTTTTGTTGCCTGGTCGTATGTGCCCCAGTTTAGAAGTACAAGCTGCCATTCTGACACATAGCTGAGAAATGGTCCACAGTATTCACTATCAGGGGAGAGATCCAGAACTATCATGTGCAGCTGACACTGGAATGGGTGCATGTAGACAGGAAGTGGCTGTGGGAGATAAAAAAAAAAAAAGCTATGACCGTTGCTGGATGCAGAGTTTATCAACAAACTAAATGTCACCCATTTAGTCTTGAATAAACTAATTTCTCTGACCTCTGTCAATAGTAGGCATTTTCTTACACTGAAAACAAACTTACCTTTTTGGTTACTAAGTAAGGAACAGCTCAAGTTTAAAGTAAAATTGTGTTTACCCAGATCATTTCTAGCTGAGCATGTGAGTATATTGCTAGATCTACTGAACATAGATGACCTTTTAGACAGTGACCTGGCTTATGCGGATTGGGGAATAGGCTGATCGAAAAAAAAAAAAAAAAACATAACGACTGAGCTCCTAGTTGGCCATTTAGGCTACCTAGAGAGGGGCCAACTTGTATATGAGTTTAGCTGCCAATATATCCTTCGATCTACTGATCACCACAACACGTAGTGCTCACTAAAAACAGAAGATTAGTTGCACTAAATTTTGCTATATGCTGAAGCCACACTGCCTTGTGAAGGGTCCCCCCCCCATTCAGGGGGTCAACAATCTGTAGATCGTGATCTACCAGTAGATCACGGACAGGTGATTGGTAGATCGCAGTCTGGGCTTGCTCACCCGCCGTTCCAGAGCATCACACAGAGTGCAATGCAGAGGGACTACTTGTAAAGTTGGAGCTGTAGTAGGGCGCAAGAGCTGCATAAGCCGATGCCTCCTCTGAGTGATACCAACTGTACTCCACCTCTTATCCAGGCTAGTGGTCTCCAGAGTCGTGCCAGCAACAGGAAAGAAGAGTGAAAAGTATTCTGAGTGTGTTTGACAGGTGGTGAGGAGGCGATATGTTGCCTCCTCACTACCTGATTTAAACCCATGATTGCCGTGCAATGCACGTGATTGCGACAAGGTAGCATGACAATTGGAGGTTAAATCGGGTGTGAGGCGACACTTGGCAAAACTGTGTGCCTTCTTTTGACTTCTCCAATGTTGTTCAGGTAGCTATCCACCTCTTTAAGGTTGCCTACACCTGCCCTAGTCTATGAAATTCCCCTTCTTGAAACCTCAAGTATAAAGCAATAGGTACATTGCGGACAGATATGCCTGAAGGGATCAAATTCCTCTTTTAAGGCACAGAAGCCCGGCAGCGGCTAAGAGGTAGGATAGTTAAGAAAACTGAAAAATAGGGGATATCGAGGAGAAAAATGGCGATGGTGTGTTTTTTTTGTCGAATGCAATTACATTTGAGCAACCACATTCACAACTGTGGTAATGAATTCTGTGGCATTTTGTATGCATTTAAAGCTTTTTTTTTTTTTTATACCATGCAGTGGCCACTGTGCCAGCACTGCATGGATTAATCTGTTCGTTTTAGTCTAGGGGTTCAGAGAGCCGAGATTTACTTGGCTAATCCTCCAATCTTCCCAGCGAACGACCGGTCTTTTCAGCTCCTGCCCATCTGCTAGTCCAGTGTCCTTGTGCCGTGGACTGTTCCTGACGCCCTCGCGTCCACAGACTGGGCATCAGGAACAGTCCACCCCTAAATGTGCGGGAATGCCATTTTCTGGAGGACCGAAGGATCTCAACAGGTTGAGATTAAAATTGCTTATTTGCAGCAATTCAACAGGAATTCAAGCTCTTGGGTGGCCCTGTCGGCCTCCCATCCCCCCCACTCACTAAAAGGTTGATTTTTCCATGGACTCTTGTTGGACGAGCTGGTCTGCATATTGTTGGATGAACAGCATTTGCATCCAATCTGATACAGGCATTGTTCAGGTATTCAGCAGCCACTAGGGCAATGCCTGCTGATTACAATAGCTGACCAATGGCATTCCTCTATCCATGCTGCTTGCTGGACATCAATAGATTTATTTTGTTCAACTGGCAGGAAATTCAAAGTTTGGCTAGGTTTAGGGTTGCTGTAGGTCATGGGTGCTCAAACTATGGCCCTAGCTGTTGCGGAACTACAGGTCCCATGAGGCATTGCAGGGCTGACAGTTCCCCAACAGCTGGAGGGCCACAGGTTGCGCACCCATGCTGTAGGTGGTCAGATCTCTTGGCCATAATATAGAAAGGTCTAGGTGACACCAGGGTAGCATCTATCTTATTTTAGTGATCTGTGTGGAGCTTGTGTTCTTAAGGGATCATTCTCTTTTCTCACAGAAAAGATGAAGATAAGGCAGTATGCATGCCACTAACTAAAGATTTAATGTCGCTGTCTCACATTTTTGTGTGTTTTGTCCTCTGTGAAATGGAATCTGCAGTGGATAATCTAAAAATCCTTCCACTAAAAGCCAGTTGTGCTTAGAACAATTACAGAAGAATTAAAGTGGAACTACACTGCATCTGAGCACCAAAAACTATTAATTCATTTTTATTATTCGGTGCAAACTCATCTATCCATGTCTCCAAGCTTTATTTTGCTGGGAGACCCCTTGGAAAAACACCCCCTAGCATTCCTGGCCGTGGCCATCTTGAGTAAGGGCAGATGATTCAGGTAGCATTTACTATCTGGAATCTATCTAGCCTTGGCTCAGGCATATAGGCAGGACTGGGTGTGTTTTTAGCTGAGAAAACCCCTCTTCTCCTCCTGAAGACTCCTGGGCTGTATGAAATCATTTGCCTAGGCCTGGAAATCCCAGGACGTAATGGGGAATACATTTTGATTGACAGCAACGGGAGCCAATGGCCCCTGCTGCTATTTAATCTAATCTATCCGTTGCGGAACCCGAGACAGCAGTTGGAGCTGCTGGGCTTGTTCTCTTTGCTAGAACGATTGGGGTCCGGTAAGAAATATGGGGGGGGGGGGGGCTCTGGGGGGCAGCTGCAGCACAGGTTTTTTCACCTTTAATGTATTGGGGTGAAAAACCTTGGGACTTTACAACTCCTTTTTAAGCGAAAATTGTTCGTTCTGTCATTGTACGAGAGAATTTTTGTGCTTATCCCTTCAGATTATTTAGCATGAACTGTTGCGATCTGCTCTCGAAAGCTGTGTACTAACGGTTAGATTATTGGATGATCACCCTGAAAAGAAAAATGTTCTCATTTTGTGTACTAGGCATTAGACACACCACCTTTGCTCATTGGTACAATGTCTTTGTCTTAAAGCATATCTAAACCCAAAACAAAACATTTTATATATTGCAGGCAGTTTATAAGTCCTTAGATTTGGTGGCTGCATTTATTTTCACTTTTTAGGCTAAGAACCTTTTTCAGTAAGTACAGAAAATGTGTTTAATTTTGCTAGAAGTACAAACATTTTTATTTATAGTGTAAACTGCTAGTTCCATCAATTCTCCATGTAATAGAACAAAGGCAGGCATGCAAAGCGTTTCATGAGTACAGGAGGCAGACCTTTTAGTCATCTGCCCAATCTTCAATCATGGAACTCATTACATTGTGGGAACCTGTCGTATCGGTGCTATGAATGGAGCATGGGGCAGATCTGGAACGTTCATCCTGTGCGGCTACCATGGCTGCCACCATAGATACATTGGAGAAATTAGTGTAGACACAAAGGGACAAAGTTGTGTTTACCAGATGCATACAATAAAAAACAAATGCAGTCACTACATCTAAGGACTGAGGAATGGTAAGTGTCACTATATTGCATGTTTTTGGATTTAGATTCATGTTAATGCAAACCTCAAACTCCAATAAAAATTGATCAAGGATACAGTTATGTGCTTTTAGAACTACGGCTAACATACCTGAATTTCTCTGGGCGTTGGCTTGCTGTAATCCAAGAGGACTGTGAAGGACAGGGCAGACCAGTGAGCCAGTCAGATTTTGTTGCCTTATTTGTTGTCAGTCTGAGCAGCTTGAAACTAGGAAAGTGAAGTTAAAATTACAATAACAGAATAAACGTGACAGGTCTAGCCAAATTTCTTAGAATGTTACAAGATCATACATTGCTATAATTAGCATGATTTCATATTTACTAGTTTTCTTCGAATTTTATACAATTTAAAATCTAGCATCTGCTTTTAACCTCTTGAGAAGATGTGGATCAGCTTCTTTCTCTGAGTCGTGCATCGCTTCTATGCAATTGGCAGTAAGTACTGTATCAGTAGATGTATATTTGTTAAATGATTTCATCTCCAACAGTAAATTTGTTTTGCTTTCTGAAAATTTCTCTGGTTTTGGATAAGGAAATTTTGGTTTCAGAAATGTCTGTGTCTGTTGATGCTGCAGATCATATACAGTAATTGCTATGCTATTTTTATGCAAAGGACCAGCTGCCAGCTAAATGAAGAGGATACAGGGATGCCAGGTTTCTCTTCTCTCTTTTTTTTTTTTTTTTTTAAATATATATATTTTTTAAGCTTTTACCTTTCTGCAGTGGCTGAACTGCAGAGGTAAAGGGGAGCCAGCCCAAGAATGGCAGATGTCTGGATTCTCTGAGTCTGTCTTCAGAACTATGTGCGCCATAACCAGTCTTTACACACAAGAGTTGTTTGTTGGAAATATACCTATATATACCTGAGGAAATGTTTGTAATATTTTTGTGGACAAGTTGTAATAATTTCAAGACAAAAATGTATTGGTCCCATAAAGGCCTACATATGACTATATATTTGCACGCAAGTGAAATTATTTTTTTTTTCATGTGACTGATGCTAAAACGGATGGCAACACCCTGCAGTGCTGGAAGTTATGAAATTAAAGTGGATGTAAACTTTTTAAATGCTTGTGAAAATTGGTGACGGAAACTCTTGGGGGCGGAGTCAGCTCTCCCAAAACCACAGAGGAACAGGTTTGAAGTAATCAACCTTTCTTCGATTGACCCAACGATTGATCAAGTTTCCGTCTTGGGACTAGGTTTGACCTGTCCGACCTAGAAAATTGAGCAATTCGAAATCATTAAGGATATCAATTTTATTTTCACGCAAGTTAATGTTCCGTATCCTTTTTGACAAACCAAAATCACAAATTTCCACTTCCTTATCCAATCCCTTGTGGAAAGATGACTATCAATGACATAAAGGCGTTGGAGGAGCTGATGGAACTGTGGGAGGAGGGACATATTGACGAGGTGGATCTTATGGAGGCTGACTCCATCGTGGGGGGGGACCTTTGGCTCCATCGTCGTCCTGTGTCTGCCCCCTCAGTCTCATCACTTCGGGATTACAAGCCCAAATCTTGGGCTTTCCCCACCTTACAAGGCAACCCTAGTGTCTGGGCCTTTACCAGATAGGTGACGGCTGACATTCGCAAAACAAAATGGAGGGATTCACCTCATGAGAATTTATGAGGCACAAAGGGAAGCCCTTTTGTCTTTACAATCAGACCAATGGTTAATTATCAAGCCATCTGACAAGGGTGGGAATCTTGTTGTTATGGATAGTTGCCAATATGAACGCATGGTCATGCAACTTTTGCAAAATCAGGATTGGTATAAAAAAAAATACCTGAGTCCATGTCAATTACGCCATTACTCGATATAGACAATTGATAGGCACAGCTTACCACCAAACCTACCTGGGAATTTCTTAATATTCCATTCCCTAAGACCCCAACACTGTACGCACTTTCTAAAATTCACAAGGACCCACTCCATCCACCTGGTCGCCCAATTGTATCTGGGAATGGCTGCCTCACAGACTGCCAGCCAATTGGTTGACGACTATTTAAGACCCCACGTCGAAGGTTTATCGTTTTACCTCCAGGACACTAGTGATCTCCTCAGGGCCCTGGATGGCCTTCATGTCCCTGGGGGGTTCCTGGTTGGTGTTGCTTGACGTGGAGGCCCTCTACAACTCCATCCCCCACAATTTGTGGGTTGAAGTTGTGGAGAGCTTCTTATTTGACAGCAATGAGGCACCTGTTGCTTACAATAGGTTCATTTTGAACCATTTACGTTTTATACTTGCCAACATATTTTTCTTTTTGGATGCTCCCACTACCTCCAGATACAGGGAGTGGCTATGGGGACCCGATGTGCCCCCAGCTACGCTAACCTGTATCTGGGGGGGTGGGAGCATGACCTTCTTTTTTTCAAGAGAAGATGCAGCATTTTGTTAAACAAATGCCCATCTGGAGACGTTATATTGATGACGTCTTCTTTATCTGGACAGGAAGTCAACAGGACTTACTGCTTTTTTTTTTTGACAGTCTCAAACCCAATCAATACAATTTTTGAGTTTTACCATGGAATGGAGCCAAAGTAATTTGACCTTTTTGGACATACAGATATGTTAGTCTGTAATTGGCACGACTCTATACCGGAAACCATCCGCTTGCAAATCATTGTTGCATGCCACCAGCTCCCCTAATAGCCAGTGTGCCCTTTGGGCAATATTTAAGGCTCAGACGAAATTGCAGTGAAAATGCACATTTTGAGATCGAGGCCAAGGCTTTGCAAAATAGACTTTTATAAAGAGGTTACAGTATGCTACAGTAGAAAGTGCCTCAAAAAGGCCTATCTAAAGGCCAAGAATTTAGAACGGTCCTCTTTGATGCATGGCCTTAAAGTCAAAACCAACAAAGGAGTAAGACTATTCGCTTTTCGGGGCAACACCAACAGCTGCGTGACCTATTACAGAAGAACTGGCACCTCCTTATGGGAGACCCCAGTGTTAAAGAATACATTTAAAAGATCGAAATCACTCAGACTGCATGGTTCATAGTCACTTTACTGCCACTCCTAGTGACCCCGCTGGGATGAAGGGGACCAGACCTTGCCACAAGTGTGGCTTTTGTCGGTATATCTATGCATCACGCAGTCTGATTTTGCTGGATGGTCGTTTGTTTAAGCCAAAATTTCTGGTGACATGCTAATCTGTTGGAATTGTATATATCATGATTTGCGAGTGTCAAGCCTATTATATTGGAAAAACCAAACGCCCATTTTTTAATCGAATTATGGATCATGTCTCCTTAGTAGAAGAAATATAAATAGTTGCGCTAGACCTGGAAGTGTGACCAGGGATCAAAGAAATAAACACTGGCAAATACCAATATAAAAGTGCATCAGTGATAAATGATGTGTAGATGCTTATTAATTACAAGCAATAAACAAAAAACAATAACGTGAACACTAAACAATGATGTGCGAATAGTCCACTTGTTTAAAGAAACGAAATCCAACAAAGTCCATGTAATAACATCCAAGAAGACACCCGTGCAGATATCCAAAAAAGGGGGGTCTCCAATCTTCATTAGAGGCTAATAACCACTTCCAGGAAGTGATGTCAGGTGCCAAACAAGAAGTTCCAGGTAAGAGCTTCCTTCTTTCCTTTCTATGTGCTCCAAATTGAGTGTTGAAAGTGCTGACATCCAACTGATGACACATGGTCTGTTTGGCTAAACCAACTGGGATTCATTTTATGCCTGTTGAGGTCCTCCGTTATAGGGGACAAACTCCATCCGGTAAGCAGGACTATTTACTGGTGGTGGTGGTGGATTTCACGTTTGGTTATTAGCCTCTAATGAAGATTGGAGAGCCCCCTTTTTTGGATATCTGCAAGGGTGTCTTCTTGGATTTTATTACATGGACTTTGTTTTGATTTTGTTTCTTTAAACAAGTGGACTATTCACACATTGTTTAGTGTTCGCGTTGTTTTTTTGTTTATTGCTTGTAATTAATAAGCATCTACGCATTATTTATCACTGATGCACTTTTATATTGGTATTTGCCACTCCGTGTTTATTTCTTTGATCCCTGGTCACAATTCCAGGTCTAGCGCAACTATTTATATTTTTTCTACTTTGCACACTGATTTTCAGGTTAGTTGCTGCTTCCCATGTGTAGACAATTTAGTCACATATTTGTCTAAGAGTTATCCTAGCGCAGTTTCTTTTCCCTTTTTCTTTAGTACTCAAGAAAAAAATGGAGACACCCATCATCCGGCACATGGGCTTTTGCCATAATTTCAACGACTCCATGATGCATTTCTTTGCCCTGGAGCATGGTCCCCCCCACTGAGAGGTGTGTGACTTTGACAAAACCCTTTTACAACGGGAGGCTAAATGGATCTCTAACCTAGGTGCTTTGCAGTATCCTGGGCTAAATGACGCCTTGAGCTTTAAACCCTTCCTATAGAATTGTTCTTTTTCTCCCTGGTCTTTGCCCATGGTAAATTTTTCTGTTTATCCGGTTTATTTTGTTCATTACCGTATTTTTCGCACAATAAGACGCACCTTTTTCTTCCCAAAAAACGGGGAAAAATGTCTGTGCATCTTATGGAGCGAATGCTGACCAGCAGATGGGGCGGGGGGAGGGGGGGGGGTTACTGTAAATACACCTGTTATATGGCTAGTCAGTGTAAATGTCTCAATTACATTGGTGGTTGATGTAAATACTCCTGTTGTGTTGGGGTCAGTGTAAATGTGCCAGTTACATTGGGGATCAGTGTAGGGTGCCCCCTTACATTAATATTTCTACACTGACAACCATGCGGTTATATTTTAGTCCACCATTTGGTTCAGATTTTTTTTTCCTCCTCTAAAACCTAGGTGCGTCTTATAGAGCAAAAAATACGGTATTCTGTTTGTACTTTGTTTTTCCCTTTTCTTCTCCTTTCATTCAGCAACTTTTTCTAGTGGTTTTATTTTTAATAGTTTAAGAGATATTACATATTGTAATGTTTTGTACGCCATTTGTTGGGAAGGTCTCTTTTATACATTACATATTTTTATTGGGTTCATCCCATTGAATTGCTGTATCTACTGCAATTTTTTGGAGTGTGGCAGATGTGAACATTGAACTTGCCTTCATTATCACTGTATACTTTAATAATACTATTGTTTAAATTTTTTCAGTGAAAGGCCTTATATCTTGATCGATTTTTATTCATTTAAATTTTTTCATTGATTAATGACTGTTTCCATCACAGCCTGGTTTGGTTTATTTTTTATGCATTGAGATGTCTGGTCTGTACCTATATGTCATTGGGTCTCTTTGGTCTTTGCTTGTATAGACGCCAGGGCAATCAATGTGCCCCATTTGTTCTGCCTTCTTTTTGGTCAGTTCACATGATTTTACGCCCACCGGTCAATCCAGCCTTTCATTCCAACACTAGCCTGCTATTTTGGCTTTGGCTGATATGCGGGAATCCGTTCCCGTATTTTCATGTCTGCCTCATATAGTCTTCTCTCCCTTTCCAATGCTTCCAATTGCAAGTATTGGCAAAGGGAGTTTCCATCATGGCCACCGCTGTTAACAATAGTCTCTTGTCGTCATGCCCCGCTGTTCCCCGTAGTTGGCGCATGCATGTTGATGTCTCTAATACGTCCGCGGCGCTGCAGTGACGTCAGACGCTGCTGCGCTGGACTAGGATATAAACGGCGTGACTCGCCGCTATCCTCTGTCATTCCCACAGAGGTCAGGGTAGAAATTATATCCTTCCGTCCTGTTTTGTCGTGGAAACTTCATTCATTCCTCCGAGGTAAGAAATACTTTTCTGTTTGAGATCACCGCTCGGTACGTTTTTGACCCCCCCTTTTCCCCATTGCTGTCGGACCAATTCATCCCTCTTCATGCAGGGTTTCCTCTGGGGGATCTGCCCTGCTGGGATTGTGATGATTTCTTGTGTCTGCCTACCTGGATCTGCGTTAGGGTCTTGGGATACTCCATGATGCATAACGGTTTACCAAAATTGATTCTGTATCCATATATAAATGCTAGGTATACTATGCTTTGGTTCCTTTGAAGCCATTTGTATATCCTTTATATATCCTTAGGCCCCTTTCACACAGACGGTCCGTTCAGGTCCTCCTGTCAGTTTTTTAGGCGGACCTGAACGGATGCTCCATGTAGGCCTATGGAGCCACGGATGTCAGCGGTGACATGTCCGCTGACATCCGACCCGCTCCGCTCCGCCAAAGCGTGACGGAGGAAAACCCTATTTTCTCTTATCGTCCATGGACTGACACAGCTGGATACTGTAAACGTGTGGGTATATGTCCCTGCTCGCAGGAGAAGATCTAGGCAGAATGTTAGATGTTAAAACATTTTAGAACAAACCAGAGCTGAACAGCCCCACCCAGGGGGGCGGTCCCTCCGGACATTACCCTCCCACCTGCAGCTAGCAGACCTCAGTTTTTTTCTGCCTAGCAGAAGGAGAACACGTGGCTCTCTCAGGAGCCAGTCTCCTGGAAGATTTTACTTTTAAATTTTATTCCTTTGGGAATTTTATTTTATTTTTGAGACCTTCAATCAACTGTCGGCTGGGCAACAGGTTGGGTACACTGGTATCCTCGTAGTCTTCCCTGTCCGACCATCGAGCGTGCTGATCCTCGCCTTGTGTGCGTGAGACTCAGTTCACGACATACCCCATGACTCCAGGGGTGGCCGGGTTGCTTTCATGCTCCCGCGGTCCTCTCAAGATTGAACAGTACTTGACTGACTGTATCTCTCGCGGTGGACCGGGCCGACAGCTACGCAGTATGACTCTGTGATAGGTCTGTCTGAAACAAGCCAGTGGGTCCCTGAAAGGGACGGGTAAGTAGTCTCTCCTACTGCAGGTGAGTACATGCTGGCTGTGTTTCTGTGTGTGGGGGTTTCTCCCTGTCTCCCCCCTGTTATGCTGCTCTCTGCACCCTGTACTGGTGCTGTGCTGTGCTTGGGGGTCACTCTGGCCTGGCTGGGCGCTCATGTCTGCAGTTTTTTCTGGTGTGTGAGGTGATTATTGCGTGCGCCATTGGCGCGCATTAGAGCTTTGAATTTTGCGCTCGGTGGCCATCTTGGCGTTCAGTGGTGCAGTTATAGCTGCGGCCATTTTCTTGTGGCCGCTGCGCATTTATTTCTGGCGGCGGCGCAAATCCCCTCACAATCTCCTCAGACTGAACGGTCCTTAAGGGTTGGTGGGTCCTCCCGGGTATCCCCTCCTCAGCGTAGCAAGTGGGTGGACTGTATATTCACTGTATAGTGTATAAGGTCTCAGAGGGTGGCGTTATGGAGTCTGATACACCTGCTCTCCACACTTGCCTGGGGCAACTGGCAGTGCTGCACAGTTAAACATGTTCATATGTTTCCTGCACCTGCGGTCCTTATGGACCAGTTGTCAGCAGTCCTGGAATAATTCCTGTCAGAATGGAAGCGGTGTGCGAGCAAAAAGGAGCTATAAGCCCCCTCCCCCCCCACAAAAATCTTTACTGAAGGGGTGCTCTGAGTCAGATATGGGCCTAGCTACTATGCTCAGGACCCGACCTCTGAATATTTAATGTTTATGAACAGGACATTCCCTTGTGAGGAAGACTCCAGTTCTGTGTCAGTGAATGACAGGGCGCTTGTAAGTGATCTCATTGATGTGAGGAACACTCTCAGGCTGGAATTGCTGTGACAAGATTTTCTTTTACACAGTTTCCTCACTGTTTTCCTCACACTGCCTCAAGAGCAGCATGGATGAGGGAGGACTTTATTCATTTATGTCTGTAGTCCCTGTGAGCCTTATGTGTGATACCTGAGGTAACATTTCCCGACATTTCCTGGGGAATGATTTGAGCTCTGACAGACACACGGTCTGAGGATCAGAGGTTACCTGTTGCCTGCATGCTGCTTCAGCAGCACAGTCAAGCAGGTTGGAATGATACAGAGAAGTTTATGCGCCTCTGCGCCATAATTTAACTCATCCTATACCTCTACACTGCATACATTCACAGTGTATGTATGTGTTATTGGTCTCTGTCTGCGTGGCTGTCCCCACGGTCCAATGCTGTGTTTCAGTGCCATACGTGATATAAACGTACAAAATATGTTTTATGCACGACTCCAGATACATTCACAGTATGTATTATACTCTCTGGGTTGGCGGGGGCTCCGGTGGCCTCCCGCACTCTCATGGTATGTGCGCTTCAGCTCTCTGCACAGTATAGACATGTTCAATATGTTTATTGCACATATTATACATGTTTACAGTATGGGTATACTGTTTGCGTGGGGTTCCCCCGGGTACTCCGGTTTCCCCCCCACGCTCCAATGGAAATGCACAGCATAAACATGTGCAATATGTTGATTCACATGCTATCATTCCTACACTGTATCTGTGTGCTGTCTGCGTGGAGTTCTTCCGAGTGTTCCGGTTTCCTCCCACGTGCTGACAGTATGTGCGCCTTTGGCCTTCTGCACAGTTAAACATGTTCAATGTTTATCACGCATGCTATAATACCTACACGGTATGTGTAGGCAGTCTGTGTGGTTTTCCTTCGGGTACTCCGGTTTCCTCCCACACTCCATTGGTATGGGCGCTTCGGCGCTATGCACAGTCTAAATTTGTGCGATTGGATATCCACATACTAACATACCTACCCGGTATGTCTTTGCACTCTGCGTGGGTTTCCGCCCACGCTACATGACATGCATGCCTTTGGTGCAATACACAATGTAAACATACACATTATGTTTATACACTACACTAAATACATTCACAGTAGTTGTAGGTATTGCATTCTCTGAGTATGCGTGGGGTACTTCGGTTCCTCCCACGCGCCAACAGTGTGCGCGCCTTCGGTGCTATGCACACATGGGCTTGTGCAAAATGTTTAGCACACATACTATAATACCATACACGGTATGCACATGCAGTCTGCATGGGTTTCATCCGGGTGCTCAGGTTTCTCCCCTGCGTTCCAATGGTGTGCGCATTCTCAGCGCTATGTACAGTATAAACATGTGCAATTTGTTTATTCACAGGCTAACATACCTACACGGTTGTGTACGCAATCTGCGTGGCTGGTTTACGTCCAGGCCCCGATGATGTGCGCGCCTTCGTCGCTGGCACAGTATATACGTGTTTAATAGGTTTATCCACAAATACTAAACTACATACGCCGTATGTGGTGGTATTATGCTCTTTGTGGCTGGGTGGCTTTCCTCCCACACTCTCTATTTGTGCGTTTTGACGCAATACATAGTATAAACTATGTGTTTGCACAATCGGCACCTATCCATGGGTAGCTGCTGGATGGAGCATTGTCACAAGGATCCCTGGTTTCAGGGGTATCACTTTCCACCTGCTTTCAGTGGTGATCAGAAGCGCTGGCTTGGACTGTGTTCGCCAGGTTGGGGTTAGCGCTACGCCCGTTAGTGGCTGCGTCTCTGGCATTTTTTATAGCTCAATGACTGGGCAAAAGCCTCTGCTTCATCCATCAGTTGTCTAGCAGGTGCACTACAACAGCTTTAGCCTTTAGGGTCTCTGTGCCCGGGGTGGGTTTGCGCCACCTGTGGAGGCTGAGGTACTAGTCCTCTGACCGAGTTTCTAGGGAAGTTCCGTCAAGTTGCCTTTATTGGCCAACATTTGAGGCACCCTGTACACTGGGGCCTCCCTTCTCCGATACATTGCGGAGTCTCTTTGGGATTTTCATACATCTCGCTGCAAGACGGTCCTGTCGGCCGTGTGCATTGCAGGCAAAGGGTCCTTGCATCCGGAGGTGTTTCCACCTTCTTTACCGGAGGTGGGGCACCGGAAGTGGACCTTGTGGCCTCTCGAATCACTCGCAAGGTGGCAAGATCATGGTCAGGTCCAGGGACCCCTGGGCGGACGCGTCTGACGCGTTAGAAGCCCGTGGGGGCAGTATCACCTGATATATGCTTACCCTCCGCTACTGTTGTTGCCTCGCCGGCTTCGCAGAGTAGGGGCTGAGGCCATTGCAGTGCTCTGGAATGGCGACATTGGTACGCCGATCTACTTCGGCTAGTCGCAGACATTCCTGGCGACGGCCTATTGGGGTGGACCTTCTGTCTCATGATCCCATACTTCATCCTGCTTTACAGTCCTTGGCTTTAATGGCATGGCTGTTAAAGCCAGGTGCTGAAGGACAGAGTTCTCTCGTATTCGGTCATCTCTTCTATGTTGTTGACACGGGAATCTTCCTCCAGAAAGCTATCTCACCGTACCTGGAAGGCTTACATCGCTATGTGCGAGGAACTTGAGTGGCATCCTCGGATGTATTCCGTTCCCAGGATTTTGCTGTTCTTACAGCGTGGTGTGACCCAAAAGCTGGCCTTGCATACCTTTTTTGATGGTCGGATTTCGGCCCGGGCTGTCTTTTTTCAACGACCGCTACCGGGCCATACCTTGATTAGCACCTTTTGTGCAGGGGTTCCGCCATGTGATCCCCCCCTGTCAAGCCTCCTCTCCCTACTTGGGATCTGATTTTGATGCATCTCAGTTCTCCAAGAACATCCCTTTGAGAATATCAGAGAGATTCCTCTCTTGACCTTGTCCCGGAAGTTGGCCTTAGTGGCCATTGCTTCGGTTAGACGGGTGTCTGAGTTGGCGGCCTTGTCCGGCAAGTCGCCTTACTTGGTCCTCCATAAGGATATGTTGGTGTTGCGCCCACGACCATCCTTCTTTTCTAAGGATGGTCTTGGCCTTTCACCTTAAGAAGGACATTGTTCTTCCGTCCTTGTGTCCTCACCCATCGCATCCCTGAGAGTTTGCGCTTCATACATTAAGATGGGTACAAGCCTTACGAGTGTACCTGTCTGCTACTGTTTCCATTCAGAAATCTGTGTCTGGTCCAAAACAGGGCCGAGCGGTGTCGTCTGCCACCGTCTTTAGGTGGATCAGGCAGACCGTCATACAGGCCTATGCCCTTTCCGGTTGCGGCGCATTCCACCAAGGCAATTGGTGCTTCCCGGGCCTTCCGACTAAAAGCGTAGGTTGCACAAGTGTGCAAGGCGACGACCTGGTCGTCCGTTCATACCTTTTCAAGATTTTATAAGGTTGATGTGGCTGCATCTTCGGATGCTCCCTTCGGCCGCAAAGCGTTGCAGGCCGCTGTTTAATGTCGCAACTCCTCTGTTGAGGAGCTCTGCTTGTTTGGAGTGAAGTTTTGGTTGTTCCTTTGCTACCGCTCCCACCCTTCTGATACTGCTTTGGGACGTCCCACACGTTTACAGTATCCAGCTGTGTCAGTCCATGGACGATAAGAGAAAATAGGATTTTTGTACTCAACGTAAAATCCATTTCTCTGACGTCCATGGACTGACACAGCACCCACCCTTCCTTTTTAAGGTTTGTACTGCTTTGTTACGAACTGAGGTCTGCTAGCTGCAGGTGGGAGGGTAATGTCCGGAGGGACCGCCCCCCTGGGTGGGGCTGTTCAGCTCTGGTTTGTTCTAAAATGTTTTAACATCTAACATTCTGCCTAGATCTTCTCCTGCGAGCAGGGACATATACCCACACGTTTACAGTATCCAGCTGTATCAGTCCATGGACGTCAGAGAAATGGATTTTACGGTGAGTACAAAAATCCTATTTTTCCATCCGTCGGCGGAGCTGATGAACACGGACAGACGGTCCAAGTTCATCCGATCCCCCCATAGGGGAGAGCGGCTCTGACAGGGCGGTCCCTGCACAGTGTGCGGGGGCCGCCCAGTCATCCGCCGGCTCAGCGGGGATCAACGGAGCGATCCCCGCTTAGCAAGCGGAGCTTCACGGGGCGGATCTTCACGGATCCGTCCCGTGTGAAAGAGCCCTTACTCTTGTTACATCCATATACATTGGCTTTATATACTTTTTTCCTATTTTTAGGTCAAACACATTTTTAAACCTTTGTCTACAAGCATTGTGAGATCCACTGACCTGGGGCTCAGACTGCATCTCTCTGCACTTGCCAAACTGAGTGCTTTTTTATTAAAATTCATAATTTTTTGCTTATCCTCTACTTGTTAATACTGAGCAGTGTTGGGTAAGTTTTTTTTTTTTTTTTTTTTTTTTTTTTGTCACATCGTCCACTCTAAATTTAAAAACTGTGTTTCTATGCTCCTTCTATTGACTTTTGTGTATACTTTTTTTGATGTAAATTGCATATTTACCTTGTTTATGCCAACATGTAACATTATATATTTTTAATTTTCAATGTGAGTATTCATTTCCTCTTTTTCTTTGTTGCCTGTAGCATAATGGACGCCATGATTTAATCTCCTGAAGAAGCTCCTCTGAGCGAAACATGTAGAGAAAATTGGTATTGTCCAACTGCTACATTAAAAGGAACAATTAACATAGGATGTGTCTTGATCTCATGTTTTTTAACAAAATCTTTTGTAATATAGTTTTTCAAACTTTCATTTTGGTTGATCAGTATTTTCTGGTTGCAACCCAACTGACACCCTAAAAGTCCCGAGGCCTGTGACCTCTTTCCCCATGTTATCCTATGTGTCCATGCGCATGTAGGCTGTTATCAGTGTTTTTTGGCAGGGGAGTTTTCTGGCTGGAAAAACCCCCCAGAACGAGTGGGCTTTAAGAGGCGTTTTTCAGCTGTAAAAATGCTCCAACTCTGATTAAAAGCTTAAAAATGCAGCTATAATGCATTTATCAGCATTTTTGAGCCATAAGCTTTTGGTAAAAAAAACGAAAAACGAAACGCTACTGCAAAAACCCTGCAATTCTCATTCTACAGCTAACACTACTGGCATTTTTATAGCATCCAGTGTGCATGAGGCCTAACGAGCATGCTTTACTGCATATACAGACTGATTTTACTGTTGTGGATTTAGTTACACAGATGAAGCAAATCTTCCTAATATGTATCACCCGAGACCAGTCACTTCATTGGCTAAGGGTTTACAACCAATTTAATCTGGTTGGGGAAAAAAAAATTCTCTTTTTTTCGTCCATGGACGGACACCGCTCCTTAATTCTTAACAGTTGTGTTATGTTCCTTTTCATAGAAGAGGACTAGGCAGAACATGTTAGTTATCTTAAAACATGTAACTTTAACAGAGTTGAACAGCCTCGCCCAGGGGGCGGTCCCTCCGTACATAACCCTCCTACCTGCAGTCAGCAGCCTCAGTTTTTTTTTCTGCCTAGCAGAGGAGATGGAACGTGGCTCCCTTTTTGGGACCTGAGTCCTGAAGAAATTTTTATTTTATCTTATTTTATTTTTAAGATCTTCTATCAACTGCATGCTGGGCATGACAGGCAGGATATTGTAGATCCTTGTAGTCCCCCCAGTCCGGCCATCGAGCGTGTTACAGTCCCTTGCAAATAGGCGTCGAGTCTGTCACAACATACCCCATGACTCCAAGGGTGGCCGGTGAGCTTCTCCTGTCCTCCCCTTCCCTGTTTTCTGTCACCTTTTATCCCTTCTGCCCCAGCGGGACTGGCTGCGACTGGGGCGTACCTGTGGGGGGCTCCGGGTGCCGGTGGGGGTCCGTGTGGTGTCGTAGTTCATTCCTCTGTGGGGGGTGCTATACTCCGGGGAAGCCCATGCCTGGCCTTCTTGTCCACATCGCAGTGCTTGGGCGCCATTTTGACAGCGCTGGCGCCATTTTCAAGGTGTTTTCTATTGCATTGCTTTTTCCCATTGGCGGCCATCTTGCCGTGGCCACGCTCTAGCGCAGTTGCTATTGCGGGCGGCCATTTTCTTGTGGTCGCGCCCTTTCCTGAGCCGTCCGGCGGGCATCTTTGGAGCAGTGTGGGCCTATAGTGCTGGCTCCTGGATGGCAAGCACGATTCTCCTCACAACTTCCCTCACTGTTTCCACACACACTGCTTATAGAGCAGCATGGATATTACAGTGATACAGTCTTAGTGTATAGAGGTGGGCAATGACGCTGAGCGGTCTCATTCTGGGCAGGTGTGTCCCCTGGGTGACCCCTCGGTCGGTGCAGCATGGAGGGGGGGGACTTTGGTCATTAGTTTGACTAGTCCTGAAAGCTTTCTGTGTGACATGGAGTCAGCATCTGAGAGGCAACAGCCAGTGCCCCTGCACCTGTGGTTTCCCGCCATTTCCTGAGGGATGCTCTGACTGTGACAGGACCACTGTTCTGAGGGTCAGAGGTTGTTTTTTTGTGTGCAGTTTGGTGCTTGCTTCGGCAGCACTTATACTCAGATTAGATTCAGAGAGGATTAAGCACCCTCGGCGCCATAGTTTAAACATACACAATTATGTTTATAGTGTCTGCGTGGGTTTCCTCCGGGTACTCTGGTTTCCTCCCACACTCCTATGACATGCACGCCTTTGGTGCAATGCATATTATAAACCTAAACAATATGTTTATATACGACACTAAATACATTCACAGCATATGTCTGTATGGTTATTCTCTGTGTCTGCGTGGGTTTCCTCCGGGTGCTCCGGTTTTTTTCCCACGCTCCATGTCATGCGCGCCTTCGAAGCAATACACAGTATGAACATACGCAATATGTTTATACACAACACTGAATGTATGTATTATTGCTCTCTGTCTGCGTGGGTTTCCTCCGGGTTCTCCGGTTTCCTCCCACGCTCCAATGGTATGTGCGCCTTCTGGGCTATGCACATCATAAACATGTTCAATATGTTTATTCACACATACTAAAATACATACACCATATGTCTATGTTCTATGCTCTCTGTGGCTGAGTGGATTTCCTCCCACGCTCCAATTGCACGTTTTGGCGCGATACACAGTATAAACTATGTGTTTGTACAATCAGCACTTATCAATGAAGTAGCTGCTGGAAGGTGTCAGTCCCTTTTTTGGGTCGCACTCGACCCACTATATTGAAGAGGACTCTAAATAGATGGGGACTGGGTTTGTCGCAGAGGTTCTTTTTGGTCCCTCAACGCACGTTATTCCTTGTAGAGCATTTTCATAAGGATATGTGTTTTTGCCTATGAAGTTGACCCCCTGGTATCAGGGGTACCACTTTCCCGGCAGGGGGGTCACCTGCCTTTTTGGAGGTGATCGGAAGCGATGGCTCGGACTGTGTTCACCATGCTGAGGTCAGCGTTACGCCCGTTAGTGGCTGCATCTCTTGTGTCTGACACTCAATGACTGGGCAAAGCTTTTGTACCAGGCACTGGAGGAGCATCAGCTTCCTCTATAAGTAGACCAGCAGGTACACTGCAACTGATTTAGCCTCTAGGGCCTCTGTGTCGGGGGTGGTTTTGCGCCACCTGAAAAGGCTGATATACTGGTCCGCTGACCGAGTTTCTAGGGAAGCTCTGACAGATTTGCCTTTCTTTGGCTAACAGTAGAGGCGCCCCGTAAGCTGGGACCTTCCTTCTCCAATATATTGCGGTGTTTCTTTGGGGTTGTCATACCCATACTGCTGCAGGACAGATTCAGATCTGTTCATGGCTCTTAGGCCTCAAGGCCCTGAATGCCTTTGTGTAGCCGTCCGGTTTTTCCGACCATGGAGTTTGTGAAGTGGTTGCTTCATAAAAGTTCAATGTTTTTTCTTATTCACCGGATGGTTTCTTTGTCCTACAGTCTCGTCGGACTGCCCTGATGGGGTAGTTCAAGACTGGGTGGGGATTTGGAAATTCAGGATGGAGTCGTTTGCTCCATCCAGGGACGTCCCTGGACTTCAGGGACGCGAGCTGGCATGTCCCCAGATGCAACAGAGGTTCCTGTGCTTAGCGGTCAGGGAGAACCACTATTAATTTATGACTATCCTTTTTGACCTAGCGGCACCAGGAGTTTTCACCAGGGTGCTCGCTTCGCTTCGATTCTAGCCTTGCTGAGTCAACATGGCATTGTCATCATTGGTCTCTGCATGGTCTTTTATAACCTGTTTTAAGTTTAGAATTAAAGGAAGACGGGTCTATAGTCAGTCACCATCCTGGGGCTGGTTCTGTGCTCATCAGAGGCGAGAATTTTTCATCCTCCAGAAAAGTTGCGGATGCTCCAGGGGGCAGTGAAATGGGTCTCATGATGGCCTCCTTCGAGGCAGCACCATTTGTCCGAGTCCACACTCGGAGGGGGGATTCGGTCTTATGGAACACATCCCCATTGTCTCTGGATCATCAGATTCAGATGAATCGCCTAGTCAGGGCCTCTCTGACTTGATGGCTGACATTCCGGCACTTCTGTCCGGGAAGTTTTTCCCTTCTTTTCTATTGAAGGGAAGTTGGGGGGGTCCAGGTTGCTTGACTCTGGACAAATCACGTCTGCCGGTCAATGTTCTGGAACTTCAGACGATCAGGAAGTCGTGGAGACTACAAGGCCGCCTGATCAGGTTCCAGTCGGACAATGCCACGGCTGTGGCTTATGTCAACCTTCTGGTTATCCTGCGGTGGACGGGAAGAAGCATGCCGGCTCTGTCGGCTGTCTAAATTCTCGGTGTGGAACTCTAACTGGCGGACTATTTGAGTCGCCAGTTGTTGAACAAGGGGAATGCTCTTGCACCCGGAGGGGTTTCTACTCCCTTTGCCGGAGGTGGATGTCAGACATTGACCTCCTGGCTTTGCGACTCGTTTGCATGATGCTGAGATTCGTGGTCCGGTACAGTGATCCCTGGGCCGACGCGTCAGATGCGTGGAGGCTAGTTTATGCCTATCCTCCACTGATGAGGCTACCTCAGCTGCTCCTCAATGTGCTGATCGAAGGGATTCCCGGTGATCCTAATCGCTCTGGATTGGCCCCGGCATCCTTGGTACGCCGACTTCGTACACCTGGTGGCGGACGCGCTGGTGGATGCCAATGCGGGAGGACCTTTTTGTCTCAAGGTCCCACACTTCATCCTGCCTTACAGCCGCTGGCCGTATGGCATGGTTATTGTCAGCCAGGTACTATAAGGGACCAAGGTCTTTCGGATTCTGTCATCTCGACCATGCTGAGAGGACACTGAATTCTTCCTCCTGCAAGATCTACCATCGCACCTGGAAGGCCTACGTCTCCAGGTGCGCAGAGATGAAGTGCCGTCCACGGACGTGTTCGGTTCCCAGGGTCCTGCTGTTTTTACAGCATGGAGTGGTTTTAAAAAACTTGTTTAAAGCACCACCAAAGGTCAGTCTCGGCTGTTTTCTTTCTATGGCCGTTGGTGTCCCATTCCCTGGTGGGTACCTTTTTTGTACAGGAGTTTTGAATCTGGTGCTCTCGGTTCTTCAGGAACCTACTTTTGAGAACACCAGTGAGATTCCTCTCCTGACGTGATCTCAGAAGGTGGCCATTCTAGTGGCCATTTCTTCTGTCAGAAGGGTTTCTGAATTGGCGGCCTTGTCTTGCAAGTCCCCATGTTGAGCCTCCATAAGGATTTAGCGGTACTATGCCTGCGACCTATGTTTCTTCCACAGGTGATTTCGGCTTTTCACCTGAAAGAGAACATTGTACTTCCATCCTTGTGTCCTCGGTCATCGCATCCCAGAGAGTCTGCGCTCCACACTTTGGACGTGGTACGGGCCTTGCGGGTGTACCTGTCTGTTACGGCTCCGTTTCGGAGGTCTGACTCGCGGTTTGTGTCGTGTCCGGTCCACAAAAGGAGCCTGGCGGTCTCGTCGGCCACCATTTCTCATGGATCAGGCGGACCGGCATCCAGGCCTATGCCCTTAGGGGCGGGCGCCTCTTTCCCGTTACGGCTCATTCGACCAGAGCTTTTGGTGCCTCTTGGGCTTTCTGACTTCAATCACCTGTATCACAAGTGTGTAAAGCGGCGACCTGGTCGTCCGTTTACGCGTTTTCCAAATTTTACAAGATTGATGCGAGTGCATCTTCGGATGCTAGCTTCGACCGCAAAGTTTTGCAAGCGGCTGTTTTGAGGTTGCAACTCCTCCTTCGTTAAGGAGCTCTGCTTGTTTGGGGTGAAAATAGTTTTTTTGATGCTGTGCCCATCCCTCGTTTTTTTTTTTACACTGCTGTGGGACGTCCCAACTGTCAAGAATTGAGGATCTGTGTCCGTCCATGGACGAAAGAGAAAATAGGATTATTGTACTCACCGTAAAATCCTTTTCTCTGTCGTCCATGGACGGACACAGTACCTACCCCTCCTTTTTTAGTTGGTACTGCTTTACTACGACCTGAGGCTGCTGACTGCAGGTAGGAGGGTTATGTACGGAGGGACCGCCCCCTGGGCGGGGCTGTTCAACTCTGTTTAAAGTTACATGCTTTAAGATAACTAACATGTTCTGCCTAGTCCTCTCCTATGAACAGGAACATAACCCAACTGTCAAGAATTAAGGAGCCGTGTCCGTCCATGGACGACAGAGAAAAGGATTTTACGATGAGTACAAAAATCCTATTTTGTCAATATCAAGGTGCATTCATTTGTGGCTTTTTATATCTTCTCTGAGTCAACTTTCTGCTGCAATATCGCTGTCCCGATAAAAATCACAGCTCACCGCCATTACTAGTAGAAAAGAAAAAAAAACATAATGCAATAAAGGCCCCACCTTTTTATTTTTTAACCAAAAATATGTAGCAGAATACACATTGGCCTAAACTGAGGAGGAAAAAATAAATAAATAAATAAATATATATATATATATATATATATATATATATATACATACACATTTTATTATTCTACATGATTTATATAGCGCCAACAGCTTACGCAGTGCTTTACAATATAAAAGGGAGACAATACAGTTACAATACAATAAAATACAAGGATTAATAGGGCCCTGCTCAGAAGAGCTTACAATCTAATAGGGTGGGGCAGGTGGTACAAAAGGTTGTAACTGTGGGGAATGAGCTGATGGAAGTATATATAAAAAAAATTTTTCCGATTGTCGCATTTTTTTGATTATAGCGCAAAAAATAAAACCCACCGAGGTGAACAAATACCACCAAAAGAAAACTCTATTTGTGGGGGGGGGGGGGGGGGAAGGACATGTTTGTTTTGGTACAACAGCGCACGACCACGCAATTGTCAGTTAAATTGATGCAGTGCCGTATCGCAAAAAATTGCCTGGTCATTAAGGCGGAAAATCCTTCCGGTACTTAAGTGGTTAACCACTTCCCGCCCAAGGACGTCATATGACGTCCTGGACTTTCAGTGGGGATATCTGAATGATACCTGCAGCTAGAGGCATCATTCAGTTATCCATCTTTTCAGCCGGCGATTCTGTGCACCATAAGAACAATCATAGCGGCGGTTTCGCCGCTTGATCGTTCTTATAGGCGGCGGGAGGGGATGCCCCCTCCCGCCACCACCCGGTGCTTCTCCGGGCTCTCCCGTGCGATCGGGGACCCGGAGAAACGATCTGCCGGCGCCGGATGGAAGGCATAGAGATGACTGGTGACCAGATGGTCACCAGTCATCTCTATGACCGTCGGAGGCCCGGGCGCGATGTGATGACGTCACGCCCGGGTCCTCAAATGTAAACAAAGCTGCCATTGCGGCTGTAAGTATGAGATCAGTGAATTTTTTTTCACCGATCTCATGCTTTCTAGCCTGGAGGAGAGATGTGGGGTCTTATTGACCCCGCATCTCTCCATAAAGAGGACCTGTCACACACCATTCCTATTACAAGGGATGTTTACATTCCTTGTAATAGGAATAAAAGTGATCAAAAAAAAAAGAATAAAAAAAAAGTGTAAAAATAAAACAAATTAAGTAAAATAAAAAATAAAATAATAAATATTTTTTTCTAAAACGCCCCTGTCCCCAGTAGCTCGCGCTCAGAAGCGAACACACACGCAAGTCCCGCCCACGTATGTAAACGCCGTTCAAACCACACATGTGAGGTATCGCCGCGTGCGTTAAAGCGCCAGCAACAATTCTAGCACTAGACCTCCTCTGTAACTCTAAACTGGTAGCCTGTAAAAAAAAAATAAGCGACGCCTATGGAGATTTTTAAGTACTGAAGTTTGGCGCCATTCCATGAGTGTGCGCAATTTTAAAGCGTGACATGTTAGGTATCTATTTACTCGGCGTAACATAATCTTTCACATTATACAAAAAAAATTGGCTAACTTTACCGTTTTGTTGTTTTTTTAATTCATTAAACCGTTTTTTTTCCCCAAAAAAAGGAGTTTAAAAAATTATTGCGCAAATACCATGCAAGATAAAAAGTTGCAATGACCGCCATTTTATTCCCTAGGGTGTCTGCTAAAAAAACATATATAGTGTTTGGGGGTTCTGAGTAATTTTTTAGCAAAAAAATTATGATTTTTGCATGTAGGAGAGGAGTGCCAGAATAGGCCCGGTAAGGAAGTGGTTAAAATGCAAATCAATTTATAACTTTTTTTTTATATTCATTTTTCTGGATATTTTTGTTCTGTCCCTCGCTGTTAAAATAAACCTACCATTAAAACGATAGACTGATTATTTCTTTGTCAGTGGGCAAACATACAAAATCAGCAGGGCATCAAATACTTTTTTTCCCTAACTGTATAGAAATGCAGATTTTTGATCAACAATTTTGTTTAAAAAAAAAAAACACAAAAAAATAAGTTCTGCATAGGCGTTTCACAGAGTGCTTTCTTGTTGCTGTGTTTCCTTTGTATGGATGTCAAGCCTTACTAAATCAAAATCTTTCACTATGGTTAAATGTACTTGTGTTTTTAAGTTTGGGCAGTGAAAAGATTTCACCTTTTTTTAGCGTCAGTTTTCGTAAACAATTTTTGTGATTTATGTAGAACCTATTATGTTTTGGAAAGGAACACTTGACTAAAATGTATACTTTGCATGACTTAGTAGGGAACATGGCAAATAACAGTATTTTGAGTAAGAATAGTACCTCATGCATAAAAACATTCCTGTTTCTAAGCTCCTTCTTGTGACCTAAAGCCAGAGAAAAGACAATTTTAACCACTTAAGCCCCGGACCATTTGGTAGCTAAAGGACCAGAGGTGAATTCAGAATTTTGCACTGCGCTGCTTTAACTGTAAATTGTGCGGACATGCAATGTTGTACCCAAACGAAATTTGCGTCCTTTTCTTCCCACAAATAGAGCTTTCTTTTAATGGTATTTGATTGACTCTGCGATTTTTATTTTTTGCGATATAAACGGAAAAAGACCGAAAATTTTGAAAAAAAATGATATTTTCTAATTTTTGTTATAAGAAAAATCGAATAAACTCAATTTTAGTCATACATTTAGGCCAAAATTTATTCAGCCACATGTCTTTGGTAAAAAAAATGTCAATAAGCGTATATTTATCGGTTTGCGCAAAAGTTATAGCGTTTACAAACTAGGGTACATTTTCTGGAATTTACACAGCTTTTAATTTATGACTGCCTATCTCATTTCTTGAGGTGCTAAAATGACAGGGCAGTACAAAACCCCCCCAAATGACCCCATTTTAGAAAGTAGACACCCCAAGGAAATTGCTGAGGCCTGTTGAGCCCATTGAATTTTTTTTTTTTGTCCCAAGTGATTGAATAATGACAAAAAACAAAAAAAAAAAATTACAAAAAGTTGTCACTAAATGATATATTGCTCACACATGCCATGGTTATATGTGGAATTGCACCCCAAAATACATTCTGCTGCTTCTCCTGAGTACGGGGATACCACATGTGTGGGACTTTTTAGGAGCCTCGCCACGTGCGGGACCCCGGAAACCAAGCACCCGCCTCCAGGATTTCTAAGGGCGCAAATTTTTGATTTCACTTCTCACTACCTATCACAGTTTTGAAGGCCATAAAATGCCAAAATAGCACAAAACCCCCCCAAATGACCCCATTTTGGAAAGTAGACACCCCAAGCTGTTTGCTGAGAGGCATGGTGAGTATTTTACAGCTCTCATTTGTTTTTGAAAATGAAGAAAGAACATTTTTTTTTTTTTTTCTTTTTTTTCAATTTTCAAAACTTTGTGACAAAAATCGAGATCTGCAAAATACTCACAATACCTCTCAGCAAATAGCTTGGGGTGTCTACTTTCCAAAATGGGGTCATTTGGGGGGTTTTGTGCCATCTGGGCATTCCATGGCCTCCGAAACTGTGATAGGCAGTGAGAAGTGAAATCAAAAATTGACACCCTTAGAAAGCCTGAAGGCGGTGCTTGGTTTTTGGGGTCCCGTACGCGGCTAGGCTCCCAAAAAAAAAATTGTATTTTTTCCGCAACTTGTGTCAACATATAAAATATTCCATGGACTTGACATGCCTCTCAGTATATAGCTTGGGGTGTCTACTTTCCAAAATGGGGTCATTTGGGGGGGTTTTGAACTGTTCTGGCATTTTATACACAACATTAGGAAGCTTACATCCACTCTTCTAACCACTTGAAGACAAAGCCCTTTTTGACACTTTTTGTTTACATGAAAACATATTTTTTTTTGCAAGAAAATTATGTTGAAACCCCAAACATTATATATATTTTTAAAGCAAAGGCCCTACAGAATAAAATGGTGGGTGTTGCATTTTTTTTTTCTACACAGTATTTGCGCAGCGATTTTTCAAACGCATTTTTTTGGGAAAAAATACACTTTTTTTTTATTTTAATGCACTAAAACACACTATATTGCCCAAATGTTTGATGAAATAAAAAAGATGATCTTAGGCCGAGTATATAGATACCAAACACGACATGCTTTAAAATTTCGCACAAACGCGCATTGGCGACAAACTACATACATTTTTAAAAGCATTTACAGGTTACCCCGTTAGATTTACAGAGGAGGTCTACTGCTAAAATTACTGCCCTCGATCTGACCTTCGCGGTGATACCTCACCTGCATGGTGCAATTGCTGTTTACATATGACGCCAGACCGACGCTTGCGTTCGCCATTGGGCAAGAGCAGGGCAGGACAGGGGTGCTTTTTTTTTTTTTTATTAATTTTGCTTTTTTATTTTATTTTTAAACTGTTGCTTCCATATTTATTTATTTTTATCACTTTTATTGTTATCTCAGGGAATGTAAATATCCCCTATGATAGCAATAGGTAATGACAGGTACTCTTTTTTGAAAAAACTGGGGTCTATTGGACCCTAGATCTTTCCTCTGCCCTCAAAGCATCTGACCACACCAAGATCGGTGTGATAAAATGCTTTCCCAATTTCCCAATGGCGCTTTTTATATCCGGGGGGGGACATTCCCTCCCACTGCTTGTAAAAGCAGTCCAGAGGCTAATTAGCCACTAGGATTGCTTTTACATGAAAGCCGGCCGCTGGCTGAAAAGAATGATACCAAGATGATACCTAAACCCGCAGGCATCATTCTGGTATAAACATTCAAAGTCCAGCAACATACCAGTACGTTGCTGGTTCTTGTTGGACATGTATTGTAATCTTTTTTTTCATGCAGCCTGTTGGCTGAACGAAAAAAAAAAAGATTGATCGGTGGGTATGCCCACCATTAGAATACCGCCCTTCATCCACCCACTTCTAATGATGGGCATACATGCACCATTTATATATGCCGAAGCATGGGGGCATCTTCTCGCAAAAGTTATGCCGCGTACACATGGTCAGACTTTTCCACGGGCAAGCCTCCGTCGGAATTTCGACCGTATATACGCGCCATTAGGAGCAAAATCGCTCCTCCGCTCCTGCTGCCCCAATGCTTTGGCATATATGCTTTTTTTTTTTTAACTGTGGTGGTGAAATCACCTCCTACAGCACTGGAGTCGCAGGGATCAGGCCTGTCTCTGCGAACGCTGCAGTTATGTGTGTTGTGTTTTGCAAGTGACAGTGATCGATCGATACTGCACTTCGGTGGCCTGGGCTGGACGGAGGGGCAAAACGCAGGTGCTAGCAGGTATCTGGGCTGATCCCACTAACAGTGCGTTTTTGGGAACCCTAAACTGCTGGGGACGCTAGTATAGATCTGATCAGATATTGATCTGTTCAGATACTATACCACTAAGGGGGGTGTATGCTTCACGTGTGGGTGTTAGCGCTACTGGCACTAACCTGACGCTGCCTGGAGTGTGACGCAGACCCTCTCTGACGCTAAAACCTAACTGATATCACCCGCCGGGCGATCAGGGGGTTAAACCTTTATTGGGTTATATACGGCGGGTGCCCTGACACTATAAAAAGCAAACTAACTAACCAGCGTCACCCGTAACACTTATATGATGATCACTGGTGAAAGGGTTAACTAGGGGCAATTAGGGGGTTAAAACCTTTATTAGGTAATATATGGGGGTACCTGACGCTATATAAAAACCTGCCGGCGAACCTAAAAAAAAATTACTGGCTACCTATCGGCATCACCGACACTAAGACAAAGATCATAAAAACGATTGCTTAGCGACAGTGGTGATAGGGGGTGAAAGGGTTACCTGGGGGGCGATCAGGGGGTTAAACCTTTATTAGATAATATATGGGGGTATCTGACGCTATAAAAACCTGCGGCGAACCTAAAAAAAAATACTGGCTACCGATCAGCATCACCGACGCTAAGACATCGATCAGAAAAATGATCGCATAGTGACGGCGGTGCTAGGGGGTGAAAGGGTTACCTGGGGGGTGATCAAGGGGGTTACACCTTTATTAGGTAATATATGGGGGTACCTGACGCTATAAAAACCTGCGGCGAACCTAAAAAAAATTACTGGCTACCGATCAGCATCACCGACGCTAAGACATCGATCATAAAAATGATTGCTTAGTGACGGCGGTGCTAGGGGGTGAAAGGGTTATCTGGGGGGTGATCAGGGGGTTAAACCTTTATTAGGGGGGGTTAGGGGGCTACACTGGACCTAAAACTAAATATAGTGACACTTTTACAGTCACAAATGTCACTGATTGCAGTGATCACTAAATAAATGGTCACTGCAATCAGTGACAATGTGACTGGGGGCTGGGGGGTGATCTGGGGGGGCGATTTATGTGCCTATGTGTCCTGGTGTCAGTGTGCTGTTTTGTGTACTAACCTGGCATCTTCTCCTCTACGGCGCTCGGTATATGTGAGCGCCCCAGGAGAGATGACGACATCACTTCCTCCTTCCTGGCAGGCAGGGGAAGCTCTCTCATTCGCCGGGAGCGATCAAGAGGGGGTGGCCGGAATCGAACGGCCGTCCCCTCATGCCGGATCGCTCCCGAAGGTAAAACGACCACCCACTGTAAAGAAGGGGGGTCCAATCGGACCCCCCAACTATACAAAGGCAATCACGTATATGTACGTGATTCTGCCTGTCGGTGCCATTCTGCTGACGTATATTTACAGTGGGCGGTCGTTAAGTGGTTAAGGACTAGTGTTTGAGACGTGTGCTAAAAGTAGAATGTAAAATTTCAGTTGAAAGCTGATTGTTGGCTATAGGCAACAAGACATTTTACCTTTTTAGCTCACCTTAAAGCGGTGGTGCAGGAAAAAAAAAAAAAAAAAGAAAAGAAAAAGTCAGCAGCTACTAACAGTGTAGCTGCTGACTTTTAATAAGGACACTTACCTGTCCTACTCTCCCGCGATGTCGGTCCTGCCGCGGCAATCGATTGCTGCTGGCAGGCTCCCAGCTCCTCCATTCTGAGTAGGGCTTCACTCCCCGTTTCCTACTGCGCATGCGCCACTCGCACGGCGCTTTGTGAATGGGCGGCTTGCCTCCTGGGATACACACAGTTCCCAGAAGGCAGCGTGGCCCATTCACAAGAAGAGGAAGGAGAGCCACCGCGGACGGGGAAGAGGAACATTAGCGGCAGATTAGGGGACTTCCGCGTAGCAACAGGCATTTAGGGTGAGTATAAAAAATAAAATAAAAATTCTATAAATTTTTTTTTTTTTTTTAATTTTTAGTGTAAAGATTTTTTCAGGGTGGACCTCCACTTTAATGCATCAAGCACTAGTCTGTCTACCATGAGCACTTTGAAATGTTCACGTGATTTGAGACGGAAGATCTGTCTGTTTATATCAGTAATCTGCACTAGAAGGGCCTGAATATATAATGACTGCGCCATATAATATTTATTATTCAAACCATAGAAAAAAGGCTATTTAACTCCCATTCCTACCATTTATTTTTTTCATTTAAATTGATCTTTCATAATATAATAAATGCAATCTCACTTTATTACAAAGAGTGAATGTAGAGTTCTCCGACCTGCTTGGGCACTTCAGTGGCCAATAGGGAGGTGGTACCTGGTTTAGAGAGATCCTGGACCAAGCAGAAAAGGTTTGTGCAGAAACTCAGGTACATGCCTATATTGCAGTTTTAATTGGATGTTACCCACTTCTGATCACCAAACGGCTTTTCATTTAAAAAATAAATACATGAATTGTGTAGGTATCCCCAATGCTAGCCTGACATTAAAGATCCTTTTTAATTTTCCATTTTTAGGTCATATATGCCTCCAGAAGAGTTTACAATCCACCAGTGGCAGCCTGTCCACTAGGGGCACAGGGGCGCCACCCCCCCCATCCATATGTCTGGCCCCCTGATCTACATACAGGGCGCCGGACCATGGTTTTCAATGGTGGGGGGGTTATTTTATTTATTTATTTCTTTATTTTTTTTTAAGTACGTGATTAGAGCCAGAGGCTCTATTCGCTATTATCACATGGATTCTCCTCCCAGCCAACCATGAAGCAGGTCCTGAGACCCGTTTTCTGATTGGCCAAAAGGAGAAGTGATCCCATTGGCCCCAGGAGGAGGAGGACAAAGGAGGAGACGCATGGCTGCCGTGATGCAATCGGCGCTCTCTGGGAACACGGCTCTCAGCCCTGTTGCCTCCTCCTCCTCTCTATCCAAGCTGTCAAATCGGCCCTGCTCCAGGGGGGACGATCTCTGAGGCTGTGCCCAGACACCTTCTTCCGCTGTCACCCAACGGGGATCAGATCTGAGTCCACAATTGGGGCGGGAGATCGGGCTGTGTGTGCTGATCTAGGGTGCCCCGAGGCAGAGGACTACCGCAGAGGAGAGGCGAGTGAGCCATGTACAGCCGGGGAAGGGGGGGTTGTCTGAGTGCGGGCTGGAGCAACAGGGGGAGGGGGCGTGGTCAGGTCCGTCTGCCGCCTCCCGACCAATGGCGCACCAGCTGCCACTGAAATCTACAGACCCAATCATGTTGATACAGTCGTAACACAAGGGTCGTTGTTCTTTTTCAGCAGCATATTAAACTGCCAGAATGTTGTCTTGGCTGTGTGATTACACCTAAACATCTGGATGAGATTTAAGCAAACTGTAGAGGCTCATACAAATTCTGTATGGAAAAATAATCCAGTCCAGATAGTTTCTTTAACCTCCCAAAAAAGTAGGGATTGTTTAAGTCAACGGATATGTTTATCATTCATTTCCAAAAGGGAAGTCTACAAATTTTGTTTTACATTTTATTGTCATTATATAATGTGTGTATCTGATTTCCGAGCACATTCAGAATGTCGGTTCTAAGTTTTTTTATTTTATTTTTCCAGGTAAGATTATGCCAAAGCCCCAAACTTCAGCTGAAGAACAGCCCTCCATACATACTTGATATTTTGCCTGACACATATCAACATTTAAGACTTGTTTTGAGCAAGTATGATGACAATCAGAAGCTTGTACAGCTGAGTGAAAATGAATATTTTAAAATATACATTGACAGTCTAATGAAGAAATCGAAAAGAGCAATAAGACTCTTCAAGGAAGGAAAGGAGAGAATGTATGAAGAACAGTCACAGGAAAGGTAAGCAGCCATTTCTGTTTTCTGTGGCAGTAACTTTAATACAAAGAAATTACATATAATAAACTTCTGAATTGTCAAGAAAAACAAAACAAACCCAACTGTAGGATACCAACTGAAATCTATTATAATTCCATCTGTGACCATCACTTTTTAAGAGCCTGCTTGGCAGTGGTGTCTTTTTCTCTATATTCCCAATCCCATTCTCTGTAGGGTTGGGAGAGGGGTTCACTCGATCTCTCTTTTAATGTGGTCAAAGCAGACTTTTTGATAGTTAAGGATGCTTATCCTCTCTACATCCGGTCTACTCTAAGAAACCTCCAATCTACCCAGGTTATCTTACAGTTTTTCTTTCCGACTACTTCAGCTGTTCCTGCTGCCAGGCGTTTTTTTTTTAAATGGGTTCGGACTTCTCTTTGGTCTAATTGTGTATATGATGCCCATCAGCATGATCTTGTGTAGTAGGGTTTTAAGATAATGTATCTTGCAGGATGCAGAGCTTGGCCATTTCCCTAATATGTACTTGACACCTATGCAGATTTATTCCCACTTGGTTAGGTACTTAATTTTTCCAGTGTCCTGTCATGTGATGGAATAAGCTGATCTGTGAATGATTTCCATAAGCTTTGCCAGAATTGGTGGATTAAGTTTCAGGAAAAGTGTTAAACTTGGGGAAACCATGTATCTGCCACTGGGTGGGCTTTTTGGAAGTATATGGAAAGCCCAATAGGCTTTCTCCAAATTTGAGTAATACTTTAATTGTGAATGATGTTCTAACCTGTTTAATATTAATTCCTGAGTTTCTGCATTGATCTGCTAAGTAAGGACTAGATAGAATTTAGGGCCTTATTTAATTTTTATAAAATTTTACTCTTACCTTTTAGACAGGTAAGATATTTTAATGGGGGAAAAAAAAATGCTAACAGGTAGAGTCTTTTGGTAGCATAGACTTTATAAATTTCTTCTGCTATAAGCATCACCTTTCTGTTAGCAAATTTGTATTATCCATGTACTTGACTGAAGCACATGTGCCGGACAGTATACAGTTTCAACCTATTCCCCAGCATCTATAGGATGCTGAGAATGGAGTCAGGTGCCAAGTTAATGTAACTGCTATTGGCCTTTAGCAGTGACAAGAGAATGGAGACTGAAATTTTGGACCTCTCATAGCTGAATGAGCGCACATTCAGAGGTAGAAGTATACTGAGCAATGCATACATTGCAAATGCTGGTTGACCACTACCCTTTTTATTTCCACTTTATTGCATATCTAAATCCTAAACCTCACTGGACTGTATGCATGAAGGAACAGCCTTGCCACCCTAGACTGCTCTCCTGATTTGGGCTTCCAATACATCCTCTTATCTTTAGTACATAGTAGAAAATTGCTTTGTAGTTTACAGAAGATGGCTAAGAAAGCTGATAACATTGTTTAAGATTTCGGTTCAGAATTAACAAGTATTTTTTATTTTTTTTTGCACTTAAGCTGGCCTGGAAATGTGGCTTGGTTAGCATAGACTGCCCGAATTGTATGACGCCGTGGTTGAACAAAAGTCGAGCTACTCAACTGGCCTTGTTGGAATTATTTTACAGCAGGAGAGTCTCCCTGCATACAGAATACAATGACACTGCAGAGAGGATTCCCCCATTCACATTTGATGTGTGGATGGGGGAATCAGGCCAGTTTCTTTTTTTTTTTTTTCAACCTGCTGGTTGAAGGAAAAAAATGGACAGGTCTATGGCCAGCTTTAGTCTCAAGCGCACATTCACACCTGTGAATGTGCCTGATATTGATAGCCTGCAGCTAAATCGCCAGGAACACCCACATGTTAATTGTGGTCGCTCACATATAATCACTAATTCAGCGATCTCCTTTAATGCAAATTTACCTTTTAGGATTTCCCAATGAAAAAAAGAAAGTAAATCAATGTCATCTGCTGTATCTGAACACCCACCTGGGTGTCCCAATACAATCACCACATACAGTGTATATATATATATATATTTTTTCTTAATATAAGAAATTGTACTACAGTTGCAATAAAAAGTATGTTAACCCTTTGGAATGATATGGATTTCTGCACAAATTGGTCATAAAATGTGATCTGATCTTCATCTAAGTCCCAACAATATACAATCAGTCTGCTTAAACTAATAACACACAAAGAATTAAATGTTACCATGTTTTTATTGAACACGCCATGTAAACATTCACAGTGCAGGTGGAAAAAGTATGTGAACCCATAGACTAATGAGATCTCCAAGAGCTAATTGGAGTGAGGTGTGAGCCAACTGGAGTCCAACCAATGAGATGAGATTGGAGGTGTTGGTTACAGCTGCCCTGCCCTCTAAAAACACACTCCAGTTAAGGGTTTGCTTTTCACAAGAAGCATTGCCTGATGTGAATGTTGCCTCGCACAAAAGAGCTCTCAGAAGACCTACGATTAAGAATTGTTGACTTGCATAAAGCCCGAAAGGGTTATAAAAGTATCTCCAAAAGCCTTTCTGTTCATCAGTCCATGGTAAGACAAATTGTCTATAAATGGAGAAAGTTCAGCACTGCTGCTACTCTCCATAGGAGTGGGCGTCCTGTAAAGATGACTGCAAGAGCACAGTGCAGACTGCTCAATGAGGTGAAGAAGAATCCTAGAGTGTCAGCTAAAGACTTACAAAAGTCTCTGGCATATGCTAACATCCCTGTTAGCAAATCTACGATACGTAAAACACTACACAAGAATGGATTTCATGGGAGGATACCACAGAGGAAGCCACTGCTGTCCAAAAAAAACATTGCTGAACGTTTACAGTTTGCACAAGAGCACCTGGATGTTCCACGGCAGTACTGGCAAAATATTCTATGGACAGATGAAACCAAAGTTGAGTTGTTTGGAAGAGACACACAACACTATGTGTGGAGAAAAAGAGGCACAGCACACCAACATCAAAACCTCATCCCAACTGTGAAGTATGGTGGTGGGGGCATCATGGTTTGGGGCTTCTTTGCTGCGTCAGGGCCTGGACAGATGGCTAGCATCGAAGGAAAAATGAATTCCCAAGTTTATCAAGACATTTTGCAGGAGAACTTAAGGCCATCTGTCCACCAGCTGAAGCTCAACAGAAGATGGGTGTTGCAACAGGACAACGACCCAAAGCATAGAAGTAAACCAACAGAATGGCTTAAACAGAAGAAAATATGCCTTCTGGAGTGGCCCAGTCAGAGTCCTGACCTCAACCCGATTGAGATGCTGTGGCAGGACCTCAAGAAAGCGATTCACACCAGACATCCCAAGAATATTGCTGAACTGAAACCGTTCTGTAAAGAGGAATGGTCAAGAATTACTCCTGACCGTTGTGCACGTCTGATCTGCAACTACAGGAAACGTTTGGTTGAAGTTATTGCTGCCAAAGGAGGTTCAACCAGTTATTAAATCCAAGGGTTCACATACTTTTTCAACCTGCACTGTGAATGTTTACATGGTGTGTTCAATAAAAACATGGTAACATTTAATTCTTTGTGTGTTATTAGTTTAAGCAAACTGTGATTGTCTATTGTTGTGACTTAGATGAAGATCAGATCAAATTTTATGACCAATTTGTGCAGAAATCCATATCATTCCAAAAGGGTTCACATACTTTTTATTGCAACTGTATATATAATATAGTGTGTGTGTGTGTGTGTGTGTGTGTGTGTGTGTGTATATAGTAAGATTACAGGGTGATTTAAGCTCTAGTGGTGTATGCTATTTCAGAAATGCTTATCAGTCCAGACTGTATTTTAAAGGCTTTGCAGCCCACATTTATTTAAAGCAAACAAAGTTCAATAAAAATAACAGCAATTTCCGTTGCAGGGGGTTCCACCATTACTGTATAGTAATAAACCTTCAGCCTCCTGGCTTACTCACTTGCAGCACCGCTGCTTCAGACCTTACGCCTAGGCCTTTGTGTTGCTCCTCAGGGCGTATGCTCACGCTGCCATCTACAGCCTCCCTCTCCTAGGGAACATGGGTGTCCTTCGGACACTCATACACAGACATTGTGTCTGTAGGGCAGAGTCCTCCTGACTCCTCGGCCAGACTGCCTGTCTGCTTGAGTGGAACTGTCTCCAAGTGGTAGGAGCTCTGAGCTCTAATCCTGGGGGAAATATAAACACACACACACACACACACACACACACACACACACACACACACACACACACACACACACACACACACACACACACACACACACACACACACACACACACACACACACACACACACACACACACACACACACATATATATATATATATATATATATATATATATATTATTATTATAATGTGTGTTTGTGCTCAAAGAACAGTAGTGCTCTTGTGCTGTGCAATATTTCTTTCAAACGTAAAAATTCTCTGCTTTACACCTTCGCCTCCTCCACCGGCAACGCCCTAGATTCCCATGACCCCCTTACATTTGGTGGGTCATACGGTGATCTTATCTCTCGGATTACACCATCCCGGGCCACCTCCACTCCTTACTCCCTTTCTCATATAAACATCATAGAGAAGAAACCTTGTGCACCCGGAAGTTAGGTCTGTATCCGGGAGCCGAACTCACAAGGGGAACTGTGGTGTCGGCATCCCGAGAGTAGCAATGCTGTATTTCCTGTGTGAAGGGCAGATACACTTTTTAATGTGAGTGGGCATTCATGTGTTTTTACTTATTTCTTTTTAATAAAAGGTTTTACACTATAGAGACCCTTTTGCTCTCTGACGTTATATGATACGAGAGAAATGGAGTAAGTGTAGGTGACCCTGAGTGGTGTATTCCTTTGGCAATAAAAGTGCTGTATGACTCGCCAAATGTCAGGGTGTCATGGGAATCTGCGAAGTTCCCCGGTGTGGCAATGGAGGAGCACATATGTGTAGCGCACAGAGAACTTTTGCTTTAGGAAGAAATATTGCACAGCACAAGAGCACTTTTTGTTATTTGAGCACGAACACTTTAAAATCTAAGTGTTTGGGTTGGAGCACAATTTCTAATTTTAATATAGAACATTGTAGATATATATGTGGTGATCACCTGTGATTGATCAGCCCTGCATTTTGTCCAAAAAGTGGGCAGAGTTTGAGAAGAGCATAACTTGTGAGAAATGCCACAAGGGGCCTGCTGGACTATGTTTGTGTGTCAGTGCATTTATCGTTTATTGATATATAACAAAGTGCTAACTGTAATACATTTATTATAAAGGCATATATGCCCTTATAAATGCATGTCATCACATTTATACAGTATGTAGGATACACCGTCCCCTGCATTATTTATGTCTGACGGGTAAGGAATAATAACAATAGAGCTCATTCAGGTGGGGGACTGTTGGTGACAGTCTATCCTGCGGCCCTTTAGGTTTAACGGTCAGTTAATGTTTACTGGAGATGTCTTTCACAAAAACTGTAGCCCAGTGCTGCATCTAGCATCAGAATGTACAAGGTTACACTTCTGTGCATTTTTAGCCTGCAGAGAGCTGCGTTATGAATGAATGACAGCCTCATTTATCATAAAAATGAATAAAGCACATTTCGATTGATTGCCTCTAAATTTCTGTTGCCTCTACTCGAAAGGAAGTGAAAGCAAATCTCTTAAATGCACCTTAGATTGCAAAAAAAAAAAAAACCCGACAGGATTTAGACCCCTGTCAGGTCTTGAGGCCATAGACAACAAATGAAACCTGAGAGGGTTTCTAAGAGACCATGCTGTGCTTTTTTTTTGCATTGCAACCTATTCAAAATAAATCGGGCCCAAACACGCAGCAACACACACAAAAATAGAGCCAGCTGCAGTTTAACTTTGAGCAATGCACAGGACACCATGCATTGTGCTGCACTATGTTGAGTTATTAAGGTATGGTGGGGTGCCATTCACAATGTATGTGTCAGGCTAGGAGCAGATAACAGGTAACAGTTCAGGTGTGCTGATTATACAAAGAGTTCTAGAACAAGAGCACATACCATGAGCAGGTCTAAGCAGAGCAGGTCAGCTGGGACTTGTAGTTCACCGCTGCAGATGAAGGTAGATGTTGGCTGGACCTTGTAGTTCACCGCTGCAGTTGGTGGATGTTGGCTGGTGCTTGTAGTTCACCGCTGCAGATGAAGGTACTACAGTAGAATCAGGCAAAGCGCAGTCTAGGCATGCTGGGTCATACACAGGTGTCAGAGTCCAAACGGTAACGAATCAGAAGCGAGCAAGTAAGGTCAAACAAGCCGAGTCATACACGAAAACACAGAGCAGATATCAGCTGGAACAGTGGCACACAAAGGTAACTATCACGAGCAATGATTGGATGATGGTACAGGTGATTTAAAGGTGAGCTGGCCAATCACTGTTTCCCAGGCAAAGGCTGTGTCAGGTGAGTTGTGCTGGGTCCTAAAGGGATCCTAGTACTGACAGTATGGTACTGCAGCACACCAATGTGGCAGTGATGCAAATGTTACTACAACTCCGTGATATGAATGGGCCCTAGCTATAACTACTCTATCCAACACTAAATTTGGCTAGAGATGCACTTAATTTAAACATTTGTAAATGTTATATATTTTTTTAATGTTATATCTTTATGTGAACCTAGTCTTTAGTACTTGGCCATATGACATGCTGTAGATTTGGTCACAAGTGTTGTCGGCGCACATGGGATGACTGACAGTAGCAGTGTGTTCAGGCAGTTGGCCAGCATGCATCTCTGATTAAATAGTTCCCTGCCCTTTTTTATCCCCAGAATCCTCGCATGCTGGCAGGAAGTACTGTATGTAAAATTCCACCTATAAAAAAGGAAAGCTTTACAAGTGTTGCACTAATTAATATGTACATCAGAGTGTGCATATGACTATATATGTTGGCAGATTAACATTGGTGCCCTATATTTTCTTTTTTTGTGCAGTATGAATACATTTTTACAGCCAACATTCAGTGTGTGGAAAACTTGAAATACCAGCAGTTTTCTGGAGACTTGGGTACTACAATCACTATAAGTTTCCAGCTGAAAAGATTGATTGAGAGTATGACTTTTGGAAAATGTGTTGAATCTGTTGATAAAATTGTTGTATGTATTTATAAAAGGTTTCAGTCATGTCTAGTGGTGCAACGGATCGTCATTGATCCGCACGGATCAATGACTTCAGATTGGCACACACGTGATCCACGGAGCAGGTAGAGGGGAGGGGGGGCGAGCAGAGCGGTAAAACACGCTGTAACAGCTGACATTGAAAACTGTCTCCGCTCTGCTCGCACTCACACAGCCCAGCCTCCTCCTAACCAGGCGCTGTGATAGACAGAATGCGGGTCCATTGCTGGGATGTGTTCTTTCTATCACAGCGCGGGGTTAGGAGGAGGCGGGGCTGTGTGAGTGCGAGTAGAGCAGAGACAGTTGGCCGGAACACTTGTAAAATGTGTGCTGCCATCCGTCCTTCTTCCCCCCCCCTCCCCCCACATACCTCTCTCTGCTGGCTCTGTCTTCGGGACTTGGTCCTCCCCCCCCCCCCCCAGCCGCCGAGTCTGTCTCCTGTCCTGCCGCAGTGAGAGGGGTGAGCTGTGCTCTTCCCATCTCAGCTGTGACAGGAGTTCTAGCACAGTGCTAGGACTCCTCTTTTATAGGTGACAGGGTGAATAAAGAGAACCTGTCACCTCAAATTGCCATCACACAGGGAATTGTTTTCTCCTGTGTGATAGCAATAAAGCTGAGTGAAAAAAAATTGATAAAATAAAAAAAAGAAATAATTAAATTAATAAAATAAAGTAAAGAAAATATTAAAAATAATAAGAAAATTATCCAAAAAAAAGAGTAAACGACAAGCTGCAAATAAATAAAGTGATAAAGTAAAAAAAAAAGAAACAAAATATTTGCACTAACCGTGCCGCCCAGTTGCCGTTCTCCGTTGATTTGGGGGGGGGGGGGGGTGGGTTAGGGGGTGCATTGCAGAACCTGGCCTTGGGGCGTCAGGGAGAGCAAATCCAGCCCTGCTGGCCACCCACTTCCTCTGCCCTGGCGAGGCTGCAATTTGGGGCACAGTGAGGCTGCAATGGGGGCACAGTGAGGCTGCAATGGGGGCACCCAAGTTTTTAGCATAAGAAGATTTGTCTGCGTCATGGTGTGAAAATCAGAAATATGAGTGTATTATTTACTCTGGCTGTTAAAATATGACTAAAATCAAGTTGTGCAAGGATTTAATCTGATAAAAAAATAAACAATAAAAAAAGCAGTTTCCAAGGAATAGATGGAGTAAGCTTGTGGTTATACAATTATATGAAATCGATTTCCTCCTATGAACCATGTTTTTGGCTGGACGAAAAACATTGTGTAAAGTTCATGATATGCCTAAACTTGGTTACTTTTGTGTTGTGGGATTGACAGACTGTTTTAAATACTTTTTTCTTATACAAAATAACATACAGCTAACACTATAAGGCCCCATGCACACGAGACGCCGGTGCAAACTCTGCTGAACACACGTTTTTAAAGGCTAAAACCGGCGTTTAAAAACGCCAGTTTTGCCGCGATTTTAGCGGCGTTTTACCGCGTTTGCGTCTATAGGCGTTTAGTTAAGAAACATCATAAGACCCTCCCTAAGCTCAAAAAACATTATTATTTAACCATTTCAGCCATTTTGGGAGACCAGCAGCTGAGAGAGCAGCAGTGTACTTGTATTTAGCGTATCACTTGCCACATCATCTGCCACAAGCTGTGGATTGTCCACTTGCCACGTCACCTGATACGTCACCTGGCCACGTCACCTGCCACAAGTTGTGAATTGTCCACTTGCCACGTCACCTGCCACGTCACCTGGCCACAAGTTGTGGATTGTCCACTGGCCACATCACCTGGCCACGTCACCTGCCACAAGTTGTGCATTGTCCACTTGCCACGTCACCTGGCCACGTCACCTGCCACAAGTTGTGAATTGTCCACTTGCCACGTCACCTGCCACGTCACCTGGCCATGTCACCTGCCACAAGTTGTGGATTGTCCACTTGCCACATCACCTGGCCACGTCACCTGCCACGTCACCTGCCACAAGTTGTGAATTGTCCACTTGCCACGTCACCTGCCACGTCACCTGGCCATGTCACCTGCCACAAGTTGTGAATTGTCCACTTGCCACGTCACCTGCCACGTCACCTGGCCATGTCACCTGCCACAAGTTGTGGATTGTCCACTTGCCACATCACCTGGCCACGTCACCTGGCCATGTCACCTGCCACAAGTTGTGGAATGTTCACTTGCCACATCACCTGGCCACGTCACCTGCCACAAGTTGTGCATTGTCCACTTGCCACGTCACCTGGCCACATCACCTGCCACGTCACCTGGCCACGTCACCTGCCACAATTTGTGGATTTCCACCTGCCACGTCACCTGGCCACAAGTTGTGGATTGTCCACTTGCCACGTCACCTGCCACATCACCTGCCATGTCACCTGGCCACGTCACATGCCACGTCACCTGGCCATGTCACCTGCCACAAGTTGTGGATTGTCCACTTGCCACGTCACCTGGCCACGTCACATGCCACGTCACCTGCCACAATTTGTGGCTTTCCACCTGCCACGTCACCTGGCCACGTCACCTGGCACAAGTTGTGGATTGTCCACTTGCCACGTCACCTGCCACATCACCTGCCATGTCACCTTGCCACGTCACCTGACCACGTCACCTGCCACAAGTTTTGGATTGTCCACTTGCCACGTCACCTGCCACAATTTGTGGATTGTCCACCTGCCATGTCACCTGCCATGTCACCTGGCCACGTCACCTGCCACAAGTTGTGGATTGTCCACTTGCCACGTCACCTGGCCACGTCACCTGCCACAATTTGTGGATTTCCACCTGCCACGTCACCTGGCAACATCACCTGCCACAAGTTGTGGATTGTCCACTTGCCACGTCACCTGCCACAAGTTGTGGATTGTCTACAGTGCAATGCAAGCAATTACAGTTTTTTTTTCATATTTTTTTTGATGGTTTTTCATCATTTGCCATATTTTTTGAGATTTCTAATGTAAAAAAATAGGTCACCTTTAAAAACGCTAATAAACGAAATCGCGGCAAAACGCCGGTACCGCGTTTGCTGCGTTTAGCGGCGTTTAGCCACGTTTTGCGTCTGAAACGTGGAAAACTTTTGCGTCTGAACCCATTTTTTTGCTTCTGGAAAAACGAGGTTAAACGCAACTGCCTAAAAACGGCAATAAACGAGACTGTGTGCATGGACACGTAGGATAACATTGAATGGGTTCAGGAGCAGTTGAAAAAAGTGTCCAACTGCCTCCGAACGCGCGTTTAACAGCAAATAACAGCGTCTTGTGTGCATATGGGGCCTTATGAAATAATTCTCCTGTGTATTACCCCTTTTTATTTTAATAAATGAAAAAATATTTTTCATACAGGCATATTTTTATGATTTAGCGTTGGGTAGTACATTTTGCCATTTCATTTTTCTCACATGCTTGAAGGCTAAGCTCATCATTTGGAACATGGTACATGTTCCACCCGTATTTAGGGTGGAACATGTAACTTATTCCAGACTCTGCCCCCTATCTATCACCCCGACCTTCCCCATCCCTATAACAGCAGGCAGGGGTTCTTCCACTCACAGCTCGCTTGCCAGCCTGCAAAACAACCAAATGGACCCTGTAACTATTTCTGTTAAAAGCAGATGGTTTTGTTTGCACACTGCAGTCCTAATTCTATAATTTTTGGAGTCTCTTAAATAGGAGCACATATAAGCAGTGGATAGATTAAGGTATTTAATTTTTTACTCGCCACTGGGTTTATTTTTTGGTAAATAAACCAATAAAGACCAAGTTCTTTTGGGGAAAAAAAAAAAAACAAAAACTTTTTTGAAGTAATAAGATTTTGCAAACTGGTAATTTTTTCTCCTTCATTGATGTGCGCTGATGGGCGGCACTGTTGGGCATGGGTAGGCGGCACTGTTGGGCATGGGTAGGCTGCAGCACTGGTGGGCACTGTTGGGCAGCACTGGTGGGCAGCACTGATAATCAGTGCCCTGATTATCAGTGTACATGTCCCATTTACAAAACCGGTTATCGGCGCTCTCTTCCTCACGATGTCAGCATTGGGAAAGAAGTGCCGATGACCGGTTTCTGTTTACTTCAGTGATCAGCTCTGATTGGACACAGCTGATCACATGGCAAAGAGCCGCTGATTGGCTCTTTACCTTAATCTGTGATCATCGATCACAGGGCGCGCTGCCCCTGATCACGGAAGGCCGTCATATGATGGCCTCCCAGAACTAGCTGGCCGTGCTGTAGCCGTCGTTCGGCTACAGCTGAGTCGGCAAGTGGTTAAAGGCAGAGAGACTCGCGTGACGCCCAGCGAGAGCACAATGACAGTGAAGGCATCCAGTGCGTTCCCACGCCTAATTCAACCAACTGTACAAAAAAGTGGCAACCACCCCAGCGTATAACTTTGAGGGGTGAGCTCCCACCAGGCAGATCTGCCCTTAATCTATCCACTGCTATATGTGCTCCTATTTAGGAGGCGACAACAATTTGGTCGCTAATGTTTCAGTGGGTTGTGTTTTCCTTGCCAATAAGGCCAGTGAAACCGCTGATCAGACAGATCTGTTTGATCAACTGCCTTGGAGGGCAGAGAAGAGATCAGGGGGGGAATAGACCCCAATCTCTCCATAAAGGGTACCTGTCACTCCCTGAAGCTATCACTTGGGGTGGTGTTCACTCTTTGTGATGGCAATAAAGTTAAATGAGAAAAGAAAAATAACGTGTAAAAAAATAAATAAAAAAAAAATACATTATAATAAAATAATAAAAAAAAAAAGTAAAGCACCTCCATTACCCCATGCTCAAGTGCAAATAGGTTCCACACACATATGTAAATGGTGATGGCATCGCATGTGAGGTATCGCCTCGAACATTAGGGCGAGAGTGCCAGGGCTCACATTTAGCTCTAAACTGGTAACCTGTAAAGGCTTTTAAAGCGTTGCCTATGAATAATTTTAGATGCCAGTTATAGTTTGTTGCCATGTGAGCAGTTTTACATCTTGACATGTTTTGGTATCTATTTACTCAATGTAACATCATCTTTTATATTTTACCAAAAAAATTGGGTATTCTATTGCTTGTGTGTACTAAAATCCAAAGTGTTTTTTTTTCCTGAAAAATTTACATTTGACAATATTGCGTGACATAAAATTTGCAATAGCCACTATTTTATTCAAAATATGTTTGGGTATTCTAAGTTATTTTTTAGAAAAAAAAAATGCAGATTTTAACGTTTATGTGAGAAATGTTAAAATTGCGCTAAACTGCAAGTGGATAAGGTGAATGTATCTTCCACTGCTTAAGAACAAGTACCAGAAAAGACTTGTCTGACATTACTTGCCCCCAAATGCTTCTTTAACGGTTTGTACATAACTGCATTCGTTTTTTGCTATAGAGACATCACGCAGTCAGACCCCCAAACCATCCCACTAATCCCCGGTCCAATAAGAGGGCTTTGCTGCCCAGTGAAGACATTCTAATTGGATAGAGGGCTGGTGGTTGAAACTTAGAACTACAAGTGGGTGAGGCTTGGACCCCAGGATAGTAGCCGACACCAAAAGATGTAAAATCATTTCCCTTAAAATAGCTTTTTTCTCTTAGTGGTGAATAATTACAAATGCTTTTGAAGCGCTTCCACTGCATGGTGCCTGGTTTTGCACTTTTGCCCTTTCAACTTTTACTATGGAGGATTCTACTTCCTCATCTTTGAGCCTAATCCCCTCCTGCCTGCTGTCCTGTTCAGTGTGTGTACATTATTCCCTAAAAAATTCTCATTGCACAGGGGGCTCGACTAACTTGAGGCCAAGTCATAGAACCTGAGTTTCTATAGCAGCCTTTGCCAAGCTTTTTACCCCAGAGGAACCCTTAAAGGAGAAGTCCAGCCTGAGCTCATTTGGCTGGGCTTCTCCTATGGGTCACAGGAGTGCAATTCGTTTTGCACACCTGTGACCCGTTTTCAACAGAGAGCGGTCTGAAGTCCACTCTCTGCTGACATCACCTAGATCAGTCCAGGCACCGCGTCATCCTGACTCTGGAAGTCTGGATCCACCAGGTGCCTGGACTTATAGGTGTCTCAGCCTCTCAGCGAGCTGCTGAGACGGGCGCTCCCCGCCGCTCCACAGCTCAGCACTCCAGTGAGCAGAGAAGGAGAGCTGCTGATTGACAGGCAGCAGCTCTCCGCCATCGGAGGTGTTCAGTGGCTCGGTTCTTGGTAAAGAGGTGGCGAGGAACAGATGCAGCATCAGACTGATGCTGCATCCACCTAGTTAAGTATGAATATGGGATAAAAAAAATCCCATACTTCTCTTTAAAAAAAAAATGTTTCAGGACTCCGCGAATCCCAGGTAAAAATAATTCTTCAGGAGTTATTGGGAAGCCTCTTACATTAATAGTAAGTGGGGGGGGGGGGTCTCCCTTTAATTGGTGGTCAGACTTGCCAACCTCAAACACAGCGCACAAGATCGTTGAGTTCATGCTGTTGGCTTGTGGTGTTGGATCCAGAACTATACATGCATTATCAAATAGGAGGTATTTTTCCCACAGCTCAAAGAACCCATAGCAACCTCTGGGGGAACCCTGGTTGAGAATGGCTGCCCTATAGTAAAGGTAAAACAATCTCAGGAACAGCTTTTCTGAACAACAAAAGGCAATACCAAACACTTTGTGGTGCCGAATGGTAGAGGGCAGAGGACAAGTTCGCTGCAACAATAGTATCTTTTATTATAAAAGGAAGTACAGACTATCCTTTGCTTTTACAGCATGAGTGGAGTTGGAATATGGATACAATGCTATTTATATCTTCGGTTTGCAACAGTCAACATTTGTTCTTCTGTGGAAACAGACCATTACTGGAACAGTACCACTTTTTAAAACTAGATAAATGTTACATTTACCAGACACATTTTATTAATTTACCCAGGTTGAAGTGTTGTTGCATTTTGCAATGTCTATTTTGGACAAATACATTTTTGTTCTTTGTTAAAAATAAAATAATAGCAGGTAGTGCATTTTAATCTCACTGATATTTATCTAAAGAAACCCAGGCATCGTCACAAATGGCGATTATTGAAATACATAGAGTATAATGTAATAACCATGTGACCTTTTCAATGCACATTACACAGGCGTTGTCCACTCTTGTCACTGGATTGCATTTGAGTCCAAAAGTGGCCACAAAGCCATTTTTATTTGAAAACGCGCACACACACGCACCTGCACACGCACACTCTCTCCCACACACACTCTGCTCGCCAGGTATGCCAGAGTGAAAGCAATAATTCTAGGGACATCGTTTATTATTGACTCAAAAATGATGACCAGTAAAGGTTTTTAAACCATCGCCTGTGAACAATTTTGAGTACTTTTAGTACTCTGCCATTTACCGGGCACATGCAATTTTGAGGCTTGAGATATTTTGTATCTAGTTACTCAACACAACTTCATCTTTTATACAAGTCCTACAAATTGGGGATTATATTGTATTTGTGTCATGGTGGATTTGATTTAACCACTTAAGGACCAGAAGGATTTACTCAATGACCAGGCCATTTTTTTGCGATACGGCACTGCAGCGCTTTTACTGACAGTTGCTCGGTCGTGCGATGTTGTACCCAAACAAAATTTGTCCTTTTTTTCCACAAATAGAGATTTATTTTGGTGGTATTTGATCACCTCTGCGGTTTTTATTGTTTGCGCTATAACCCAAAAAAATAAACTGTTTTGAATTAAAAAAAAAATTTGGGACTTTTTTGGTATAATATCCCCCAAATTTTTTTAAAAAACAACAAATTTCTTAATCAGTTTAGTTCAATATGTATTCTTCTACATATTTTTGGTAAATAAAATCGCAATAAGCGTATATTGATTGGTTTGCGCAAAAGTTATAACATCTACAAAATAGGGGAAAGATTTATGGCATTTTTTTTTTATTTATGTTTTTAGTACTAGTGGCAATGGTCAGCAATTTTTAGCGGGACTGCGACATTCCGGCGGACAGATCGGACACTTTTGACACTTTTTTTGGGACCAGTGAAATTGGTGATCAGAGCTAAAAATTGCCACTGATCACGGTATAAATGCCCCTTGCAGGGAAGGGGGTAACACCAGGGGGAAATCAAGGGGTTATAAAGCTTTGTGGTGTTTCACCTTAATGCAGCCCATGGCCCAGAAGACCAGGATCGGGGCCACTCTGTGCAAAACGAACTGCACAGTGGAGGTAAGTATAACATGTTTGTTGTTTTTTTTTTTAAACCGAAGCCATACAACCCCTTTAAGTGTGTACTAGGGAGGTGCTTAATAACTGTAGGGGGTGGGGGGGTGAACTGACTGGGAGTAGAGACAGATCGCTGTTCCTGATCACTAGGAATGGACAACCTCACTGAACTCTGTCAGAACGGGGATCTGCTTTGTTTACACTGGCAGATCCCAGTTCTGCCTCTCTGAGGAGCGATTGCAGATGTGCGCCCACAGTAATGAGTGCACGAAACCAAGTACAGGTACATAGTTTTGCGCAATAGCCGCAGTATATATGCGGTGGGTGGTCCTTAAGTAGTTAAATCAAGTCGATTTTAAATCACTAGTAAAAAGGCTTGATTTTAAATCGACTCGATTTAAATCATAATTTTTAAAGAGCAACTGTCATCTCTGTCCCCCCGCAATGGCTCCTCCTCTGAGCCGCTGTTGACTCACTGACAGTCCCATTCACTTTAATGGAACTGCTTATGATGCGGCAGTGACACAACAAGGTGAGGGACGTGGTGAGTGGATGCCCGCTTACAGGCGCTGCCATGATGGATCTAAAATGACAGGTGCTCTTTAGATGCAAGGACTTATTCTTGCTGGTAGTTTGAATCTTTAATATTTGCAAACAAAATGAACGTTTCCTATATAGAAGAATAATAAGCTATCAGGTTAGTAAAACTGATATCCGAACTGATTTTAGGTTAACCAGTTAACAACCACCTGTCGACAAGGTGGTTGCTTAACTCTGGGAGGACGTTATATAACGTCCTCCCAGAATCGCGCTCCCGCGCGCCCCCTGGGGCGCGCACACGGGAAACTCCGTGACCGGCGGATCACGAATCGCGGTAAATCGCCGCTGATAGTGGCCGTTTACCACGTGATCGCTCCGTCAAATGACGGAGCAATCACTTGTAAACAGACCGGCGTCATGTGATGACGCCGGTTCCTCCCTCCCCTCTCTGTACCGATCGGTACAGTGTGAGAGGAGAGGGGGAGAGAGCGGATGGCAGCAGCAGCTCTGTGGGCTGGATCTGTGACAATTGCAGTCACAGATCCAGCCATCCATCCATCCCTGCTCAGCCATCCCTGGTGCAATACCCTGCCAATACACCCTGCCAATACTCTGCAAAATACCCTGCGCAATACCCTGGCGCAATACTCTGCAATACCCTGGCGCAATACTCTGCAATACCCTGGCGCAATACTCTGCAATACCCTGGCGCAATACTCTGCAATACCCTGGCGCAATACTCTGCAATACCCTGGCGCAATACTCTGCAATACCCTGGCGCAATACTCTGCAATACCCTGGCGCAATACTCTGCAATACCCTGGCGCAATACTCTGCAATACCCTGGCGCAATACTCTGCAATACCCTGGCGCAATACTCTGCAATACCCTGGTGCAATACTCTGCAATACCCTGGCGCAATACTCTGCAATACCCTGCAAAATACTCTGCAATACCCTGCGCAATACCCTGCGCAATACCCTGCGCAATACCCTGCGCAATACCCTGCGCAATACCCTGCGCAATACCCTGCGCAATACCCTGCGCAATACCCTGCGCAATACCCTGCGCAATACCCTGCGCAATACCCTGCGCAATACCCTGCGCAATACCCTGCGCAATACCCTGCGCAATACCCTGCGCAATACTCTGCAATACCCTGCGCAATACTCTGCAATACCCTGCGCAATACTCTGCAATACCCTGCGCAATACTCTGCAATACCCTGCGCAATACTCTGCAATACCCTGCGCAATACTCTGCAATACCCTGCGCAATACTCTGCAATACCCTGCGCAATACTCTGCAATACCCTGCGCAATACTCTGCAATACCCTGCGCAATACTCTGCGCAATACTCTGCAATACCCTGCCATAGTCCGCAATACTCCGCAATGCCCGGCAATACTCCGCAATGCCCGGCAATACTCCGCAATGCCCGGCAATACTCCGCAATGCCCGGCAATACTCCGCAATGCCCGGCAATACTCCGCAATACTCTGCAATAACCACTTCCCGCCTGCCGGCCGTCATATGACGTCCTTGACTTTGTGCGGAGATATCTGAATGATGGGTGCAGCTACAGGCATCATTCAGATATTAGTTTTTTCAGCCGGCGATTCCCTACACCATAAGAACAATCATAGCGGCTGTTCCACCGCTTGATCATTCTTACGGGAGGTGAGAGGGGATGCCCCCCCCCCCCGCTGCCCTCCGGTGCTTCTACCGACTCACCGCTACGATCAAAGCCAGGATTGTTGTTTTTTTTTTGTTTTTTTTTCAGGCTTCCCAGCCTAGAGGTGAGAGGTGGGGTCTTATTGACCCCATATCTCACTGTAAAGAGGACCTGTCATGCCATATTCCTATTACAAGGGATGTTTACGTTCCTTGTAATAGGTATAAAAGTGATCAAAAAAATTTTTGGGGCGGAAAAACATGTCAAAGTAAAATGAACAATAAAAAAAAAATATTTTTTTAAAGCGCCCCTGTCCCCGTGAGCTCGCATACAGAAGCGAACGCATACGTAAGTCCCGCCCACATATGAAAACGGTTTTCAAACCACACATGTGAGGTATCTCTGCGAACGTTAGAGCGAGAGCAATCATTTTGGCCCTAGACCTCCTCTGTAACTAACTCAAAACATGTAACCAGTAAAAATATTTAAAGCGTCGCCTATGGGGATTTTTTAAGTAGCGAAGTTTGGCGCCATTCCACGAGTGTGTGCAATTTTTAAGGGTGACATGTTAGGTATCTATTTACTCGGCGCAACTTCATCTTTCACATTATGCAAAAACATTGGGCTAACTTTACTGTTTTTTTTTTTTAAGCACAAAACATTTTTTTTCCGTAAAAAACGCGTTAAATTGCTGCGCAAATATCGTGCGAGATAAAAAGTTGCAACAACCACCATTATATTCTCTAAGGTCTTTGCTAAAAAAAACATATATAATGTTTTGGGGTTCTATGTAATTTTCTAGCAAACAAATGATGATTTTTACATGTAGGAGAGAAATGTCAGAATTGGCCTTGGTGCTCCAGAACGCCTGAAGGTGCTCCCTGCATGTTGGGCCTCTGTATGTGGCCATGCTGTGTAAAAGTCTCACACATGTGGTATCGCCATACTCGGGAGTAATAGCAGAATGTGTTTTGGGGTGTAATTTGTGGAATGCATATGCTGTGAGTGAGAAATAACCTGCTAATATGATAATTTTGTGAAAAAAAAAAGAGAAAAAAAAAATCTTGATTTTGCAAAGAATTGTGGGAAAAAATGACAACTTCAAAAAACTCACCATGCCTCTTTCTGAATACCTTGGAATGTCTTCTTTCCAAAAAGGGGTCATTTGGGGGGTATTTGTACTTTTCTGGCATGTTAGGGTCTCAAGAATTGAGATAGGCCGTCAGTACTTCAGGTGTGATCAATTTTCAGATATTGGCACCATAGCTTGTGGACTCTATAACTTTCACAAAGACCAAATAATATACACCAATTTGTACTTATTTTTACCAAAGATATGTAGCAGTATAAATTTTGGCCAAAATTTATGAAGAAAAAATAGTAATTTGCAAAATTTTATAACAAACGAAAAAAAAATCTTTTTTTTACAAAATGTTGTCTTTTTTCTCTTATAGCGCAAAAAATAAAAAACCCAACAGTGATTAAATACCACCAAAAGAAAGCTCTATTTGTGTGAAAAAAAGGACAAAAAATTCATATGGGTACAGTGTTGTATGACTGAGTAATTGTCATTCAAAATGTGAGAGCACCGAAAGCTGAAAATTGGTCTGGTTATTAAGGGGGTTTAAGTGCCCAGTGGTCAAGTGGTTAATCACACGAGAACTACTTAAATTCTTTTATTTAACCACTTGCCTACAGGGCACTTGCACCTCCTTCCTGCCCTGTCGCATTTTGAATGACAATTGCGCGGTCATGCTACACTGTACCCAAATGATTTTTTTTATCATTTTCTTCACACAAATAGAGCTTTCTTTTGGTGGTATTTAATCGCTGCTGGGCTTTTTATTTTTTACAGAACTTTTTTTTTTTTTTTTTTACAAATTTTTTAAAGAAATTTTTCTCCTTCACTGATGTGCACTGATGGGAACTGATAGGCTGAACTGGTGGGCATTGATGAGATGGCACTGATAGGTGACACTGGTGGTCACTGATGGGCAGCACTGATGGGCGACACTGGGCATTGATGGACAGCACTGATGGGCGGCACTAACAGCTCAGACTGGCATCACTAATGGGCACTGATTGCTGGCAATGGTGGGCACTGATTGGTGACACTGGTGGTGCTATAATGTATTCAGGGCACTGATTACATGTCTAGATGTCACCTGTGAGGTCACGCAACGCGTCGGTTCAGAGCTGCGGGGACATCACTTCCGGTCGCGGCCGAGTCCAGAAGTCGGAGCACACAATGTTATATTCTGTTTAATGTTCATCAAAATTGTAAGTTTTTTACTTTTAATAAATCGATGGTTATTTAAATTGCTACACTGTGTAGTCCCCCTCTTTCCTCTCTGTCACCTGAGCATCTAAACAGGAAACCTGATCGTGGTCGATTGAATAGGAAAAGCAATCGCTCAGTTACTGGAGGTTATCAGAAAGGCTTATTTTTAAGCCAGATGAGGTGAGAGGCTGGGGGAAGCAAGGGCACTTTTTTATTTTTTCCTGGCATTTGGAGAGTATTTCATCTTAAAGCGGATTTTTGCACTTGGAGTTTTATTCCACGTCATTTGGACTGTTTTAATCAGCACAAAGAACTTTTTTTGAAAATTGCTTGTTTGCACATGACTGTTTTACACTGCGTTTTTATTGCACATATAAATTTTTTTGCACAGCTATTTTGCACATTTTTTTGGTTGATTTTTGCACCTTCATTCACTATTGCATATTTGCACAGAAAGGACTGAAGTAATATTATAATACTATTGTTCATTTGCACTTTATTTACATTTGTTCACATGCACTAAGGGAATGGTGTATACACCTGAATAATTGGTTATATATTTTATATTAGATTAATTTGAGTAAGCGCCACTTCACCCCCTCTTTAAAAACCCTGTGAGGTGATGCCACTGATCGGCTCTCCTCGCCACACACTCGGTGTGAGGCGAAGAACGCCGATTACCGGCATCTTCATGTTTACATGTGACCAGCTGTTATTGGACACAGCCAATCACATGGTTAAAGAGCCGCAGACGCAGCTCTTTACAGAGATCGGGGTCGCGCCGTGTGACGGCGTCCCAGAATGAGAGCCGCCCCGCTGTCATTTGACGGTGGAAGGGCAGCAAGTAGTTAAATAAAACAATAACTTCAATTACCTGCTTTACCCATAGGTATAAGAACTTCATTAAAATATTCCCAAACTGGGTCTCTTTTACTGCCTGCTGCCACTTTGCTGCTCAAGGGTGGAATAAAGCACTTCAAGCTACGTGCAGAAAGATCACAAGGTTTATAAGCTGCTTAGAAGGTTTCACTTTCATTTTTACTGCTTACCCTTCCGCCTAACACTTAGAGCCTGGTACAGATGCATTTTTCTTCAAACAATCATACAATTTGTAGTGTACAAAGATTTGCAAAACAGTGGGATAAAGGAATATTCCTGAACTTTGTTTAATCTCATGGTTACTGTGAAATTGTGTGAATGCATCAATGCAGTGCATGTTATCTCGGCTTGCAGAGCTTGGATACATTGAATGAGTTTACCAAAAATTTTAATATTGCAGAAAATACAGCTTCATGCTACATAACTAAGCTCCATTTCATGCTGAATAAACTAGATTATTAATGTATCTTAAATATCTTTAGATTTTTTTTATTTTATTATTATTTAAAATCAGATTTTTGGGATTTTCATCAAATTTATTTTAATAAAATGCTTTTGGAGTAATAAAAAAAATCTTTTACTCCAAAAGCATTTTATTAAAATAAATTTGATAAAAATCCCAAAAATCGGATTTTAAATAAAAAAAAAAAAACACTTTTTTTTATAGATTTATTTTAAATCCAGTTTTTATCTACCCTGGTTTGTGTGCACTAAAATGAATTTGAGTGCTTCTTTAACTAAAAAATATAGATTTGATTAACAGTAGCCCACAATAAAAATAATGGCTCTGAAAGCCAAAGGGTATTTATTTGTTAATGTTTAATAAAGATTAACCCTCCCGCAGCCTTATGCAGGCCATACGGGAATTTTGTGCATTTTGTGATCTGATGGTGCCACCATTAATTTTGAACTTGGACCAAACAAGTCTTCAATTTCACCTCCTGTTGCTGCAGAAAATAATTTTTTCTCCAGGTCACAGCTCCTGCACATTTATTTTTCAATTCTGCTTCTCGCACGATGCTCCCATCTATGATAAGAAACATTGTTTGTTTTGCAAAAAATTTCCAACATGCCCCATCACTCATTTGATGGTCGCACCAAAAAAAAAGGCCGTTCCTGCGGCCCACAAATGGTGCGAAATTCGAACAAAAATTCTTAGTCTTTTAGAATTCGACCCATATATGGCCAGGCTTAAAATTAATATTCTATGCAATGCTTTTGTGAACTTAAACGTGTAAAAATAACTCTTTGATATGACATTTAATTTTTTTTTTTTATATACTGTATTTATTGGCGTATAACACTCACTTTTTTTACCCTGAAAATAGAGGGTAAACTGTGCCTGCGTGTTATAGGCAGGGGGCTGTGGAAAGTTTTTTTTCCTGAAACTTCCCTCTTAAAGTTAGGGTGCGTGTTATACGCCAATAAATATGGTAGTTTTATATACTGTTGTATAGGTGGGAAAAAAATATACATTCCTAAAGTGGAAGTCGAGTTACATACTAAGGCAGCCCATACACAGACGGAATTTTTTTCCTGCAACCAGGGGCTGAATTCCCACATCAACACGGACAGTGTTGGCAGGGGAATCCCTCCTGCCGTGCCATTTTATTCTCCCGGTGGGGAAAGCGATAATCGCATGCAAAATTTGTCAGGCTGGTTGTTCCCAAGTTGATCAAGTTGGTACATTCAGCCTTGTCCATACATGGTTTACTTCAGCAGGAACCGGCCGAGATTTGAACCATCTATGGCTGCGGCCTAACTATACTTAAAACCTTCTTCCACCTCCATTCTAAGCCTAATCTAACTACCCCCCCCCCCCCCCAGGGACGGACAGCTTCAGTGAAGAGAGAGAGCTGACAACTGCTGCAGAGTGATGACATCACCCATAGGCTTACTATGGGGCATCTGTTGTTGGCTGTCCCTCCTCTACACTGAAGATGCAGTTGCAAGCCCTCCCATTGCATAGGTAAGTATAGACGTCTTTCTTTCACAGGGTAGTTAAAATAGGTGTAGAATGAGGGTGGCAGCAGGTTTAAGTATAGTTCGTATTTGACTGGAGTTGTCAAATACTAACTATAATGGACTGTCTCTTGAATCCGTTAATGCTTTCCATAGTGATGTTTAGAAAGACTGTCCAAATACATTGGACCTGCCCTAATGTGTGTGTAATTTGTTTGTGTTGTGTGTGCACTTTTTGAAATTTTTAATTTTTGGTACTGTTCTGAGCTTCCATTTTATTGTTGCCATATTACCTTTGGCTTCATGTATGAACAGCAATACATCAGGGAACAGAGGTCATACAGAACAATATAATGCAAACAGATGTAATATCAAAATCTTTTACACCTTTAAAAGTGTTTACAGTGTTTTTATACAGTTGTGCTCATAAGTTTACATACCCTGGCAGAATTTATGATTTATTGGCCATTTTTTTCAGAGACTATGAATTACACAAACATTTTTCACTTGTGGTTAGTGTTTGGCTGAAGCCATTTCTTATCATTCAACTGTTTTTACTCTTTTAATCATAATGGCAACAAACTACCCAAATGACCCTGATCAAAAGTTTATATACCCTGGTGATTTTGGCCTGATAACATGCACACAAGTTGACAAACCAAAAGTTAACCAAAATTATGTAGAAGAATATGTATCGGACTAAACTGTGGAGAAATTTTTTTTTATATATTTTTTGGGGATATTTATTATAGCAAAAAGTAAAAAATAAAAAAAAATAAAAAAAAATTGTCGCTCATTTTTTGTTTATAGCGCCAAAAATAAAAACCGCAGAGGTGATCAAATGCCACCAAAAGAAAGCTCTATTTGTGGGAAAAAAAGGACGTCCATTTTGTTTGGGAGTGACGTCGCACGAACGCGCAATTGTCAGTTAAAGCGGCGCAGTGCCGAATCGCAAAAAGTGGCCTGGTCTTTGGCCACCACAAATTGCCTGGGGCTAAAGTGGTTAAATGGCTATTTAGGCCGCTTTCACGCTGAGGCGTTGGCAGTAAAGTGGCGCTTTTTGTAGCGGCGCTTTACTGTCATTTTTGCGGCGCTATTCAGCCGCTAGCGGGGTGCTTTTAACCGAAAAAGGGTTAAAACCGCCCGCAAAGCACCGCTGCCCATTGATCTTTGCAGCGCTGTAGGAGCGGTGTATACACCGCTCCTACAGCGCTGCAAAGATGCGGCTAGCAGGACTTTTTTTACTGTCCTGCCAGCGCACCACTCCAGTGTGAAAGCCCTGGGGCTTTCACACTGGAGTGAAAGGAGAGGCTCTTTTTCAGGGCGCTTTGCAGGCACTATTTTTAGCGCTATAGCGCCTGCAAAGCAACTCAGTGTGAAAGCAGCCTAAAGGTAACCATCCTCAGCTGTGATCTGTTTGCTTGCAATTGGTGTGTGTGTATAAAAGGTCAATGAGTTTCTGGACTCCTGACAGACCCTTTCATCCAGTGCTGCACTGACTTTTCTGGATTCAGAGTCATGGGGAAAGCAAAAGAATTGTCAAAGGATCTGCGGGAAAAGGTAGTTGAACTGTGTAAAACAGAAAAGGGATATAAAAAGATATCCAAAGAATTGAGAATGCCAATCAGCAGTGTTCAAACTCATAATCAAGAAGTGGAAAATGAGTGGTTCTGTTGAAACCAAACCACGGTCAGGTAGACCAACTAAAATTTCAGCCACAACTGGCAGGAAAATTGTTCAGGATGCAAAGAAAAACCCACAAATAACTTCAGGTGACATACAGGACTCTCTTAAAACATGTGGTGTGGCTGTTTCAAGATGCACAATAAGGAGGCACTTGAAGAAAGATGAGCTTCATGGTCGAGTCCCAAAAAGCCATTACTACGCAAATGCCACAAGTATCCCGCTTACAATATGCCAAACAGCGCAGAGACGAGCCTCAAACCTTCTGCCACTAAGTCATTTGGATCGATGAGACCAAAATTGAGCTTTTTGGCCACAACCATAAACACTACATTTGGAGAGGAATCAACAAGGCCTATGATGAAAGGTACACCATTCCTACTGTGAAACACAGAGGTGAATTGCTGATGTTTTGGGAATGTGTGAGCTACAAAGGCACAGGAAAATTGGTCAAAATTGATGGCAAGATGAATGCATTGTTATCAAAAAATACTGGAGGAACATTTGCATTCATTAGACAGGAAGCTGCACATTTGGACATTCCAACATGACAATGATCCAAAACACAAGGCCAAGTTGACCTGTCATTGGCTACAGCAGAATAAAGTGAATGTTCTGGAGTGGCCATCTCAGTCTCCTGACCTCAATATCATTGAGCCACTCTGGGGAGATCTCAAACGTGCAGTTCATGCAAGACAGCCCAAGAATTTAAAGGAACTGGAGGCTTTTTGCCAAGAGTGGGCAGCTTTATCTGAGAAGAAGCCTCATCCACAAATGCCACAAAAGACTTCAAGCTGTCATTGATGTTAAAGGGGGCAATACACAGGATTAAGAACTGGGGTATGTAAACTTTTGATCAGGGTAATTTGGGTAGTTGTGCGCCAGCCGTAGGTCCCCTGGACCCCAAACATGGCAGACATGTAGCCCCACTCTTCCTCTACAAGTGTGCAAAGTTTGTTGTCCAGGAGACCTACGGCTGGGGAGCACCGATTTTTCAAAGCCGGGCACCCCTTCCATAGACTCCCATGTTAAACGTCAGTCTAGTCACACAGTGCTGGAGATCAGGTAGGGAGATTGGACACAAGGGGAAAGGGAAAGAGAACAACGCCCCCTAAGTGCAGTACTGACGTGTTTAATTTGCAACAAAGTAAATGATTACACTCACAGGATGGTAATGCAAGCAGGCAAAGTATGGATCATCCGCTCCTGACTTCCGGGTGGGATGGGGTCCAGCGTCACTGTAGTGGACGGGTGTCCGCGGTGAAGTCTGTCCTCTGGGAACAAGACTGGAGACGATGCTTCCTGATGGAAGGAACTAGGATGGTAATGCAAGCAGGCAAAGTATGGATCATCCGCTCCTGACTTCCGGGTGGGATGGGGTCCAGCGTCACTGTAGTGGACGGGTGTCCGCGGTGAAGTCTGTCCTCCGGGAACAAGACTGGAGACGATGCTTCCGGATGGAAGGAACTAGGATGGTAATGCAAGCAGGCAAAGTATGGATCATCCGCTCCTGACTTCCGGGTGGGATGGGGTCCAGCGTCACTGTAGTGGACGGGTGTCCGCGGTGAAGTCTGTCCTCCGGGAACAAGGCTGGAGACGATGCTTCCGGATGGAAGGAACTCTGTCAGCGGTGCACAATGGACTGTGTCACTTCCGGGTCAGGTCGGCGGGGCGGTGCTAGCGTTCGGAGTATTCTTACTCCTTCATCAGGCATTGGATGGTGGCCATGTTAGGGGAGGGGGTTTAAATAGACTCACAGGCCAAGTCTGCATTTGTGGTTACCATGGTAATGATACAACAATAGAGTTCAACAGGTCAAATGAAAAAAAGCATTGAAAGACATATAAACGCAGTTAAAATCAGCAAGTTAAAACCCAATAGGATCGCCAGATAATGAAACTAGTGCAAGGTATTATACTATATTGTGGTGTGGTCTGTATACTTACTACTGACGATCAGAGGTTCAAAGGGACATATCTATATGGAGTATATCGGCAGTACAATTAAAATCTAATGAATAAATGAAAAATGGTTGTATGTTAAAAGATGAAATATATTCAAATAGAAGATGTTTAGTATGTATATACACCTATATTTACTATATAGGATAATGTCTAAAAAATATATATATAATATATAATTTAGAAACGCATATGGGGAGACTATGTAGTACTAATTGAAGAGTATGTGTGTGTGTGTGTGTGTGTGTGTATATATATATATATATATATATATATATATATATATATATATATATATATATATATATGTGTGTATGTGTGTAATCCTGAAGCTAGAACCATAAAGAAGGTCATAATAAAATGGCTATGGTGTATGTATATGAGTATGTTAAATGTGAGAGTTCATAGGAAGACTACACGATACATATAAAAATGCATAAAGTTGCATATAAAAATGCATTTAAAAAACGCATGTAAAAAAATGCATGTTAAAATGCATGTTAGAAGCATATACACATGACTATGTACACCAGTCTATATACGGGCCATATACAATAAGTGTGTGCAATAGGTACTCTGATATAAAATCAAACAAAGATGTTGGTGCTGATGTTTATGGCTAAAAGTGTAAAGTCAGGTGGGCAAGGGGACTTGGGAGGTTAGAGAAGCTTTATCATAATAGGGTATTAATTTCAATGCTCTCATTAAGGCCTCCAGGCGATATAGTGTCAAGAGAATATATCCAATAGTTTTCTCTTTCGCACAGTCTTTTGTAGCGTTCAGCGGTAGGTAACGTTTTTGAGATAGTCTCCAGGATCCACAGTCTTAGGCCTTCAGAAGATTGTTGGTGGAATTGGAGAAAATGTCTGGGGACACTGTGTTTATCTTTTCCTTTTTCCACCAGATTTCGATGCTCACCAAATCTTTTACGTAGGGTTCTGGTTGTGCGGCCTACATAGAGCAGGCCACATGGACAAGTTAGACAGTATATAACATATTCGGTAGAACATGTGAAAAAATCTGGTAATATATATTGTTTACCCTTGCAAAAAAAATCTTTTTGTCTATGTGTCACATGGGCACATGTACGGCATAGGGGCTTCTTGCATTGATACATGCCTTTGATGTCGAAGAAAGTACATGAGGCGCTTAGACTGGGGTGAGATATCTTGATCTTGCTGGGGGCTATTTTTGCCTTGATGTTTTTGGCACGTCTATAGGTGACTAGGGGACGATCGCTCACTGAAGTTTTTAAATGGGGATCCTCTTGTAGTATGGGCCAATGTCTTATGAGGATTTTCTCCATTTTTTTGAATTTATTATGGAATTGGGTAACAAAGCGGGTGGGTTGAGAGCTGTCAGGTGGTTTTGCGTCTTTCTTGATCTTTAGGTCTTTATGTAAGTAATGTTGAAAAGCTTCTTCCACGATAGCGTCTGGATATCCTTTCTCCTGGAATTTGGTTTTCAGTAAATGGCCATGGGTATTGTAGTCCTCTGTTAAAGTGCAATTGTGCTTGAGTCTACAGAACTGGCTTTTGGGTATGTTCTTGATCCAACGAGGATGGTGGCAGCTATTAATAGTGTAAATAGGAGTTACCTGATGTGGGCTTAGTATAATTTTTGGCGCAGATGGTATTATCTTGATAAAGTTCCAGGTCCAAAAATGCTAGTTTATTTCTATCAGACACGGAAGTGAAGGAAAGTCCCATATTATTTGTGTTGCAATATTGTAGAAAGGCAGGAATTATAGATTCGGGACCATCCCATATAATGACAATGTCATCTATGTAGCGTCCATAAAAAACTATGTGGGAGCCATACGGATTGTTTTGTTGAATATATTTGTGTTCCCACTGTCCCATGGTCAGATTGGCGTAACTGGGGGCAAAATTAGCCCCCATAGCAGTGCCCTGTGTCTGAATGTAAAAGCTGCCGTTGGACTCAAAATAATTATGTGATGGGCAATATTCCAAGATTGTTAGTAGAAAGTGGATTTGACGTGAGTTGAGGAGTGGGTCTTGATTTAAGGTAGTATTCCACGGCTTGTAGGCCTACTGTATGTGGGATGGATGTATACAAAGAGACCACATCCAATGAGAGATTGGACACAGTGAGGCATGCAGATGGACACCCTAGGCTTATACTCGAGTCAATACGTTTTCCCATTTTTTTGTGGTAAAATTAGGGGCCTCGGCTTATATTCGGGTCAGCTTATACTTGAGTATATACAGTAAATACAGTTGATAATAAATGGCTTCAGCCAAACACTAACCATGAGTGAAAGAACATTTTTTGTTATCAGTCCTGTTCTCTGAAAAATGGCCAAGAATTCATAAATTCTGCCAGGGTATGTAAACTGTATGTATTCGTGTATTTTCAAAACCTCTCTGCCCTACCATCTTCTTTGTTATGCTTTCAAAAATAAAGTGTCAACCTGCATTTGCTAGGCAGTCCAAATCGTTTCTTAAACCGATTATCTACATAAAAAGTCAGACGTCTAAGATTCAGAAGACATTCCAAGCCTCTCCACGGTCAGTTTAACGTATGTAAATTCGTATAACATTACACGACCCATCATATTTTCGAATATCGCTTTACAAATCTGCCCTATAGGTAAAAGCTTATCCACTGGATTTTTCCGGCATGAATTTGTGGCGGCAGAGTCTTTGCAGGAGAAAGACTGTTTAACCTTGCTTGGGGCTGTAGATTTGCAAAGCAACTTCAAATTGACTAAAGTTTAATCTGTAAAAGTCAGGTAGAAATCTGAAAGCACGATATTTAACCGAAAATGTACACAAATGCCATGTGTGCTTATTGTTTATTTTCTGGGAATAGCTGTGGTCCTCTAGATGGAAAAAGACACTGTGGTGTGAAACAACATTTATGGATGGTTATAGCTGTGGCGACGTGCAAATAGCTTTTCTACCAGCTTGAGAACCTGGCCATGCATTTGTTCAGTTCCATAGCATCTCCCTAAAGATTACGGCATTCATCCAAGCAACATAGTAAATGTAAATGGCTATAAACTTAAAATGATTGTAAAGGCTTTTTTTTTTTGCTTTAAAAATTACAAACATGTCATACTTACTTGCTCTGTTGCAGTGGATCTACACAGAGCAGCCTCTTGCTGGGTCCCTCTTTGTCACTCATGGCCCCTCCCTCCTGTTCAGTGCCCCCACACCAAGCAGATTGCTATGGGGGTACCTGAGCCAAGTGACAGCTCACTGTGTCCATTCAGGCAAGAAGCCCTGGCCCAGCCCCTCCTCTCCCCTGATTGGCTAGCTGACTTGCAATGACAGCTGCGGAAGCCAATGGCGCCGCTGCTGTGTCTCAGCCAATCAGGGAGGGAAAATTTCGGATGGCTGAGACACTCGTGGACATGGCTGGACAGAGGGGGACCTCAAGTAAGTGTTAGAGGGGCTACTGCACACAGAAGGCTTTTTGTCTTGGGCCCCATTCACACGGGCAGACCGTTCAGGTCCGCCTGTCAGTTTTTTAGGTGGACCTGAACGGACGCTCCGTGCACCTCCCTATGGAGCCACGGATGTCAGCAGTGACATGCCCGCTGACATCCGCTCCGATCTGCCAAAGTGTAACAGGAAAACCCTATTTTCCATCCGTCTATCGGATCGGGTGACAACGGACTCTACGGTCCGTCGTCATCCGATCCCTCATAGGGGAGAGCGGCACTCAGCCGGGATCGAAGGAGTGATCCCCGCTGAACAAAGCGGAGCCCGCACATGGACACGTCCGTGTGAAAGGGCCTTAAATGCATAGAATGCATTAAGATAAACCTGCCTTTACAATCCCTTTAATCTGATTTAACTTTTTTAATGGATTCAAGTGTACCTGTGATATTGGCCAATATTTAAAACTTACTCTTGAATTTTAAATCGAATTCCCTGCGAGGAAATTAGTAGGGATAGAGCCCAAGATCAGTGACTTAGCCCCCGTTCACATCGGCGCGATTTAACAGGTCAAATCGCATGTCAAATTGGAGCCCATTGCAATGGCACTGTCCTAATCGGCGCAACACCAACTTTGCACTTCTTTTGGCGACTGGGGGCGATTTCAATAGACCTCTGTGCATGAACCCCCACAGATGTCTTTCAAATCGCCCCAGAACTCGCACTAAAATTCGGGTTTGAAATCGTGTGAGTTCGGCTGATCTCATACGATTTTCAAACCCACGTTCGGTGTGTACGAGGGCTAAAGGATTGGAGACCTAATTCTGGAAGAATGTAAGATTATATGTGACAGGTGTATAGAGCAATCCAGTGATTGTGTGTAAGGATGAGCTCAGGCGTGTTGGCAAACCGCACGTGCAGAGCCCGCCAGGAAGTTGGCACTGCACAGCGCTAATCACAGGCAGTGAGACCTTTCCCGATCTCTGCAGCCGCACATCGGGACAATGTCTCGCTGCTTGTGATTAGCACTCCGCAGTGCCGACTTCCAGGCGGCTCTGCACGTGCGGTTTGCAAACACACCTGAGCTCATCCTTAATTGTGTGGAAGTGGACATCCTTAGAGAGGCGGTAGTTTGTGAGCTGAAGATTTTCCAGTGTGACATATGGGGCTGTATTCTAGAAGTCTGCTCTTATTCTCTCTAGATTAGGTAACAATGTTTTTTATGATGAGTTCTTTAAAGTGGTTGTAAACCCTTACAGACCACTTTATGCTACAGGTAAGCCTATAATAAGACTTACCTGTAGCTACCCAGGATATCTCCTAAACCTGCACGGTTTAGGAGATATCCCCTGTCCCCTGCATGTGCTGATGTCATCGGCACATGCGCACTGGGGCAAACTGAAGCAACGGCACATATGTGCCGTTTCTTCAGTGACCGTGCCGTTACGTCATCGCGGCTCTGGCCAATCACAGTGGCGGAGCCGCGATACCCGGAAGTAACCCCCGGGAGAGATGTCGCCGCCTGAGGTGGGGATGAGGACCGCTGCAGGGGCTTCAATCTAAGGTAAGTAATTCATAATGAGCTAGTATGCTATGCATACTAGCTCATTATGCACTTATCTTGCAGTTTTTTTTTAAAGGGTTTACAAGCACTTTAAGTTTTGTTGTAGGCAATGACAGGGAGCATATTAAAATGTTCACTCTCCTGCGCTGTGCGGTAAGTCCCAACGTGTTATCGGACTCTTATCTTGACATGTTTGTAAATGTGGGTAATGCACACCTCGCTGCCTTCCAAAGACTGGGGGAGTCCAAACTGAAAGCATAGAAGAACACAGAGGGCGCATAGGCCTAGCGCGTTATCCTCAATTTTTTTATTTTATTTAATAAAAAACAGGTGAATATACCCTCAAACCAGTACTTGTGTTATAGCATTATGATCAAATCATCCGCTTAAATCCATATGCGAAAATACACAACACTTGTAGTCACATCGGCTAACGCATTTCAAGGTTTTCCGCTTCTTGTTTAGATGTCTTAGTGTTGACACAAAACCTTTCAGTCAGGATCAGTGCTTCTGTTTAGTGCTGCTGTATATGACCCAGGAACGAGGAAGCTATATACAGCAGCACTAAACAGAGCACTGATCCTGACTGAAAGTCAACACTAATGCCACGTACACACGATCCAAAAATCGGACGACGGATCGTCCGACTTTTTTCGTTTTAATAGTCGCAAGTAGAAATTAAATAGGTTACTAAAGTCACGAAAATTCTCGTACGACATAAAAAAAAAAACGGAAGTGATGTCATGTGTTGTAATGTATTTGTGTTGTGTTTTCGGATGACAACTGTACTGACTAAACGAAAATCGTACGATTGGGTATCGTACGAGGGGAAAATTTTCGTGCATGTCCGATAAAATAATATCGGATGAACTGTCCTGATCGGCTCACGGAAGCCCTATACTAACGATCCGATTATCATAAGGCTTATACTTTTATCTGTTAACTTGAGATGTCCATGAGAAATATATTTTATATTTGTAGGTTTACACTAGTGCTGCTGCAGCATCATCGGTACATTTTTTGTACTGCCTTTTTTTACAAGAAGACTGGATTTTTTACAGAAAACTGCGTATAATCATTTTACAAGCATTTTTGTTGCCTTTCTATTGAAGGCTATGGGGCCTAAATTGAGCTGCAACTGTACCTTTTCCAAAAACACTGCATTCATGTGAGCAGGCACCTTAGGGCCTTTTCACACTGAGGAGTTTTTCATGCGCTTTTGTTTATATATAAAAAAAAACACCTGAAAATCTCAAGAAAAATGCTTCCCTTGTAAAATAAATTAATATTTTCACACTGGGGCGGTGCGCTTTTGTTGCTGTGAAAATAATCTTTGGAGCATGTTTGGAGAGTTAAATAAAAAAAACACACTAAAAACTCCCCATTCATTTCAATGGAAAATAAAACAAATACTTTAAAAACCACACCGCAAACGCTGCAAAAACGCTCCATTAACGAATAGGCGTTTTACAGGCAATTTTGAAGTGATCCCGTGTGAAAGTGCCCTTATGCCGCGGACACGATAGTTTTTAATGTCATGGAAAAAAAATGCTCGAGCAAAGTGCGGTGACGTACAACACGTACAACGGCACTATAAAGGGGAAGTTCCATTCAGATGGCGCCACCCTTTGGGCTGCTTTTGGTGAGAGACGATTCGCGCTTTTCAGTCTCGTGCTCTTCAGTCCGTTACAGCATGACGAATGTGCTATCTCCATTACGAATGCTAGTTTTACCAGAACGAGCGCTCCCGTCTCATAACTTGCTTCTGAGCATGCACGTTTTTTTCCCGTTGTTAAAGCCTACACATGACCGTTTTTCACAACGAGAAAAACGACGACGTAAAAAACGACGAGAAAAAATAGAGCAGGTTCTAAATTTTTAATGCCCATTTTTCTCGTCAAAAAATGGCATACACACCGTTTTTCATGACCAATTTAAATTGGAGAATAATGTGATTTCCATTGACACGCAATGCTGCACGAAAGCAACTACCGTATTTATCGGCGTATAACACGCACAGGCATATAACACGCACCCTAACTTTAAGAGGGAAGTTTCAGGAAAAATACTTTCCACAGCCCCCTGCGTATAACATGCAGGCACAGTTTACCCTCTAATTTCAGGTTAAAAAAGTGAGTGTTATACGCCAATAAATACAGTACATCAGAAAATGCACTAATGTGCATACATGCATAGGGTTGTGTGACAAACATTAGATGTTACAGAGAACTAGGCAATTTCTTTCCTTATATCTATAGAAGATTTTTTTTTTTTTCAAGCAGTTGCACAGTCATTCCATGCAGCTTGCTATTATAAAATTTAAATAAATGTAAACGCTAACTGGAAGACAATTACGGTAGTTTATGAAAGCACCATGTATCATACAAATTATTGCCATATTATGTTTTTTTTTTTTTTTTTGGTGCGCTTTTGGAAAACTCACCAAAATTACCTGATCTAATCGAAGTCTAAGCACAGGTATCCCGCATGAAAACCGTGGGTACACTGCGCTGCACCCACGCTGTGGAAAAACCACACCGCCTCAGTGTGAAAGTGTTCATGTCTGTTTTTGATGCATTAACAAGTGTTAGAGGGCTTATTGATGACCATGGCAGTGCATACATATTCATTGAAATCAAAGCCGTTGTGCTGTGATAACACACGTAAAACACACAGTCAACATGCTGGTGTGCGTTATGATTAACCTGTACTGCTTGGATCACAGAACTGGCTGTACAGAATTAGAAATATGTCGGTTTAAACCATTCCCAGATATCTTTCAAATGTGTTTTTTAAAAGCTAACTTGACTTTTCTGATCATATTTCATGTTGCACCCATATCTAGTGTGTAGCATGAACCTGATCACAGTGCCCTATCCTCACACCATCCCTCCCCTCTTACATAATCCAGGGGTTCTTCTTCCTGCTGGCTCCTGTCAGATTTGAATTTGGCATGGCTCCGCCCACACAGCTTCATCATTCATTTACAAGGAGCTGGGAATTAAAAAATCTACTAGCATTCCCATCTGTCTTGACAGTAGGACTATAGTTCTCATTGGAGCACAAGTGCGGTGACATCACTCGTAGACCATTAATTCTTTATCTTTGTAGCTGACGGTTCGCACCTCACCAAACCTGAGCTGGAAGAACAGTTTGCAACATCCAGGGTATTGCACCCGCCATCTACTGATCACGGCTGCAAAGCTTTGCAGGCCTAAAGTAGAAGTTCACTCTCCCAATCAACATTGACTATTTTTAATGCTCATCCATTTGTTATTATTTTTTTACATTTCCTACATCCCAGGAGTCTTCAGGAGAGGAGGAGCATTTTCCTCAGCTAAGCACACGCTCCTACATGCATGCCTGAGCTAAGGGCAGATGGATTCCAGGAAGTAAATGCTACATGAATCTGCTCCTACACAAGATGTCTATGACCAGAAATGCTAGGGGTTGTTTCTCAACAAAATAAAGCATTGAGCCATAGATTGGGGAGTTTGCTTTGGATATTAACCCCTAGGTGCCAACAGTATGAAATATGCAGCCTCTCGGCAGGTGTGCCTTGGCGCAGAGAGTCTGCATATTTGCGGACCAATTTGCAGACACAGCTGTGCCAAGAGCACGCGCTCTTAGCAGTTACCAGTGGCTAATGGAAAGCTCCCAATCACTACTTGTGATCGGGAGTTTTCCGATCCTGTGACGGCCAATCACAGTGGTCACATTCATAAACCCCATCCCGCCTCCTGGCATCTGGTGGGAGGCGTCTGTCCCCTTGGTTAAAAATGAATTAAATAATGTTTTTGGTGCTCAGATGCAGTGAAGATCTGCTTTAAATAATAATAAAAAAAATGCTCTTCTTTTTTTTTGCTTTTTGGAGTAGGATTGAATTTACTATTTGTATTTATTTTTTGCATAAGGTGGCATTATTCTTTAACCCCCATTGCAAAGTAGTACCTTTTTTGGTGCTGTAAACAATGTTAATTAAGCTCCTATTTCCTTCTACTATGTATTTGTGTTAAAAAAAAAAAAAAAAGAAGCAGATTGTGGCCACGCCTTGCAGTAAGAAAAAGAGAAATGCAGAGAGGAAGAGGATTACTAAAGTGTGCAGTTACCTTTCCACAGAATCCACCTTGAACGTTGACGTTTTTCAAAGTGGAAGGAGACCCTTTTCTTGGTTTACATGTGTTGTGTATAGAGTTTACAAACTGGCATTGCCCATGTACATTTTACCTACGTTATTGTGCCTATAGTGGGCCAAACATCAAAGCAGTTCCATTCTGTTAGGTAAAGTCAGATTCTACAGTGTGATATTCAATATTACTCGCTTATATCATTTGGCTAAAAGCATCACTCGCCCTTTTATGTCTGTAAAATGTCAGATTTTCATTTCCTCCTATTACATTTATTGTTAGGAAATCTGTTTGTCAAATGTACTGCAGCAATTTTCTAATTGATGTTCTTAATTGAAATGGACTATATTGCTTTTCGCAGCATCATGATGTCCTAGAAATGATTAGAAAATCATTCCAAATACACGTGAGGTTTTTAGCTTTTGTACCGGAAAGAAAAAAAAACTAAATTGAACACGGGTGGTCTCTTGAGAGGAGTCGAGAATGCATACATTGCATTCTCAAAAAATACTCTTCTATTTTAAACCAACATTTGTGTTTATATCTGGTGCTATGCATGTTTACAGTAGTTTACATCTGTATGAATGCCACATTTTCTGTGCATAGAATTAAGCGACTTATCATAATTCTAGATCTGCCTAAAGCGCAGTGTTCTTTGCAGAGTGTTTAGTTAACCACTTAAGCCCCGGACCATTTGGTAGCTAAAGGACCAGAGGTGAATTCAGAATTTTGCACTGCGCTGCTTTTAACTGTAAATTGTGCGGACATGCAATGTTGTACCCAAACAAAATTTGCGTCCTTTTCTTCCCACAAATAGAGCTTTCTTTTAATGGTATTTGATTGCCTCTGCGATTTTTATTTTTTGCGATATAAACGGAAAAAGACCAAAAATTTTGAAAAAAAATGATATTTTCTACTTTTTGTTATAAGAAAAATCGAATAAACTCAATTTTAGTCATACATTTAGGCCAAAATGTATTCAGCCACATGTCTTTAGTAAAAAAAATGTCAATAAGCGTATATTTATCGGTTTGCGCAAAAGTTATAGCGTTTACAAACTAGGGTACATTTTCTGGAATTTACACAGCTTTTAATTTATGACTGCCTATCTCATTTCTTGAGGTGCTAAAATGGCAGGGCAGTACAAAACCCCCCAAATGACCCCATTTTAGAAAGTAGACACCCCAAGGAAATTGCTGAGAGGCCTGTTGAGCCCATTGAATATTTTTTTTTTTTTTGTCCCAAGTGATTGCATACTGACAAAAAAAAAAAAATTACAAAAAGTTGTCACTAAATGATATATTGCTCACACATGTCATGGTTATATGTGGAATTGCACCCCAAAATACATTCTGCTGCTTCTCCTGAGTACGGGGATACCACATGTGTGGGACTTTTTAGGAGCCTAGCCACGTACGGGACCCCGGAAACCAAGCACCGCCTTCAGGATTTCTAAGGGCGCAAATTTTTGATTTCACTCCTCACTACCTATCACAGTTTTGAAGGCCATAAAATGCCAAAATAGCACAAAACCCCCCCAAATGACCCCATTTTGGAAAGTAGACACCCCAAGCTGTTTGCTGAGAGGCATGGTGAGTATTTTACAGCTCTCATTTGTTTTTGAAAATGAAAAACTTTTTTTTTTTTTCTTTTTTTTTTTTCAATTTTCAAAACTTTGTGACAAAAAGCGAGATCTGCAAAATACTCACAATACCTCTCAGCAAATAGCTTGGGGTGTCTACTTTCCAAAATGGGGTCATTTGGGGGGGTTTTGTGCCATCTGGGCATTCCATGGCCTCCGAAACTGTGATAGGCAGTGAGAAGTGAAATCAAAAATTGACACCCTTAGAAAGCCTGAAGGCGGTGCTTGGATTTTGGGGTCCCGTACGCGGCTAGGCTCCCAAAAAGTCTCACACATGTGGTATCCCCGTACTCAGGAGAAGCAACAGAATGTATTTTGGGGTGTAATTCCACATATGCCCATGGCATGTTTGAGCAATATATCATTTAGTGACAACTTTGTGCAAAAAAATAAAAAAAATTGTATTTTTTCCGCAACTTGTGTCAACATATAAAACATTCCATGGACTCGACATGCCTCTCAGTATATAGCTTGGGGTGTCTGCTTTCCAAAATGGGGTCATTTGGGGGGGTTTGAACTGTTCTGGCATTTTATACACAACATTAGGAAGCTTACATCCACTCTTCTAACCACTTGAAGACAAAGCCCTTTTTGACACTTTTTATTTACATGAAAACATATTTTTTTTGCAAGAAAATTATGTTGAACCCCCAAACATTATATATATTTTTAAAGCAAAGGCCCTACAGAATAAAATGGTGGGTGTTGCATTTTTTTTTTCTATACAGTATTTGCGCAGCGATTTTTTAAACACATTTTTTTGGTAAAAAATACACTTTTTTTTCATTTTAATGCACTAAAACACACTATATTGCCCAAATGTTTGATGTAATAAAAAAGATGATCTTAGGCCGAGTACATAGATACCAAACACGACATGCTTTAAAATTTCGCACAAACGCGCATTGGCGACAAACTACATACATTTTTAAAAGCCTTTAAAAGCATTTACAGGTTACCCCGTTAGATTTACAGAGGAGGTCTACTGCTAAAATTACTGCCCTCGATCTGACCTTCGCGGTGATACCTCACATGCATGGTGCAATTGCTGTTTACATATGACGCCAGACCGACGCTTGCGTTCGCCATTGGGCAAGAGCAGGGCAGGACAGGGGTGCTTTTTTTTTTTTTTTTTTTTTATTATTAATTTTGCTTTTTTATTTTATTTTTAAACTGTTGCTTCCATATTTATTTATTTTTATCACTTTTATTGTTATCTCAGGGAATGTAAATATCCCCTATGATAGCAATAGGAAATGACAGGTACTCTTTTTTGAAAAAAACTGGGGTCTATTGGACCCTAGATCTTTCCTCTGCCCTCAAAGCATCTGACCACACCAAGATCGGTGTGATAAAATGCTTTCCCAATTTCCCAATGGCGCTTTTTATATCCGGGGGGGGGGGACATTCCCTCCCACTGCTTGTAAAAGCAGTCCAGAGGCTAATTAGCCACTAGGATTGCTTTTACATGAAAGCCGGCCGCTGGCTGAAAAGAATGATACCAAGATGATACCTAAACCCACAGGCATCATTCTGGTATAAACATTCAAAGTCCAGCAACATACCAGTACGTTGCTGGTCCTTGTTGGACATGTATTGTAATCTTTTTTTTCATGCAGCCTGTTGGCTGAACGAAAAAAAAAGATTGATCGGTGGATATGCCCACCATTAGAATACCGCCCTTCATCCACCCACTTCTAATGATGGGCATACATGCACCATTTATATATGCCGAAGCATGGGGGCATCTTCTCGCAAAAGTTATGCCGCGTACACATGGTCAGACTTTTCCACGGGCAAGCCTCCGTCGGAATTTCGACCGCATATACGCGGCATTAGGAGCAAAATCGCTCCTCCGCTCCTGCTGCCCCAATGCTTCGGCATATATGCTTTTTTTTTTTAACTGTGGTGGTGAAATCACCTCCTACAGCACTGGAGTCGCAGGGATCAGGCCTGTCTCTGCGAACGCTGCAGTTATGTGTGTTGTGTTTTGCAAGTGACAGTGATCGATCGATACTGCACTTCGGTGGCCTGGGCTGGACGGAGGGGCAAAACGCAGGTGCTAGCAGGTATCTGGGCTGATCCCACTAACAGTGCGTTTTTGGGAACCCTAAACTGCTGGGGACGCTAGTATAGATCTGATCAGATCAGATATTGAGCTGATCAGATACTATACCACTAAGGGGGGTGTATGCTTCACGTGTGGGTGTTAGCGCTACTGGCACTAACCTGACGCTGCCTGGGGTGTGACGCAGACCCTCTCTGACGCTAAAACCTAACTGATATCACCCGCCGGGCGATCAGGGGGTTAAACCTTTATTGGGTTATATACGGCGGGTGCCCTGACACTATAAAAAGCAAACTAACTAACCAGCGTCACCCGTAACACTTATATGATGATCACTGGTGAAAGGGTTAACTAGGGGCAATTAGGGGGTTAAAACCTTTATTAGGTAATATATGGGGGTACCTGACGCTATATAAAAACCTGACGGCGAACCTAAAAAAAAATTACTGGCTACCTATCGGCATCACCGACACTAAGACAACAATCATAAAAACGATTGCTTAGCGACAGTGGTGATAGGAGGTGAAAGGGTTACCTGGGGGGCGATCAGGGGGTTACACCTTTATTAGGTAATATATGGGGGTACCCGACGCTATAAAAACCTGCGGCGAACCTAAAAAAAATTACTGGCTACCGATCAGCATCGCCGACGCTAAGACATCGATCAGAAAAATTATCGCTTAGTGACAGTGGTGATAGGGGGTGAAAGGGTTACCTGGGGGGGCGATCAAGGGGGTTAAACCTTTATTAGGTAATATATGGGGGTACCCGACGCTATAAAAACCTGCGGCGAACCTAAAAAAAATTACTGGCTACCGATCAGCATCGCCGACGCTAAGACATCGATCAGAAAAATTATAACTTAGTGACAGTGGTGATAGGGGGTGAAAGGGTTAACTGGGGGGCGATCAAGGGGGTTAAACCTTCATTAGGTAATATATGGGGGTACCCGACGCTATAAAAACCTGCGGCGAACCTAAAAAAAATTACTGGCTACCGATCAGCATCACCGACGCTAAGATATCGATCAGAAAAATTATTGCTTAGTGACGGCGGTGCTAGGGGGTGAAAGGGTTATCTGGGGGGTGATCAGGGGGTTAAACCTTTATTAGGGGGGGTTAGGGGGCTACACTGGACCTAAAACTAAATGTAGTGACACTTTTACAGTCACAAATGTCACTGATTGCAGTGATCACTAAATAAATGGTCACTGCAATCAGTGACACTGTGACTGGGGGCTGGGGGGGGGGCGATTTATGTGCCTATGTGTCCTGGTGTCAGTGTGCTGTTTTGTGTACTAACCTGCATCTTCTCCTGTACGGCGCTCAGTATATGTGAGCGCCCCAGGAGAGATGACATCACTTCCTCCTTCCCTGCAGGCAGGGGAAGCTCTCTCATTCGCCGGGAGCGATCGAGAGGGGGTGGCCGGAATCGAACGGCCGTCCCCTCATGCCGGATCGCTCCCGAAGGTAAAACGACCACCCACTGTAAAGAAGGGGGGTCCGATCGGACCCCCCAACTATACAAAGGCAATCGCGTATATGTACGTGATTCTGCCTGTCGGTGCCATTCTGCTGACGTATATTTACAGTGGGCGGTCGTTAAGTGGTTTTAAAGCAGAGGGGGGGCACCATTTTTAGACGCGGTAAATCCTGTTGCTGATCTCCCGTAGAACCTGTTGCCATGTTTTCTGTGCTCGGTGGCTTTAAAGTGAATGTCAGAGAGAAAAAAAAAAGTGCAGTATGTGTCTGTAGTACATGTGCATTTCATGTGGTTTATTCATTTAAAGACCATGCAGATTAAAAAAATATACCAGTTGATCTGCCAGAAATGCACTCCGCTCCTAATTCCTTTTTGTGATGCTCTCTGTATCCTGTGCTCGATAGTTTTTAATTATGGTTGTTTGCAGTATACAGAAATTCCTTTTTTCTTTTTTTTTTTTTTATAACCTGTTACATTGTCTTTTCTGAAATTTATATTAAAGATCTTCCACCTCACCAAAGGCATATCTTTTGAGCTTGCTTGTTAGAAATGGGTAGAGAGGGGCAGAGGCGTAACTAGAACCTTCAGGGCCCCGGTGCAAGAAACCATGAAGGGCCCCCCTGATCCCGTCCCACAGCCCTTGCCACTCATCCAGGGTCCTTTACTCCCATTGCGAGCTGCGGGATCTCCCTCCAGCTAGCAGTTTACTTCCCGAGTCTATACAGTGGAGAGGGAAGGGGCTTCTGACCTGGGCAGGTATCGGCTTCAGTGTACAAGCAGAGTGAATCACTTGTTTACTTACTGAAGCCGATACCTGCCCTAGGTCAGTGTCCCCCATAGTTGCCAACGTTTCAAAGTTTTTAGGGACATCTTTTTTTAATGCATGTCCAGAAAGCCATTGGAGGCAGGCCATTTACTTTAATTAGGTACAGGGCATTCATTTTAATATGGGTCTAGTTCTACAAGAAGTGTAAAATTAACATATTTATGTGTTGGGGGAAGCTTTCCTCGTCTCGAACGCCACTTTCACATGGGCTGTTTGATCAGGTCCACCTGTATGTGTTTCAGGCGGACTTGATCAGACGCTTCATTCACCTTTATGGAGCTGCGGATGTCAGCGGTGACATGTCCGCTGCTATCCGTTCCAATCCTGTCCATGAAATCCAGACGGATGGTGACCCTATTTTCCATCTGTCTGGAGGATCGGATGAAAACGGACAGGCTGTCTATTTTCATCCGATCTCACATAGAAGACAGCGGGGCTCTGACAGGTCTGTCTCCACACAGTGAGCGGAGAGGGACCGGTCATCTGCCTGCTAAGTGGAGATTAGTGGATCGATCCACTGCTCAGCAAAGCGGAGTTCGCCGTGCGGATCTGCCCCGCGTGAAAGAGCCCTAAAGTTTACTGTTTAACTTTTGCGACGTGGTGAATAGTGGGGAGAGATGCTGCTGTAGGGACCCAGAACACCCCATGAGAGATTTAGAGTACATTCTCTGAGTGCCCAGTGCTAGCGGTGATACTGCATGTATCTATTATTATTGTCACTAGGACATTAGGATGCTATTTGAGATATTGTCATAACATGCATTAAGATGTGAAAAATTGCTAATGGGACCATATATACTGTGACTGTACTTTTTCTATTACTTTCATGTGTAGCGGGTATTTAACTTTGGGGGGGAGCATCTGGGTTATTTAACCCAGATGTACTAATTGTTAGGGAATCTGAGAATCCCTTTTGTGGTTCTTGGAGGACTCTGGTGGTGCAAGGTTCCCTGTGGCCTGCAGGTGGCGTTGTCGCCCTGGGTCGGAGTTGAACCTGCACCACAAGACTGTAACTTTTTGTCCTTTCCTGGCGCCAGTACAGCGGGGCGGGGAACCTGCTATGACGCAAAGGGAGAGGAGATAAAAGGGGCGGACGCCCTGACCTCGGGGTTCAGAGTTGGAGGACGCGGCCGCGCCCAGGCACCTTCAGCCTGGGTGCTGGCGTTCCGGGCCCAGGTGCCCTTGACCTGGCCGGAGCGAGGGATGGAGTCCATCCCAGGCACCTTAAGCCTGGGGTGAGGTACTACGGCCAAGGCCTGGGACCCAGTAACTTCGACTGGGTTCCGCGAGGGTGGAGGAGTCCGAGGGGCCCTAAGGTGTTGACCCGTATCTGAGGCGAGGAGGCCGGGGAGTGTAACCCTTCCGAATAGCCCGGTACAGCATTAATCCGGTGACGGCGGGGCCTCTGGTAACTCCCTTGGAGGGATGTCTTCCCCCTGACAGGGGCTGCAACGTAGCGAAGGTAACTCCAGTTCCTGTTCATTAGAGTCGCTGGAAGAGACTCTGTACCAAAAGTCCATTTAACAGCCACTGTGCTTAGCAACCGTTGGTGAAACCTCAATGGTTTAGTTTCTTTGAGGATTGTGCCTTGACCTACTCCCCACCAATACTGAACTGTTCTATGGGTCTCAAACTGTCGGCTCGCAAAGGACTATTTGTTTGCCGTTATGGAATAAATACGTGTTGGACCTTTTTCAGTGTGTGGTACTCCAATTACTGGGAGCAAAGGGGGGTTATCAGCAGAACAGACTTGGCTCTGAGCGTATACACAGCCCGAATGTAATCTGATACTGGCCTTCACCTCTACATGCTGTAATCTAGAGGACATGGGCCGTAGCGCACCTCGCTCTCCCCTTCAAGGTACCCCTAGACCGAAGCCAATGTAACCGTTAAAGAAGAGAGAGAGAGGGTGAGGCCGCTACACATGGTAATGCGAACATGCTGATATTTATTTGGATTTCCTATTGTAGCTTATTATAAACTATAATAATAAACCCAAATAAATATTCACGTTCATATTAACAATAAAAAAAAAAAATCGGTCACTCTGTCACAGTATATATGGTGGCTTTAGCAATTTTTTACATCTTCATACAGTACATATTAGGAACATCTCCATTGTCAGCCTAATGTCCCAGTGACCATAAGAATCAATTAAATCTGTAATCTTGCTCACTGAAAACAAAGCGTTACACTGGCTGGCAGGGGAGATGCTGAGGTTCAATCTATTTTAGTTAAGGGTGGAGGTGTACATTTGTAATGTCATTTTTATAAGGTGTTGCTGATGAGATAAAAGCGGGGATAAAAGAGGAGTTGTGCTGAAAAAAACCCCGTATAGCAAGGAGATAAGTTTATGCAAACAGATGATTCAATGACCAATGAAACCTAGCAAAGTTTTTTTATCTGGTGTACCAATCTGGTTTATTTATAAAAGAGTATATCCACCGTCTGCTCCAGTCTCTCACAGGGTCTCTCCATGCAGCTTGAACCTCGCTCCTGCACCATAAGGTGGATCGGGCGCCATCACATTCGAGGTTGGCCACACCCCCTCCCCGAGTCCAGCCCAATCAAAATGCAAGCCTCGGCAGGCTCCGCCTCTGACATGTGCTGCAGGAGTAGCAGAGAGTGTCAGTGTACCCGAGAGTCGTCTGAGCCGCTGCTGCAGAGGAGTTTGTGATTTCCACAGATCGAGGCCCCTCCCCTCTGCAATGTATAGAGGAAACTGATCGCCGGAGGGGGATCCTGCGGCTCGCAGGCCAATCGCCCCCTCCCGTCCCTCCACTGCATAGTGAAGTGACAACCTGACGTGCAGGGGGAGATGCTAGGTCCTGGGGCCCCCCACAGTGGTGGAACGGCAGGGCCCAGTTGCAAGTGCGACTGGTGCGAACCCTGATTGTTCTGCCACTGGAGAGGGGGCTTTTGGCTAAAAAATGAAATGTGTCATACGGAGTAGCTGTAGAAGCTCAGTCTGCTTTTTTCCATGTAATTATAATGTATGGCGCTTTTTTTTTTTTTTTTTTTTTATCCATTCATACAGGCTCCTGGTATATGACGCTGTTGGGAATTAAAAGCCGTTTCATAGTCTCCACTTTTCCGGTGACTCTTATTATGAAATGATCACTGTTTAATGTTTGTTAACCCATTTTTTGACCTTTCCCGAAATCACTGCTGAGGTCTTTGGTAATACCGTAGACCAGGGTTCCATGGAACCCTTGGGTTCCTCCAGAGGTTGCTAGGGGTTCCTTGAGCAATGAGTAATTTCTGCCTCTCAGATAAGTTCCCTCTGACACCATTGATCTTTTTAGCTATCTGTAAGGGGGTAATTATTTCCAATGACCACAAGTATAAGGAGCATTCTCCCCACTGACCATCACACAAAGGTATCATGAGTTATAGATATAGTAATTTTTAGCAGGGGTTCGCTGAAACCAGAAAGTTATTTCAAGGGTCCCTCTGTGTTGAAAAGGTTGAGAAAGCCTGCCGTAGACATTCCAGGCATTGCCGAATCCTGGCAAGTTCAGTGGTTGCAGTTGGTTACTCGTTGATCATAATTGTCCCTGCTTAAAGAGGAAGTAAACTCTGCCCCTGGTAATGCTCCTTCTCAATGCAGCCAGTATGATGAAGCTTTCCATTACATTTTGCCCAATTATTGACCCCTTTGCATGTTTCTTACTGTTATTCTGTGTGTTTCTTAGTTTCTTGCTTCCTAGTTGAGGCTGGCGCCATGTTGGGTACTGTCTTCTGATGCAGCAGCGTCGGCTTCCGCCCTCTCTGTCTCCATGCCGTAATCTCGCACATGTCCAGTGATTTTTTTTTTTATAATTTCATTTTTTTGCCAAGCCTCGTTTTCGATCCAGGTTGCTAGATCAACCATGTCCGGCAACCTGTCCCGTGTTCACAATGTTTATACCCCCTGTGACGTGGCAAGTCACATGGGGTGTAAACAGTGAATGAGCCTGTAGTCTTGTGGGATTGCAGAGCAATGCCGCAGAGAGGACATAATGGAGCCACGGCATAATACTAAATAGACTAATGGCACACTAAGTGTTCCATGAACAGCGGACGTTATGCGCGTGTGCCAGTGGCATCATAGAAGTGGACAGAGAAGGATTTCAAGTAAACTAACCAGGTTAGAAGAGATCCAGAGACAGAAATTTGTAGAGCAGGTTTTAATTATTTAAATGGGGAAAATTGTTTAGGGAGAGTTTACAACAGGGGTCTCAAACTGGCGGCCCTCCAGCTGTTGCAAAACTACAAGTCCCATGAGGCATTGCAAGGCTGACAGTTACAAGCATGACTCCCTGAGGCAGAGGCATGATGGGACTTGTAGTTCTGCAACAGCTGGAGGGCCACCAGTTTGAGACCCCTGGTTTACAACCACTTTAACCACTTCAACCCTGGTAGATTTGACTGCTCAATGACCAGGCCATTTTTTGCGATACGGCACTGCGTCACTTTAACTGACAATTGCGTGGTCGTGTGACGCTGTACCCAAACAAAATTGACATCCCTTTTTTCCCCACAAATTTTTTTTTTGGTATTTGATCATCCGCGGTTTTTATTTTTTGCGCTATAAACAAAAAATGCCGACAATTTTGAAAAAAAAATATATTTTGTACTTTTTGCTTTAATGGCCCCAATTTTGTTTTTAAAAAGCTAATTTTTTCCTCAGTTTAGGCTGATATGTATTCTGCTACATATTTTTGCTAATAAAAATAACAAAAAGCGTTTATTGATTGGTTTGCGCAAAAGTTATAGCATCTACAAAATAGGGGATAGATTTATGGCATTTTTTTTTACTACTAATGGCAGTAATCAGATTTTTATCAGGACTGCGACATTATGGTGGACATATCGGACACTTTTTTGATAAATTTTTGGGACCATTGACAATTATACAGCGATCAGTGCTATAAAAATTAAATGCACTGATTACTGTGTAAATGTCACTGACAGGGAAGGGGTTAACACTAGGGGGCGATCAAGGGGTCAACTGTGTTCCCTAGTGTGTGTTCTAACTGTGGGGGGGGGGGACTGACTATAGGAGATGACAGATCGTGGTTCCTAGCTCATAGGAACTTACGATCTCTCTCTCCTCACAGAACTGGGATGTGTGTGTTTACACACGCGTCCCTGGTCTGCCTCTTGTGCCCGTGATCGCGCGTGACTGGCGGTCATCACGAGCATTGGCACCCCCGCTGTGCAACTGGCGCGTACCTGCTATTCCACTTAAAGGAGCCGCTCGCGGGATCGTGCTGACCTGCCGCAGTATGACGGTGGCTCGTCAGCAAGCGATTAAGGGCCCTTTCACACTGATGCGCTTTAATGTGCTTTTGCGCAGCTTAACTTGTTCCCACCCATGCTATAGCCGAAGGACAGCTACAGCACAGCTCTCATGGATGTCCTCCCACGGGCGTGCACCCTGGGGCATGCATCAGGCGTGTTCTGTGACCGCTGTGTCCTTTTTTGGACACCGCTGATCACAGATTAGGTTAAAGTACCAATCATAGCGGCCTTTTACCATGTGATCAGCTGTGTCTAAGCACAACTGGTCACATGTAAACAGACTTGCCGTTATCGGCATTCCTTTCCTCACAACGCTGTCTCTGTATAAAGAAAGGAGTGCCGATTAACAAGAAAGTCTGACAGGGCCACAGTGAGTACATTGTTTACACTGATAATCGGGGCACTGATCATCAGTGCCCTGCTAATCAGTGCAGCCCCATTAGTGCCGCCTATCAGTGCACATCAGTGAAGAACAAAAATTACCTCTTTGCCAAATTTTATAACAAACTAAAATACTTTTTTTTTTCAATTTTCAGTCTTTATTCCGTTAGTTTAGCAAAAGAAAAAAAACCCAGTGGTGTTTAAATACCACCAAAATAAAGTGCTATCTGTCTAAAAAAAAAATTATAAAAAAATCATTTAAAGTGGTTGTAAACCCACTTTTTCAACTTGCACCTACAGGTAAGCCTAGATTAAGGCTTACCTGTAGGTGCAAGAAATATCTCCTAAACCTACACGGTTTAGGAGATATTTACTAAAATGTCAAGCGCCGCTATCTACGGCGCATTTATGGGGTTAATCCCATTCACATTCTCGGCTACTTCCCAGCAATCGCTGGGCGTAGCCGAGTGGGACGCCTCCCGCGCGCATGCGCAGAGTGACGTCTCCGCCGCTCCGGCCAATCACAGCTCCGGAGCGGCGCTGTGATTGGCTGGTGCGGCGATACCCGGAAGTAACATTCCGGCTATCGCCGCAGTGATGTCTGCGGCTGGACAGAGGGACGAGGACGGCTTCGGGGGCCCCGATCTAAGGTAAGTGGAACATAATGAGCTATTATGCTAGTCATAATAGCTCATTATGCCTTTCTCTTGCAGGTGGGCCAAGAAAAAAAAAAAGTGGGTTTACAACCACTTTAAAGTGGAGTTCCACCCACTTTTGAAAGGTGGTCTTACTAACTAAATAAGAAAAATGAAAAGAAACTGCGCTAAGAGTGAAATTATAAAAAAGGATTCCTACTCTGTAGGAAAATGTAAATAAATACCAGTGCAGAGCTGCGGCTTTCTGTGATGCATAAACCAGTGAACAACATAAAAAAAGAATAATAAAGCCGCGCTACCAATAGTTAAAAATTCTGTGAAAAATATATAAAATGCTCAAAGTGTGCAACATATGAATTGCCCAAACTTGTGCACATTCACAAATAATGCTGTGACACAAATATACAAATGAATAGACTTGGGTGAATGAAAAAATGTCCCAAATTGAAATCTCAAGAATATATCCTTGAGTCTTCCTCAGGATATAATATATTATATATATATATATATATATATATATATATATATATATATATATTATTGATGAAATCCACTCGTGCAAAAAAAAAGAAATCCACCCGTGCAGATAATAATGGTGACAGTCCACACTCTGTAGCAATAGAGTAATAAACAAAAAAGTTATCCACCACCAATGAAGGGGATCCGCTTACCAGAACCCCGTGGTCCCCTATTATGGAGGACCCAGGGAAGCGTTGAGTACAAGTACTGCTGGGCTGCTGTGCTGGATGACTCCAAACTGCTCCACACCTGCTATACTCCACCCTTCAGGGCAGTGGGTCCCGATGGATAATGGATATATGGAACAAACAAAGGCCTCTAATAGTGTAAAATCCTTGAGTTCATTCCAAAAGCAAGGGGCACTGGAAGAAGTGATTCTGTCACGAAACTAGTCGGGCGGAACGAGCGGTGTACTGTTGTCACCCCCCTATTTTGCTCGTTACCCCTGCACGGAAGGGTGACCTGTTTGCGTTCGGCCGGCGCACCAGGTTATAGGCTCACCTACTACTGCAACCCTGTAAGTGTATTTTTGTATTTGCTTTTTGAATAAACTTAAGGATTTTACACTATCAGAGTTTGTAGCTGATGACTTTAAAAAAAGAAACATTTTGTCACTTTAATTTCCATACAGTGTTTATGACCGTGCAATTGTCATTCAAAGTGCGATAACACTAAAAGCTTAAAACTAGCCTGGGCGGGGAGGGGGCGAAAGTGTCCAGTATTGAAGTGGTTAAGGGCCTTTCACACTGATGCACGTTTGATACGTTCCCATCGACTTACAATGGAAGATGGCATTTTGGTGTGCTTTTGAAAAACTGCACTAAAGATGCAGCATGCAGGACTTTTCAAAGCGCAGTGCACCTGCAGTGTAAACTGTTTACATAGGATTTAAGGCTCGGTTCACACTACTGCGACATGAAAGTCGTGACTTTCTGGAGATTTACTGGTGACTTGATGCGACTTGAGTACTACTTTGATACGACTTTAAAACAAGGGAGGGGCTTATCTTCCTTTAATTTCGGAACCAAATCGCAAAAATATATAGATGAGGATCCAACTTGGAGGCTACTTCCATTAAAGTCTATGGGCACAAGTCGGATAGACGTCACCTTGAAGTAGTACAGGAACCTTCTCTAAAGTCGGAGTGACTTTAGTAGTGATAATTAAGACCGCTCTCATTGACTAACATGGGATTTCACATGTCGCACGACTTGGGGCCTGACAAGTCAGACCCCAAGTCATGGCAATGTGAACTGAGCCAAATGGGGAATAGTTTTCATGCACTTTTGTCACCTAGGAAAAGCACAGCAAAAGTGCACCAGTGTGAAAGGGGCCTAAAACACAAAAACTGAATTCTTACAGCAACAGTATTTTTTTTACAAAGCTAATGTGGGTACTCAACAGTTCCAATCTAGGTTGTTGAGTATATCCGAGCTTAATCAAATGTACTAATGCTTTTATTATGAGTTTTCATAAAAATGATTCACTACATGTTTTTTGATGGTCTGACAGTTTTTCTTGATAAAAGTTTAAACTGCCAAGTAGGGATGCACCGATGCCATTTTATTTTTAACACCAAGTACGAGTACCAATATATATATATATATATATATATATATATATATATATATATATATATATTTCTCTTGTCATCCATGGACTGACACAGCGTGTCTTATACACCTTTACACGTGGGTTATGTCCCTGCTTGCAGGAGAAGACCTAGGCAGAATGTGAGATGTTATACATACATTCTAAACAGCCAGAGCTGAACAGCCCCGCCCAGGGGGGCGGTCCCTCCGGCATAACCCTCCCACTGCAGTCAGCAGACCTCAGTTTTTTTCTGCCTAGCAGAAGGAGAAGACGTGGCTCTCTCAGGAGCCAGTCTCCTGACCTATTTTTTATTCCTTTTGGAATTTTTTCCTATTTTTTTTTTTCTTTTGAGATCTTCTATCAACTGTCGGCTGGGCAACAGGTTGGGTACAAGATATCCTCATAGTCTTCCCTGTCCGACCATCGAGCGTGCTGATCCTCGCCTTGTGTGCGTGAGACTCAGTTCACGACATGCCCCACGACTCCAGGGGTGGCCGGTGGGCTTCCAGCTCCGCGGTCCTCTCAAGATAGAACAGTCCGGCTGTATCTTTCGCGGTGGACCGGGCCGACAGCTACTCAGTACCGCACTGTGATAGTTCTGTCAGAAACACACCAGTGGGTCCCTCAGGGGACGGGTAAGTAGTCTCTCCTGGCTGCAGGTGAGTACATGCTGTGTGTTTATGTGGGGGATTTCCCTGTCTCCCCCTGTGTTTTTTAATGTCACTCTCTGTGCACTTCGCTGGCGCTGTACTGTGTGGGGTGCCTGGGGGCCATACTGTCCTGGGGGGGGGGGCTCATGCTGCTCTGCATTTCACTGGGGCTGTTTATTTGAGAGTGAGGGGCCTGGGCGCCGTTCGGCGCCATGTTTGGTGACTGTGCTGTTTTTTACATTGGCGGCCATCTTGCCGTGGTCCGCCAGAGCACATTGCGGCGGCCATTTTCTTGTAGCCGCACCTTCTTCTAGCTCTAGTTTGGCCTCTAGCGCCGCTCAGGAATGGCGCGAATCTCCTCAGTCTCTCTCCTCTCAGCTCACTCACGCTGAGCAGCGTGGCGCGGAGAGACAGGGCAGAGGAACCGAGCGGTCCTGGTCAGGTTGGTGGGTCCCCTGGGCATTCCCCTACTTCAGTCAGCACAGCCTGTGGGTGGTCTCAGAGGGGGACATTATGGAGTCAGAGTCACCAGCTTCCCCTAACATGCCAGAGGCAGCAGCCAGTGCTCCAGCACCTGCGGTCCCTATGGACCAGTTGTCGGCAGTCCTGGAATCATTTCTGACCAGGATGGAAGCTGTGTGTGAGCACAAGGGAGCAAAAAAGCGCCCTCTCCCCACTTTATCTCCACAAGGGGAGTGCTCTGATTCAGATATGGGCCTAGCTATTGCTGCTCAGGACCCTAGCTCTGAATATTTGGATGGTTTTGAACAGGACATTCCTTGTGAGGAAGACTCCAGTTCTGAGTCAGTAAATGACAGGGCGCTTGTTAGTGAACTCATTGATGCTGTGAGGGACACTCTCAAGCTAAATGCTGCGACTGCAGAACCTCAGGCGGATACAGTCTCCTTTGGTTCTTTTAAGACCAAGCCTTCTAAAAAGGTTTTTCCATATGTACCTTTCTTTGACCAGCTCATTGACCAGGTCTGGGAAAAGCCGCAGAAGACTTTCATGGTCCCGCGGCGTTTGTCTATTAGATACCCCTATGAAGACGCCCTGCTTAAAAGTGGGCTTCTCCCCCGGTGGTCGACCCTCCAGTCGCCCGTTTAAACAAGGCCACCACTCTCCCGATGGAGGGGACTCCTGCGTTTAAGGACCCCACTGACAGGAGGTCAGAAGTGGTGAGTAGAGCCATGTTCGCCTTGTTGGGATCCGCCCTACGGCCAGTAGTAGCGGCGACCCTTGTGTCTCAGACACTCACGGAATGGGCAAAAATTTTGCACCAAACTGTGCAGGAGTATAACCTTCCTCCAGACACTATTGCTCTGGCCCACCAGATGGTGCAGGGTCTGATATATGTGTGCGACGCCACGTTGGACGCGGCCCCTTTAATATCCAGGGCCTCTGTTTTGGCGGTGGTATTGCGTCGTCTCATCTGGTTGAAATGCTGGTCTGCTGACCTAGCCTCTAAGAAGCTCCTGACGGATCTACCTTTTAAGGGTGGTAGACTTTTTGGTGCTGCTCTGAATGACATCATCAAGGATGTCACGGGAGGTAAAAGCACTCTCCTTCCTCAAACTATCAAGGGTAAGGAGGCCCGACGTAAACCGGGTCCTTCCTTTCCAGCAAAAAAGGGTTTTTTTCGTCCGTCAGAGTCCACGGGTAAGCCATCCCAGACTGACAACAGTGCGGCTGGCGGGCACAAGCGCCCCTGGGTGCGTAAGCCAAACAAGCCGGCTCCCAAGCCCGCCTCCGCGTGAAGTCTTGCCCCCGCCCGTCTCTGGGGTGGGGGGACGACTTTGCAGGTTCACGGATCGGTGGACCTCCCGGATCTCCGACCGGTGGGTGTGCGAGGTGGTCACCTCAGGATACAGAATAGAGTTCCGCTCATGGCCCCCAGACAGATTCTTTCCCTCAAATCTCCCTCTCCTTCCTGCCCGTCGGGCAGCCCTCTTGGGGGCTGTACAGGATTTGATCGGGTCCGGAGTAATTGTGCCGGTTCCGTCCCAGGAGAGGTTTCAGGGGTTCTACTCGAATCTGTTTGTTGTTCCAAAAAAGGACGGGGTTCGGCCAATCCTGGACCTCAAGGCCCTGAATGCCTTCATGAAGGTGCAAAAATTCCGCATGGAATCCATTCGCACAGTGATCGTGACACTCCAAGGGGATTTTCTGGCATCCTTGAACATCAAGGACGTCTACTTGCATGTTCCGATCTGCGCAAGCCACCAGAAGTTTCTGCGCTTTGCGGTCGGCGAAGTCCACTATCAATTTGTGGCTCTTCCAAGGTGCTTGCTCCGGTCCTAGCTTTGCTGAGACAGCGAGGCATTGCTATCGTGGGCTATCTGGACGATTTTCTTCTAAGAGCAGACAGTGGCTCAGAATTGGAAGAAAGTGTGACTATCGTCAGTCAGACCCTCAGGGAGTTTGGGTGGCTCCTGAACGTTCAGAAGTCGGTTCTAGTCCCGACTCAGCGTCTGGAGTATCTAGGTCTGATTCTGGACTCCTTGGAGGCAAGAGTCTTCCTACCTCCAGACAAACTACTGACACTTCAGTCTGCAGTACGGGTGCTGACGTCCCGAAAATGATCGTCAATCCGCTTTTGCATGAGAGTCCTGGGACTCATGGTGGCCTCCTTCGAGGCCGTTCCTTATGCCCAAGCGCACACCAGGGCTATACAGAAAGAGATCTTGTCCACTTGGGACAAATCCGGGTTGTCCTTGGATCTTCAGATCCAGGTGAGTCACCTGGTCAGGGCGTCCCTGACGTGGTGGTTGAGGTCCCCGGCTCTTCGGTCCGGGAAGTCGTTCCTCCCCATCCAATGGACGGTGATCACGACGGACGCCAGCCTGACGGGCTGGGGGGGGAGTCTGGGGAGTCCTGTCGGCCCAAGGGCTTTGGACTCCGGACGTAGCCCTCTTACCGGTCAATGTGCTGGAGATACGGGCAATCAGACTGTGCCTCTCCTCATGGTCGGAGAAACTACAGGGTCACTCCATCAGGATCCAATCGGACAACGCCACAGCAGTGGCGTATGTCAACCATCAAGGGGGGACTCGGAGCTCAGCTGCGGCTTCCGAGGTCGCCCGCATCCTGAGGTGGGCCGAAAGAAGCGTGCCGGCTCTGTCGGCCGTCTACATTCCGGGCGTAGACAATTGGCAGGCGGACTATCTAAGTCGCCAGACGCTGGATCAGGGAGAGTGGTCCTTGCACCCGGAGGTCTTTCAACTCCTTTGCAGACGGTGGGGCACGCCGGATGTGGACCTGATGGCCTCTCGACTCAATCGCAAGGGGTCGAGGTTTGTGGCCAGATCCAGGGATCCCTGGGCGGATGCCTCGGATGCATTGGTGGCCCCATGGGGTCAGTATCACCTGATATACGTTTATCCTCCGCTGCAGTTGCTGCCTCACCTGCTCCACAGGGTAGCGACCGAGGGAATTCCGGTGATCCTCGTTGCTCCGGATTGGCCTCGGCGTCACTGGTACGCCGATCTGGTACGTCTCGTCGCAGACGTTCCCTGGCGGTTACCAATACGGGGGGACCTTCTGTCTCAAGGTCCTATATTTCATCCTGCTTTACAGTCTCTGGCTTTAACGGCATGGTTATTGAAAGCCAGGTGCTGAGAGACCGAGGTCTCTCGGATTCGGTCATTTCGACCATGTTAAGGGCACGGAAGTCTTCCTCCAGAAAGATCTATCACCATACTTGGAGAGCTTACATCGCCATGTGCGAAGAGCTGGACTGGCGCCCACGAACGTATTCCGTTCCCAGAATCCTGCATTTTCTGCAGCGTGGCGTGACCCAAAAGCTCGCTTTGAGTACCATTAAGGGTCAGATTTCGGCCTTGGCCATCTTCTTTCAGCGACCGCTGGCGGGTCATCCCTTGGTTAGCACCTTTGTGCAGGGGGTTCGCCATGTGCTCCCCCCTGTCAAGCCTCCTCTCCCCCCGTGGGATCTGAATTTGGTGCTCTCGGTTCTCCAGGAACCTCCCTTTGAGAATATTAGAGATATTCCCCTCTTGACTTTGTCTCAGAAGGTGGCCTTCTTGGTGGCCATTACTTCCATTAGACGAGTGTCTGAGTTGGCGGCCTTGTCCTGCAAGTCGCCCTTTTTGGTCATCCATAAGGATAAGGCGGTGTTACGTCCACGACCTTCTTTTCTGCCAAAGGTGGTCTCGGCCTTCCACTTAAATGAGGACATTGTCCTCCCGTCCTTGTGTCCTCACCCATCGCATCCCAGAGAGTTTGCGCTTCACACTTTGGATGTGGTACGAGCCTTGCGGGTGTACCTGTCTGCTACTGCCTCTATTCGGAAGTCTGACTCACTATTTGTGGCTGTCTCTGGTCCAAAACAGGGCCAAGCGGTTTCGTCTGCCACCATTTCTAGGTGGATCAGACAAACCGTCATTCAAGCTTATGCTCTCAAGGGGCGGGCGCCTCCCTTTCCGGTTACGGCACATTCCACCAGGGCAATTGGTGCTTCCTGGGCTTTCCGACATCAAGCGTCGGTTGCACAAGTGTGCAAGGCGGCGACCTGGTCGTCTGTTCATACCTTTTCTAAGTTTTATAAGGTTGATGTGGCTGCATCTTCGGATGCTTCCTTCGGCCGCAAGGTGTTGCAGGCCGCTGTTTGATGTTGCAACTCCTCCGTTGAGGAGCTCTGCCTTGTTTGGAGTGAAGTTTTTGGTTTTCCATTTATACTGCTCCCATCCCTCTTGACACTGCTTTGGGACATCCCACATGTAAAGGTGTATAAGACACGCTGTGTCAGTCCATGGATGACAAGAGAAAATAGGATTTTTGTACTCACCGTAAAATCCGTTTCTCTGGCATCCATGGACTGACACAGCACCCACCCTTCTTTTCGAGTTTGTACTGCTTTGTTATGAACTGAGGTCTGCTGACTGCAGTGGGAGGGTTATGCCGGAGGGACCGCCCCCCCTGGGCGGGGCTGTTCAGCTCTGGCTGTTTAGAATGTATGTATAACATCTCACATTCTGCCTAGGTCTTCTCCTGCAAGCAGGGACATAACCCACGTGTAAAGGTGTATCAGACACGCTGTGTCAGTCCATGGATGCCAGAGAAACTGATTTTACGGTGAGTACAAAAATCCTATTTTTTTTTTAAAGTACTCGCTGATGCCGATTTACCGATACCTATCGCCTAGGAAGAGTAGGTAGAGGGGTAGTTTTGGAGTTGGGGGGGGGGGAGTATAGGAATAGGAGGGTAAGTGAGGGCAGGAGGAGGCAGTGGGGAGAGGAAAATTAAATGTCATTGGTTGTTAAAGCGGAGTTTCACCCAAAAGTGGAACTTGCGCTCACCGGATTCCTCCCCCCCTTCCGGTGCCACAATTGGCACCTTTCGGGGGGAGGGGGGACAGGATACCTGTCAGACAGGTATCCTTTCCCACTTCCTGGAGTCCGGCCACGGCCGTGACGTCACCGTGGGTATCCCTCCTCCTCCTCCCCTGGCCGCCGTGCTAATAGGAGAGAGGAGCGGGCCTCGCGCATGCGCAGTAGGGTTCCCGGCGTGAAGCCAAAAGGCTACACTGCCGGGTTCCCTTACCCGCAATGGCGACGGAAGCACCTGACAGCTGATGGGAAACATCAGCTGTGGTGCCGACATCGAGGGACTGCAGGACAGGTAAGTCTCCATTTATTAAAAGCCAGCAGCTGCAGTATGTGTAGCTGCTGGCTTTTAAATAAAAAATAAGAAAAATTCCCGTCACAGGCTGGAACACCCCTTTAAGGACGTGAGGGCCCCACTCCTTAAACAATAATTGTCAGCATTTTTAATTTTCATTTCAGCTGTTAGTGAGGAAATCCCGCTGAAAGAACTGGGGTATCAGTTTTCAGCATCAGTGAATTTGCACGAGTACTGTGCAAATGGCTAGTACCTTTACCGATTCTGGTATCGGTGCAACCCTACTAACGGGTATATTTTTTTCATGGAGCCTTGCAGTTGAAAGTCACAACATCCAATTGTTTTGGCAGCGATCACTAGGCTGTCACGGGTTATAGCATTCAGCCACATTCTGTATTTTATTCATTGTGCATTGCAAATGATTATACAATTGCAGTCATGGACAATCTGACCTTTTTTGATTACACATTGGTGGCTGCATTAAGTATAATGGTCTAAAACTACAGTAATAACTCCTGAACGGTCCTAATACTGACCCCAACCATAAAACCCCCCCATTTTAACAAAACAAATCCATAGCTGTGTATACTCCCCACCTGTTCCAGTAATTCTCTTATGCCAAACCATAGGACCAGAACAAACTGCCCTGCTGGGCTTGACCCTTTAACATCAACCAAAGCGTAAAACTCAACAAAGGTGTGGAGCCTGTTTTAACCACTTGCTTACTGGGCACATAAACCCCCTTCCTGCCGAGACGAAATTTCAGCTTTCGGCACTGTCACGCTTTGAATGACAATTGACGTCCTTTCTCCCACAAATAGAGATTTCTTTTGGTGGTATTTGATCACCTCTGCGGTTTTTATTTTTTGCGCTATAAACCAAAAAAGAGCGACAATTTTGAAAAAAAACACAATTTTTTGATTTTTGCTAGAATAAATATCCCAATTTAAAAAAAAAAAAAAAAAAAAATTTTCTCAGTTTAGGCCGATATGTATTCTTCTACATATTTTTGGTTAAAAAAAATAGCAATAAGCGTATAGTGATTGGTTTGCGCAAAAGTTATAGCACCTACAAAATAGGGGATAGAATTCTGACATTTTTTTAATTTATTTTTTACAAGTAAAGGCGGCGATCTGCGATTTTTGTCAGGACTGCGATATTGCGTCGGACATATCGGACACTTTTGACACATTTTTGGGACCATTCACATTTATACAGCGATTAGTGCTATAAAACTGCACTGATTACTGTATAAATGTGACTGGCAGGGAAGGGGTTAACACTAGGGGGCGAGGAAGGGGTTTAATGTGTGCCCTATGAGTGATTGCTACTGTGGGGGGAGGGGACTGATTGGGGGAGGTGACCGATCTGTGTCCCTATGTACAAGGGACACAGCATCAGTCTCCTCTCTCCCTGACAGGACATGGATCTGTGTGTTCACACACATATCCCATGTCCTTGTCTGTGTACCGGCCGATCGCGGGTACCAGGCGGACATCGCGGCCGCCAGGCACGCGCATCGGGATCACAGTGATGCGGCGGGCATGCGTGCGCGTCGCCGGTGGTGCTCGCACGCCCCCCAGTGGCCGGAGGAGCGGAGGCTGTATAATGACGGCCTCCCGGCATTTTAGAACCACTTTGCGGCCGTCATTTGTCGTATGGCGGACGCAAAGTGGTTAAAAATGTGCTTCATGTTTAACCACTTCCTACCGGGTCATAGACATATGACGCCGGCAGGAACCCTCCCTCCCTCCGGGCGGACATCATATGACGTCCTTTTTTCCCGGCCGTCTATGGGGCGCGCGGCAACGCTCGTGACCCGGTGAGTGTGCCCGGTGGTCGCGATGTCCGCTGGGCACCCGCGATTGCCCACGATCACGGCAGAAGTGTGGATCTGTGTGTGTAAACACACAGATCCACCTCCTGTCAGAGGTGAGGAGACCGATGTGTGTTCCCAGTACAGAGGAACACAGATCGGTCTCCTCCCCTTGTGAGTCCCCTCCCCCTACAGTTACAATCACTCAATAGGGAACATATTAACCCCTTGATCGCCCCCTAGTGTTAACCCTTTCCCTGCCAGTCACATTTACACAGTAATTAGTGCAGTTTTATAGCACTAATCGCTGTATAAATGTGAATGGTCCCAAAAACGCGCCAATAGTGTCCGATGTGTCTGCCGCAATGTCACGGTCACAATAAAAATCGCAGATCGCCGCTATTACTAGTAAAAAAAATAAAAAAAATAAAAATGCCATAAATCTATCCCCTATTATGTAGACGCTATAACTTTTGCGCAAACCAATCAATATACGCTTATTGCAAAAAAAAATTACCAAAAATATGTAGAATACGTATCGGTCTAAACTTAGAAAAAAAATTGTTTTAAAAAAAAAAAATTGTGATATTTATTAAATCAAAAAGTAAAAAATATTGCATTTTTTTCAAATATGTCGCTCTTCTTTTGTTTATAGCACAAAAAATAAAAACCGCAGAGGTGATCAAATACCACCAAAAGAAAGCTCTATTTGTGGGGGAAAAAGGACGTCAATTTTGGTTAGGTTCAACGTCGCACGACCGCGCAATTGTCAGTTAAAGCGACGCAGTGCTGCATCGCAAAAAGTGCTCTGGTCAGGAAGGGGGTAAATTCTTCCAGGGCTGAAGTGGTTAAATAGATTTAATTGTACAAGATTTCAAAAAGTGTCGTTTTCAAAAAGAACTGAAAGGACTTCCTTATATGGTATCAAACAGATTGGCAGATGGCCTCAGAGTGCCTACAGCTCGTTTCAAACTTGTATAATGGCTAGTAATTGTGGAACCTTGATGGCCACTTTTAATATTCATAGCTGCATTTGTTAATCTTTGTACCTGTTTTGCATCATATATTTAGCAACTGGTGCCATATTATTGTGATTGCTTATCTCCCTGACATTATAATTTTATGATCACAAACATTGCCTTTATTCTCCTTTTACTATTTCGCTCTATATGAACACCAAATAGCCATGAAAAAATGGCCAGTGCTAAATATTTATTTTCTTTTAAGAGAATTTGCTTTTATCCTACAGCTTCCTACATATTTAAGACATGCACTATTAATCATGAGTTTTTATCACAGCAACCACATAATCATTAGACTCTGTAATATAGCCAGAATTAATAAACCCGCTGTTTGAATGCTTGAGTAACGGGACGTTGCATCAGTTGCTAGGCAGCAAGATTTGAGTACAGCGACAACTGAAGTGTCAGCTGGCATGTGCACTGTGTGGGCATTAATGTGTGTTTTTTTTTTTTTCTTTGTTTTTTGCTGTATAGTTTCTTTGCTAAATATAATTGAGCACTTTTTTAAATAAAGTAGAATTTGTTCTGAATTGTAGGTTTTACGATTGTGTTCTTCTAGACTGTAAGCTCTAACGAGCAGGGCCCTCTGATCCCTCTGTATTGTATTGTGACTTTACTGTCTTCCCTGATGTTGTAAAGCTCTGCGCAAACTGTTGGCGCTATATAAATCCTGTATAATCATAATAATAATACAAATGGCAGCTACAAAGTTATAGAAGAAAGCAAGAAAATACCATTTGATGTGTCATTGTATCTTTATCATAATGCATGTATAACCTATTGCTATGTCAGAATATAACATAAAGCAAATTGTAACAGAAGTTCAGACTGTTAGACAGACTGTCACCTTGTTAATTCAGTTGTTTTTAGTCTAGGACAGTGGTTCTCAACCTGGGGGTCGAATTGCAATTTGCCAGGGGTCACCAAATCCTGTGCTGTTCCTGAAGCCCGTACCGCTCTCCCAGCCTTTTCGCGGCTGTCCCTGTAGCCTATGGCCGTTCCAGGTTGGCTGTTCCTGGAGCCTGCGGCCTCCCACTCTGCCTCTTCGCAGCTGCCCATTCAGTTCACTGCATGGGTGGGGGGAGAGACTAGAGGTCAGCTGACTGGTGAGGAATGTGAAGTCGGAGGAGTGGGAGGAGACCCTATCTCCTGATTTTGGCATAGGTGTCACTGCTGCGAGACACCACATAGCTGGAGACACAGTGAGTAACAGTACCAGGCTGTGATTAGAGTTGCCATTAAAAGTCCCCACTACAGTTCTCAGATTAGCAGATGACCTTGAGAGAGCGATGGGGGAAAAAAGACAAGAAATTAGGATAGAGCGAGATAAAAGGGAAAGAAAGGAGAACAAAGAGAGAGTGGTACATCCTAAAATGTACCATAAGGGTTTTAATACTGTACGAGTGGAAGGGACTCAGGGAGCGCTAAATGTCCGTGGGTTAGGGGCGCAAATTACTTGCCTTGGATGCTGACAACCCACGCTACAAATTTTTTGTTACTGTTAGGGGTCCCCACAACTTGGGAAATTTAATCAAGGGGTCACGGCACTAAAAGGTTGAGAATCACTGGTCTAGGACTACACAGGTGATTTATATTGGCTGAAAAAGACTGAAGGAAAAAAAAAAGACATTCTTCCTTCCCCACTATAGAGCATTGATGTATGAATCTGCAGTGCTGGCTGTTGAACTCTGACAGCCAGCTCCAGCAGCTGTCAGAATACCTGAACAGTAGCTAGCTGCATCTGATTGGATGCAGACCACTGTTAATCTGGCAGTTATCACCCACCGCATGGGTGCTCAATCTGTGGGCCTCCAGCTGTTGCAGAACTACAATTTTCCATCATGCCTCTGCCTTTAAATCTTTGCAACTTAAAAATAACTTTATTAAAAAACGAAAACATAATCACATGTACATAAGTATTCACAGCCTTGCTCAATACTTTGTTGAAGCACCTTTGGCACCAATTGCAGCCTCAAGTCTTTTTGAGTATGATGCTCCATGCTTGGCACACCTATTTTTAGGCAGTTTCTCCCATTCTTTTTTTTCTTGCAGGACTTCTCAAGCTCCATTGGGTTGGATGGGAAGCGTCGGTGCACAACCATTTTCAGATCTCTCTATAGATGTTCAATCTGGTTCTGGGCTCTGGCTGGGCCACTCAAGGACATTCACAGAGTTATCCCATAGCCACTCCTTTGTTATCTTGGCTGTGTGCTTAGGGTCGTTGTCCTGTTGGAAGATGAACTTTCGCCCCAGTCTGAGGTTTAGAGCACTCTGGAGCAGGTTTTCATCAAGCAGGTCTCTGTACATTGCTGCATTTATCTTTCCCTCAATCCTCACTAGTCTCCCAGAGTTCCTGCTGCTGAAAAACATCCCCACAGCATGATGATGCCACCACCATGCTTCACTGTAGGGATGGTATTGGCCAGGTGATGAGCGGTGTCTGGTTTCTTGCCATTTAGGCCAAAGAGTTTTTAATCTTCCTTTCATCGAGAAAAAGAAAGTTTCCCCCACTGGGGTTTTCTAGGCAGCAGAGATTGAAAAATTATAAGATGTGATTGTTAAAAAATTTATAGTTTGATGGCAACCATGACAAATTAGCGTTGAACAATTAAAATATGAGCTCTGGTACAAAAGCCTCTAAGAGTCAATACATGTGGTAAAAGTACAATACAGTAAGCATTGTTGTTCGACAAATGCTGGTAAGTACGTGAATCCTGATGCGTTTCGACCCTTCAGGGTCTCTTCAGAGGATAAGTGTACTAAGGGAGAATTAAATTGGATAATTCAAAATTCATGGGTTTAAAAGGCATATTATTGGTATAATTGGGCATTGTGGTGCATAATTACCAATCACACTGTATTTGAAAGGAGTCTTATAGCCAGAGGTCCTCAAAGGGTCCTCACATGATCCCACGGGGGGTCCTCCGGTCGGCCGGTGTCCCCAAGAAGAAGCGTCCCACCCAGCCGTTCGTGGCTTGCAGGGAGTCACATGAATGTGAGGAATTCCCCACGTGCAGGGAAATGGAAGCAGCAGCTGCGGGAAAACAGGGGACACTGTTGCAAAATACATTCTATATTGCTCAACCGTGGGGTTCAGAGGTTTATGGTTATAGGTGGGAGGCGGTCAGTCGAACTAGAAGGTAAAAGCCCACATGCGTGTGTAGGTTTGAGACATTGCACATAGTGTGTCGCGATAAGCATAAACATAACGTGTAAGGAGTAATGGTGTGTTGGATGATCACACTTCTTGGTATCCCGCATGCAGGTAACAACCTTTCCTCATGAATCTAGCAGGACTTGAGCTCCACTGTGCAGTTCACTGCGCGACAAAACCTTATGACACTAATTTATAGTCCGACTAAAAGACTCCCGTATTTAAGATTGGCTGGCCACAATTGGCCCCACAATCATAAAATCTCTATGGGACTTCTCCTGGGACTTCAAGAACCCGACAATTTCCGACTCCTATTAAGGTAACCAGCCGGTATTCTCCTTGTTTGCCCCTATCACTTCCCATTACAACTTCGTCCCACTTCACTTTATCACTTCTGACATTCCTAGCACACACTCCAACAGCACTCTCACACATGGTTTCCATTTCACCCACTTTTATACATCCACTCACTTTTTAATTCACTTTTAATTAATGTGCCCCGGAACATGTGACTGTGACGTCATGAGAAGCCTATATTAATGCGGAGCGGAGAGCCAGTATTACAGCGGGAGAAAGCGACGCGTCAACATCGAGGAGGAGAAGAGGGAAGAAGACGCCGACGGCGACGACGGGAAGACCGACTCCTCCACTAGCGAAAGAGCTACCAAGAAGTTAGTGGAGGGGCCGGCAGAAGGACAACGGAGAGCCGGACGAGACAACGGGAAGACCGGGCCTCTGTTAGCAAGAGAGTTAAAAAGAAGTTAGCGGAGGCCCGGCGGAAGAAAGAACCGGAGAGCGCGGAGACGACACCGGAGACCCCCGAAGTCGGAAAAGACCCCCGGAAGTCGGAAGAAGAGCGCCGGAGTCGGAAGAAGACCCCCAGAGCTGTGTAATAAATTACTTTAAAAACCTGTGTAGTGTGTTTTTATTGCAATTTTTTTCCACCAGGTGAATGGGTAGGGGTACGATGTACCCCATACTCATTCACATAGGGTGGGGGGGCCGGGATCCGGGGGCCCCTTTATTGAAGGGCGCTCCTGGATTCCGATAAGCCCCCCGCCCACAGACCCCGACAACCAACGGCCAGGGTTGTCGGGAAGAGGCCCTGTCCTCATCAACATGGGGGCAGGGTGCTCTGGGGTGGGGGGCCGCAGGTCGCCCCCCTGCCCCAGAGCACCAAACCCCCCATGTTGAGGGCATGCGGCCTGGTACGGTTCAGGAGGGAGGGGGCCGCTCTCTCCCCCCCCCCCCTCTTCCCCTGCGGCCGGCCAGGTTGTGTGCTCGGATAAGGGTCTGGTTTGGATTTTGGGGGGACCCCCACGCCGTTTTTCGGCGTAGGGGCGCCTGTTCAAATCCAGACCAGACCCAAGGGCCTGGTATGCCTCTGGAGGGGAACCCATGCCGGTTTTTTATTTAAAATTTGGCCTGGAGTTCCCCCTCAAGATTCATACCAAACACAGTGCCTGATATTGGCGGGGATCCAAGTCGGATCCTCGTTCATTGAAAGTCGGACATATGTCGGCTTCATGTCGCAGGGCAAAGTCGGATCCAAAGTAGGACGGATGTCGTGTCGCACTAGTGTGAACCCAGCCCAAGGATGATCTGTGAAAACAGGATGCACCTGAGCTCAATTTTGAGTGTCATGGCAAAGGCTGTGAATACTTTATGTACATGTAATTATTTATTTTTATATTTTTTTTCTTCTAAATTTGCAAAGATTTCAAACAAACTTATTTTACATTGTCCATTATGGGGTATTTGTTTTGTATGATTTTGAGGAAAATATTTTGGAATAAAGCTGTAACATAATAAAATGTGGAAAAAGTGAAGCGCTGTGCATAGTTTCTGGATGCACTGTAATAGACGCTGGGGGTGTAATGGACTCGGTGAAAGAATTTTCAGTTGGAGAAACCGGTCCCTGGAGGAAATCATGGTCTTTAAAAATTTGATGCAAGCAGTCTTTCCAATCATCATCCGTCAAAGTGGGAATGTCAGCAAGCCATTTGTAGTATAGGGTAGTCATCCTAGGTAGAATCAGGGATGACAATTGAGAATAGAATGCAGACAACGGTTTAGGCAAGTCAGCACAGGGTAATGGCATTTCTAACGGGTCAGATGTCGGAGTAATAGGGTGAGGCAACCGAGCCAAGGCTGTGTGGTGAAGCTGCAGGAAAAAACCTAGTGTTAGTCAGGCAGTAAGTATCTCAGAGCGCATGAAAGGGTAACAAGGAGCAGTGCGATTCCGTGCCTGGCCCATAGAGCTGGATCCAGGATAGTATGAAAATGGGAAAGATTGGGATTGCCCCACAGGGGATATACATGGAATATGTATCATCAGCTTAGGCCCTGGCCTGCCTTCAAACCAAAAGTGGTGTTTTAATCAGAATGGTAATCGCAGGGTTAGACAAGTGACCCCAAAAGGGAAAATTACTAAGTTCCGCATAGGAGCCCAACAGGGCACAGCCTCGAGTGTCTCAGCTGTGTTATTTCTAGGTTGCGCAAACCACCAGCCGACTGTTTACAAGGACAGCAGCCCAGTTATAAATCCAAAAATTTGAAAGTGCCACGCCTCCCCGGTCAAAGGGTAAATGTAAGATTGACTTGGCAAGCCTGGGAGGCTTCCCCGCCCACACAAGGTTCATCATATTTTCATCAACAAACAAGCAGTTACGCAACACTAAAGCCTTGAATATTTGCTTTTCTTTACTGAATAAAGAAAGGAGTGTTTCTTTTTGTATGTGTTTTTTGATGATGTGGGTGTTGCAATTCTGGTGTGTCTGGGTGTTTTTTTTTACAAGTCCAGGAGGACTGATGAGCACAGTTGATAGACTCTGCATATGCACTGTATGCTAATCATTTGAACTGGGCTGTCAGATTCATACTCTAATATACATTAAAACCACATAAATGCCAAATTTGTGGGATCTGAAACCCCTAAAATCCAATATAATGTATAAATTAAAGTCGGTCACACCAAACAGTTTGGCGTAAAACCAGTTGCTTGCATTCTGTATACAGATGGAGTTAACAACATACACAAAAAAAGAACTCGCTATCAACTGTATGAAACGGGACATATATTGCACTGTTCTACTAGGCATCAAATTCATTTAAGAATGGGAAGATTCTGAGTATAAACAAGTGTGTTGTAAGATAGTAGCGAAAAGGTACAAGCGATCAAGTAGCTCACTGGGATTAGGTGAAGAAGACTGGCAAAATTCAAGGAGAACCCCTGTCTCATGTCAGATCCACTAAGCATTTGGTGTAACAGGAAGCTGTTGTGTGCTGCCTTTCATGAATACTTCACAAATATGTGTGCTCTGAACACCGATGTTACACTCTGCCTGTATGATATCCATGAGATATTGGTTCAGCCCTGTATGTGGCTTAAAGGGTCACTAAAGGTACCGTAAATGTTTTTTCACCTTAATGCATCCTATGCATTAAGGTGAAAAAACATCTGACAATACCGCCCCCCCCCCCCCCTTTTTACTTACATGAGCCCGTTTACCTGCGGCGCTCGCCCCCAACATTTTCTTCGCCGATCAGCCTGGTCGTTGATTGGCTAGAGTGGATGGATTGAAAGCAGCGCAGCCATTGGTTTGCGCTGCTGTCAATCGCATCCAATGACGTGGCGCGCCGGGGGGCGGGGCCGAGTGATACAGTGAGCGGCTATAGCCGCCGGCTGTATCACGGGAGCGTGCCCGCAAGAACTTACCACCATGCTCGCTCGCTCGCATGAAGGTATTCAGTTCTTGTGGGCAGGACCAGAGACAGCCGCCGAGGGACGCCAGAAGACCAGGTTCGGGGCCACTCTGTGCAAAACTAGCTGCATAGTGGAGGTAAGTATAACATGTTTGTTATTTAAAAAAAAAAAAATACATTTTTCTTTACAACCCCTTAAGTGTTTTTTTTTTTTTTTTTTCTCTGGCTCATTTATGCTGTATTGGCTCATCACAAAGTAAACTTCTCATACAGGGGCTGCCATTGCCAACTACCTTCCGAATGCAAGTTGCTTGTCTGCTAAGCTGGCCATAGACCTTTTTTTTTTTTTTTTGTTAAGCCAGTGGACTAAAGTCTCTGCTGGGACATTGTATACACTGATCAGCTGCTGCAGTCATTGATTGACAAAAGTTTTCCTGCATGTCCCTTTGACAGATATTGATCAATTGATTTCTGCCAAACAGTGGTGGCCTTACACTGCTTGATTGAAATGTGTCCGGTCGCTGCTGAGCCAGCTTAAGGTCTTATGCAGTGCGATTTTGACTGAGGTTTTTAGTGTGTTTTCAAGGATAATGTCCAGTACAACTTTATGCGGGTTCAGGTGCAATTTGAATACAGCTGCGATTCTCGCTCTGCAAATCGGCTCAGAAAGACATTATAGCTTGCTAGAAAGTTATGTTATTTCACTTGTCATGCGATTCCATGCATTCTGGAATGCATACAAAATCGCATCAGCGTGAACCAGGGCTTACTCTGACCCCTTGGTTCAGCACTTCTGATGTGGAATAAGTATGCAGGCCTGGAAAATCAGGGGAAAAAAAAGTCCTTATCTGCATACTTGTTCTGGTTCCGTGACTCTGGAAATACTGAAGCCATTTTATTTTTTATTTTTATTTAATACATTTTATTTATAAATCCTGTTTATTATCGTTATAATCCTTACCATTATGTTAATGATTTCTCAAGCTTTGTAATTTGTTGTTGTGGATACCTAGATATAGGAGTCCTGAATACATATTGTATCCATTTAAAAACAAATATTGTATTTAATTTGGCTGGCAGAACATCTGCATGTTCAATTTAGGTAGATGAAAGAAACTAATTAATAGTAATGTATGTAATACTGCAAATTAAATCGTAATCCTTTCTTGTGAAGCTTTTGTGTGTTAGGGTCTCTAGAATAATATAATCCTCCTTTTGACTTTTTAGTGCTTTTGAGCTGTAACCATGGCCTGCAAGTTTGTGATTTGTTTAACTGTTCTGTTCCTCTTTTCTGTGTGTTTAATAAAATCCATTAGTGAAAGTGTGCCACATTCCAAGTTTGTTCCCCTTTTTATATCAAGGTTGAATTGTCTATGAGATTTGTCTATGCAACGGGAGTAACAATGCATCACTTTTAGTTTAGCACTGTAACCAACAGCAGTGTAGTACTGGTATCTATATAATAACCCGGGTTGGCAGCCTTCGACAGTTATGTTTTGGCTGTGTAGCCTCTGTTTCTACTGTACGTGGTTCTTCTGATTACCATTTTATTACAATTTCCATAGTTTCTAGCCATCATCATTCTTATAGCCTTTATTTATTGGCTTAGTGTAGTCCATTAGATGTACTATCCTACCACCATTTAAATGGCTTTTGTTATTTTGGAGAATAAAGCCTGCATCTTTCTATCCCCAAAAGCTAAAATTAGTTTGCAAAAGCACGATGTATCATAAATTACATTTTTTTTTTATAAAATACATGCAACAGGTTGACAACACAGATCGTAAGACAGGGTGTGCCAGCAGGTGACAAATCTCCACATTCACCCCCCCCCCCCCCGCTAGAATACACAGATCAGCAAGCGTTCCTGGCTCCTCCTCATCAGCCAGTGCCCCCAATAGCAAGAAACTTGCTCTGGGGGCACTGATGCAAGCTCGCTCCCGAGCCCCACTCTTTGCATCTATAAGTCACACAAAGCCGTGCCTTGCCTTGGTTCACTGGCTGTGATTGACAGTTGACCTCCCACTGCTGTTTCAGCCAATGAGGAATGAGAGACCCAGAAGATGCTCCTCTCTCATACACATCGCTAGATGGAGATGGGGCTCAGGTGAGTATTAAGGGGGGTGGGCGCAGAAAGGCAAAAAACGTTGCGCCTTTAAAACCCCTTTAATAGCAGGAGCAGCAGAGATTGTTTTAATAACAGCTGCAGATTTGAAATAAAGTGAATGCTTATATGAGATCAGTGGCGGATCCAGGGGGGGGCAACAGGGCAATTGCCCCCCCCCCCCCCGAGACCATCTGTCACACTCGCTTGCTCTGTTTTTTTTTTTTTTTTTGCGCCTGATCTCCGGAACTTTGGGGACCCGGTACCGGCCGGTCGTAGGTCCCCTGAACCCCAAACTTGGCACAAATCTAGCCCCATGTCTTATCTACAAGTGTGCAAAGTTTGGTGTCTGGGGGACCTACGGCCGTGGAGCACTGATTTTTTAAAACCAGGCACCCCTTCCATAGACTCCAATGTTAAACGGTAATTTCTCCAGTTATTTTGCGGACCCGGTACCGGCTGGTCGTAGGTCCCCTGAACCCCAAACCTGGCACACATGTAGCCCCATATCTTTTCTACAAGTGTGCAATGTTTGGTGTCTGGGGGTCCTACGGCCGTGGAGCACTGATTTTTTAAACCCGGGCACCCCTTCCATAGACTCCAATGTTAAACGGTAATTTCTCCAGTGATTTTGCGGACCCGGTACCGGCCGGTCGTAGGTCCTCTGGACCCCAAACTTGGCACACATGTAGCCCCATGTCTCCTCTATAAGTTTGAAAAGTTTGGTGTCTGGGAGAACCGATTTTTCAAAGCCGGGCACTCCTTCCATAGACTTCCATGTTAAACATCAGTCTAGTCATGGGCACAGTGAGGCATGGGCACAGTGAGGCAAAGTGAGGCAAGTATAAGCCTAGGACACCCTAGGCTTATACTTGAGTCAATACGTTTTCCCAGTTTTTTGGGGCAAAATTGGGTGCCTCGGCTTATATTCGGGTCGGCTTATACTCGAGTATATACAGTACTTGTTCTGCGGCTGCCGCTGCCTCTCTGAGTCTGAGAGAGAGACTCGTCTAATGTAGTTGTGTGGCGCACTGACACGATACCAGGAGCGGAGGAGGAGGTGGGTGGAGCCTCTTCCCTGCACTCGCTGCTAACGCCTGGGCCGCTTGGCGTCTAGCAACGAGTGACATCAGTGAGTCACGTCGGGCCGCTCTGCGGGCAGGTGCAATAGTGTGCGGCTCCACAGACGGGTAAGAAAGTGGGCGGCTCCGCTTGCGGTGCGGTTTGTTGTCGGGGGCGGCGCGGTTCGTGGGCAGACCGTGCTGCTCAGTGTGTTGGCAGCGCAGGTGAGAGTGAGAGAGCAGGCTCAGTGTGGCAGCTGGCCAATCAGCTAGCCGGGAGCGGGGGAGCAGAGAGATGAGATGATCTCTCACCGCCCGTGCCTGCCCTGCATTCCTGCAGTGACTTCTGCCCTCACTGTGCAGGCAGCAGAGAGATTACAGTACATTATCTCTCTGCTGCCGGACTCTGGGAGTCTGGGACACAGCAAGAGACAACCAAAACTACACCTTAGCAGGCAAGTTAGTGACAATCCGCAAGGTGTGGCAGGCGACGTGGCAAATGACAATCTGCATCTGGTGGCAGGCAAGTGACAATCAGCAAGGTGTGGCAGGTGACGTGGCAAGTGACAATCCGCAAGGTGTGGCAAGTGACAATCCACAAGATGTGGCAGGTGACGTGACAATCCACAACGTGTGGCAAGTGACACGCTCAGGGCTCCCACTAATTGCAGGCGACGGTGGCAAGTGACACACTCGGGGCTCCCACTGATTCTGCATTGAACTATTTAATTTCATATTACAATGTAATAATAGAAATAATGCGCTTCAATCATCCTGACACCATAACAACCATGGTGCCGGGATGATTGAAGCGCCGACACCAACCATTTCCCCGATAAATTTCCCACAAAAAAATCATCTTTTTGGCAGTGCCCCTCCCGAGAAAAGACTCTGGATCCGCCCCTGTATGAGATTTTAGTCATTGGGTTTACATATACTTTAAATTGCACTTCCACGGCAGTTTCTAAACTTTTCCTATTAGTTTCATCCTGATTATTCACTTTATGCTCATTATGCAGCTAGATGAGAGTTCTTTGTGCACTGGGGCCAGGGGCGGATCCAGAGTCTAGTCTCGGAAGGGGGGACTGCCAAAAAAACATTGTTTTGCAGGCAATTTATCGGGGGAATTGGTTGGTGCTTCAATCATCACGGCACCATGGTTGTTAGTGTCAGGATGATTGAAGCGCATTATTTATATTATTACATTGTAATATAAAATAAAACAAAATAGTTCAACTCGCCCTAGTGCAGAATCGGTGGGAGCCCCGAGTGTGCCACTTGCCACCAGATTCTGATTACTTGCCACGTCACCTGCCACCATATGCTGATTGTCCCTTGCCACGTCACCTGCCACAGGTTGCTGATTGACATTTGCTGTGTCACTTGCCTGCAACAAGGTGCGGCACGTCACCTGACATGAGATGCAGCTTGTCACATGCCGCATCACCTGCCACAAGGTGAGGCTTGTCACTTGCCACTTCACCTGCCACAAGTTGTGGATTGTCATTTGCTGTGTCACTTGTCTGCAACAAGGTGCGGCACATCACCTGCCACCAGATGCAGATTGTCACATACCACGTTACCTGCCACAAGGTGCATCTTGTCACTTGCCACTTCACCTGCCACAAGTTGTGGATTGTCACTTGCTGTTTCACTTGCCTGCCACAAGGTGCGGATTGTCACTTGCCTGCCACAAGGTGCGGATTGTCACTTGCCTGCCACAAGGTGCGGATTGTCACTTGCCTGCCACAAGGTGCGGATTGTCACTTGCCTGCCACACGTTGTGGATTGTCACAAGTTGGGTGGATTGTCACTTACCACCAGATGCAGATTGCCACTTGCTGTGTCACTTGCCTGCTACACGGTGCAGATTCTCACTTGCTGTTTCCCAGATTGAAGGCAGGCAGCAGAGAGATGATGTAATCTCTCTTCTGCCCGCAGCTGCACAGTGAGGGCAGGAGAGCAGTGATGCAGGGCAGGCGGTTACAGATGTTATCTCTCTGCTCCCCCCACCCACCAACTGGCCTGTTCGGCCGCTCACCCACCAGCGCTGACTGATTCGCCGGCTCACCCCCTGGCCCGCTAACTGATCCACCCATCGGCCCGCTAACTGATCCGCCGGCTCGCCCATCGGCCCGCTAACTGATCCGCCGGCTCGCCCATCGGCCCGCTAACTGATCCGCCGGCTCGCCCATCGGCCCGCTAACTGATCCGCCGGCTCGCCCATCGGCCCGCTAACTGATCCGCCGGCTCGCCCATCGGCCCGCTAACTGATCCGCCGGCTCGCCCATCGGCCCGCTAACTGATCCGCCGGCTCGCCCATCGGCCCGCTAACTGATCCGCCGGCTCGCCCATCGGCCCGCTAACTGATCCGCCGGCTCGCCCATCGGCCCGCTAACTGATCCGCCGGCTCGCCCATCGGCCCGCTAACTGATCCGCCGGCTCGCCCATCGGCCCGCTAACTGATCCGCCGGCTCGCCCATCGGCCCGCTAACTGATCCGCCGGCTCGCCCATCGGCCCGCTAACTGATCCGCCGGCCGGCCCGCTAACTGATCCGCCTGCCGGCCCGCTAACTGATCCGCCTGCCGGCCCGCTAACTGATCCGCCCGCCGAATGATCCACCCGCCTGCCTATCACTAATTTCTTGGTGGGGCAATTGCCCCGTGACCGCCATCCCCCCTGGATCTGCCCCTGACTGGGGCTCATATTGCATGCATGGCTATAGCTTTTGCCCTAAGAACAAATCTATAGTTCTCTGTGCTATCAGAAACCTTTGTACATCTTGTACCACCTCTGATCATTCTATAGATCTTTTTGTGAACGTGCTTGCAGTTCATGCCTATGATGTCCATACCAAACAACAAGGTTGTCCCTTTCACTGTCCATTATGGGTTGAATAAAAAAAGCAACAATTATACAAAATTTGATAGGACTTTAGCAATGATAAATGAGGGAGGAATCAATACATTTTATTGTACAAATGAATTGCCTTTATCTTTATTTGAATAATTCTGTAACCCAGCAATGCCTTTTTTATTTTCCTGAGGTGTTTTATGGCTTAATCGAGTTTGATATTACTGCTGCTTTTAAATCCTAAAATTGGAACATTTGTTGTGGGTTTTTTTTTTTTTTTTTTTAATCACAATGTGTACGCCTTCTTCGCTTAATATTAAAATGCAATTAACTTAAAAAAGCATCCATAGAATAAATCTGCAGGACCTAATAATACTTTTTTTATGTGGAACACCTCTTAATATAATTGCTACCAACATCTAAGAAATCAGTGTGTATTAAGAACACCCTTGTTGCTAAAGGATCAAAAATGTACATGTATAGAAAAACTCTGAAAGCTTTTCTTTCTGCACACTACTTACCGTAGTTTAAAGAGTCTGAAAATACTTATTTGTCTTCATTTACTCAAGCTTGTATTGAACATTTCTGGCTGCTCAATGTACCCTTTACTTATTGTTTCATATCTCCTGTGACCAGGGCCGCCATCAGGGGGGTACAGGCAGTACACCTGTAAGGGGCCCGGGTGGCCCCCCTTTTTTTTTGTAAGGGGCCCGGAGTTCCCCAGGGGCCCGGAGTTCCCCAGGGGCCCGGAGTTCCCCAGGGGCCCGGAGTTCCCCAGGGGCCCGGAGTTCCCCAGGGCTCCGAATGTCAACCCCCTTTTTTAAAACAAATTTTTATAATTTTTTTTTTATTATTCTTTTTTTATTTATTTATTTATTTTGTAAGGGGTCCAGAGGTCCCCAGAGGCCCGGAGGTCCCCAGGGCCCCGGATGGAAACCTCCCTTTTTTTTTTTTTTATAATTTTTTTTTTTGTAAGGAGCCCAGAGGTCCCCAGGGCCCTGGATGGCAACCCCCTTTTTTTTTGTTTTTTTTGTTCTTCTGTTTTTTTTGTGTTAGTCAGCACCCAAACCCCCTGCTTCTCAATTCGTGGCACCCCCCCCGCTTCTGAATTTGCGGTAGCTTCTCAATTTGCGGCAGCAGCACCCCCCCTCCGGTTCTCCTCGGCTCCATGGGGCCCATGCCTGAAGCTGTGTAAGGGGCCCCAAAATTCCTGATGGCTGCTCTGCCTGTAACAGAGAACCTGTTGTCTGTCTTCTGCTTTGGAGAGCCATTCACAGGAATGGATGCTGCAGCATTAAAGTCTGTATGATGCTACAGACACTTTTCCCCATGTGCTACAAAGCACATGCGTTACTAAGGCCCACCGAGATTCATTTACTGGAGACTTGGTTAGAAGCACATTAGCTACCAACCATGACCCGCTGCACCAGATTTTGTACTCTCCAGTTTTAGTTTAATCATCCCCACTGTGCATTAAGACAAGTCATCAGTCCTTTCAACTATACTGTCTATAGGCCCGTACACACAGTCAAACTTTTTGCCAACAAACTTCAAAATTAGCACGTTTTTTTAAAAATCCGACCTTGTGTACGCGGACAAACTTTTTCGGTTTTCATCGGACAAAAGTTCGCTCTGCAAACGGACAAACTTTTCGACAACAAAAGTCCAATGGTGCAAAGTCCTATCGTGTGTGTACAGAAATCCATCTGACTTTTGTCCGAGGTACAAATACACATGCCCAGAACCAATGTTAAAATCAACGTGTGTATGCTATGGGTGTGCTAGGCTAACTCCCTTCGGACAAAAATCAACGGAAAAGTTTGTTTGAAGTCCGACCGTGTGTACGAGGCTTAAGTAACAGGTTTACTCCATACCCTGCCCAGTCCCACACCTGTCATGCTTTCATCCTGTTTATATTTTCCCAAGGAAGATCTAGCATTATACTTTATGACATAAAGCACATGTAGTACTTTGTCGCATATTGCTAGGTGCTTTCTAACCATAGCTATGAGCTCTGAACTGCACACCACCCCTTCTGCCACAGCAGATCGGACAACAGCTAGGAATAAGATGGCTGCTTTATAAGGGAAGCTTATCTTGGCACTAAGCACTTTTCTGAGAGGAGCAACAGTAAGAGGAATGCAGAGAGTGGGGCAACGTGTCGGCCTGCTCAAAGCCAAGACAAGCTGCTGTTTAAGTAGGTGTCTCCTTTTTGGATGTTGTTGGATCAGCTGTGGCAGAAGTAGGGGAGTGCAGTTTGGGCCTCATTGCAAATGTTTGCTAGCACCATGGGACAAAGTATTACATGCACTTTGTCCCATAAGGAACAGGACAGTAAAAAAAATAAAACAAATGATGATAGTCTGTATGGGATCACAAAAAGACTATATCGGCATTTACACAGTCCCGCCATCAGATGTGTCCTGGTTTGGTCCCTGCAACTCTGAATGGTTGGTGAAGAGCTACTTTAGCCCTGTGTAATGACCAAGACCGACGTGGCATTTACACAGGGCTCATTTATGACTTGCTCTGGTGAGCAAACAGAGCAGCAAACTAAGTTAGGCCTCATGTACACTGCTGCTGGTAAACGCACAATTAGGAGCAGTTGGGCATTTTTTTCAACTGCTCCTGAACTCTCCTCTGTTATCTTATCAGTACATGTAATCAGGGTAGTTTATAGTCATTTAGAGGCTTTTTTTTTTAGAACGCCCAAAAAAATGAACTCCAGCTAAATGCGGTAACTTGTTTACAGGCGTTTTTGGCAATTTTTTGGCAATTTTTTTTTTTTTTTAGAAACGCTTCAAAATGCAAACGCGGCATCTCAACGCAGCAAAACTGAAGTTTTAAACGTGGGTTACTATCTCTTAAGTTAAATCGTTCAGGAGAGGTTGTAAAAACATCCCGTGTACATTAAGCCTTAGTATAAGATTACATTCCCATCTTTATTTTTTTGAATGAATGACTTGTATAGCGCTCACATGCGAACTGAATCGCCTCTAGGCGCTTTTTTTTTTTTTTTGCAGCCAGTGTCTGCTTGGCTGGTGCGGTCATTTAACCCCGTAGGATCGCAACACATTTGGGACACACATATACTGGGCCAATTTAGACAAGATCCAATTAACCTACCAGCATGTCTTTGGAGTGTGGGAGGAAACCGGAGTACCCGGAGGAAACCCACGCAGACACAGGGAGAACATGCAAACTCCAGGCAGATGGTGTCGTGGTCGGGATTTGAACCAGCGAACCTTTTTGCTGCTAGGTGAAAGTGCTAACCACTACACCACTGTGCTGCCTGTGCTAACCACTACACCACTTTTGTTAAAAGTATTTATTTATATGCCTTGCGGGGCATTTTGAAGTGAACCTTTTTGCCCTTGCTGAATACTGTAGCTGAAGGCAATGTAAAGCATTTCATTTAGTTTACAACACAAGAACTGAACCCTGCTCCAGTTCGTTTCTCAATAGCTCAACTCACCCTGTCCATACCTCCCCCAATTCCAGCAGTGACTTGGTGACCTCCCGGCATTCTAACATAAACACAATACAGGTGCTTTGGGACAGGATACAGGGCAGATAAACCCACTCTGACCATCTTCTGTGACCTGGTTTATGACCTTTGTGGATGCATTTCACCACAGTGTCTGCAACTACAGAAGTGTGGGTCTGTTTTAAAGGGGAGTTCCAGCCTTTTTTATGTTTATTAAAAGTCAGAAGCTACAAAAAGTGTAGCTGCTGGCTTTTAATAAACAGACACTTAACTGTTCTACTGTCCAGCGACGCGGCCGCCCGGAGCTTCGCTCCTTCTTCCCCCCCCCCTCTCCGCCGGCGCCTCCATTCTAACTGTGGGCACCCGGCCGTGACAGCTTTCGGCTTCACGGCCAGGCACTAACTGCGCATGCGCGGGCGGCGCTGCACTCCCTAAGTGGACAGGCGATCGCCTGGGACCTGTCACGTGTCTCAGGTGATCGCCTACCGGGAGGGGCTGCCAAAAGGGATATGACGAGTCGCCTAAGTGGTCCCTGGGCGGAAGGAGGAAGTAGGACAGGAAGTCCCACTCCTACTGAAGCCCCCACCCCCCCAAAAAAAAAATGACATGCCAAATGTGGCATGTAAGGGGGCGAGGAGAGGTTTAAGCGGAAGTTCCACTTTTGGGTGGAACTCCGCTTTAAGGTTACTTTACTGTTTAAGAGCATGTACACACTTTAATGTCTGTAGCTTGGCCACAGGTTAAATTTAGATGTGATTTACATGTGCGTTAAAGTAACCTGAGAAAGAAGTTGGAGAGCTAAGAGATTCTGTAATAAATATTGTCAACTCATTTATAGTTACACTCTACATTGTTTCTCTTACACATATTGGGGCAAAACTACTTGCATTGTATACAGAATCTGAAGACTGGTTTCTTCTGGTGTCATTGACTGGTACAGATACTAATTCCAAATGTAGTTGAATTGCCCTGCCAGTATTGTACAGATTTTTCTTGTCGCTATCATACATTACTTTAGATTTTGTGTGCAGGGTGGGTAAACTTAACTAAAGTGCTTTTGGGTCATCCACAATGCTCATCAGAATTAACTGCCACACATTTGATTCCTTCTTAATTATGCCTATACACAAGTTTTTCAATATAACTGGAGTCTAATACATCAAGTTTGAGTACTACATTTCACATTTTGCAAATTTCTCATAACTCATGTCTTCTTATTTATGTAACAGATATTTTTTGCCTACAGCACGAAAATGACTTTCCCACAAATATAGGAAATTCTGAAGAATTCTAGCTTTACATTCATTAAAGGGGCTGTAAAGATAAAAAATAGCCGCCGAGTGTATCACTCGGCCCCGGCGCGCCACGTCATTGATTGATTGACAGCAGCGCAGCCATTGGCTCCCACTTCGATCAATCATCCAATGAAGAGCCCACAGGAGCTGGGGGAAAGCAACGCGGGATCGCGCCCATGGAGAGTCAGGGCTCAGGTAAGTAAAACGGTGGCTCGGGGGGGCCAGAGTGCAAGGTGTTTTTTCACCTTAATGCATAGGATGCATTAAGGTGAAAAAACACAAAGCTTTACAACCCCTGTAAAATAACACTTTTTTACCAATTCTTTTTTTTTTTTAAGTTGGTAAAATGTTGTGCTTTTATTTTTTGTAATTTTTTTATTTTTATTTTGTTACATACAATACAGGTTCTAAAAAGCCACACAGCGTGGACAACAACCGGCCATGAAAGTTCTGGCACATATAACTATCGACATAAAAGTCATCACATAAACTTGTGATACATCCCCCCAAAACTTTGCCCAGACAGGTACATAAACATGCCGCAGGCGGTCTATCATGACGCAGGTGTACAGTCCCGCTGCTCCCCATGCCTTTTCACCGGATAGTGCAGTGAAGTGATTACACTTTCCGCCCCCCCCCCCCCCCGATAAAGAAATGGTTTAGTTAAGTGGAGAATTTTCCGTCCCCCAGATGTTCAGTATAGAAACTCTGCAAATACTCACTAGTCCTCCATTTCCCCCAATCAGGCACCTCTCAGTACCATAAGATCTATGAAGGGTCTCTGGGTTGGTATCACACTTTAATTAGTCAGATCCACCCCCCCCCAAACCTTCTCAAACTTAATTAGAGCCCCCCTGTTCAGGTATGTAGCTTTGTACAAGGGCACTGCCTTATTGACCAATACTTTACAAGACTCCATAGTTGGTGACACATTGCTCTTCCACGATAATATAATGCGTTTTTTAGCATAGAATAGTAACAAAGTAAGGAGGGTCCGTATAGCCCTGGTAGTGGCCAGGGGCTCCACTAAATGTGCAGGGTTCGTACGGTCATTAAATTCCTGGAAAAGTCATGGGATTTTGACATGGCACTTTCCAGGCCTGGAAAAGTTTTGGAAAATGACTGAATCCACTAAGTTTTGGAAAAGTCATGGAATATTTTAGTCACTACTAGTCGTGCAACGGATCGTAAGCGATCCGTGATCCGAACAGGTCATCCTGTTCGGATCGGCACACGGCGCGATCCCCGGAGCGCTCCGGGGCCTCGGCCATTAGGAAAGGCCGCGGCTTCGGCCTATCTCCGGAGCCGCGGCCATCTTGGTACACCCGGCGGCAGCCTATTGGCTTAGCGGCACGCTGACGTCAGCAGGAACTGGAGGGACACACACTGCGCCGTGTATTGCTGTTCTGAGGTCTGTAAGGGGTGGGGGGGTGCCTGCATTACTGGGGGGTGTCTGTACTTGGAGGTCTGTACTGAGAGGTCTGCACTGGGGGTGGCTGTACTACTGGGGGTGTCTGTACTGGGGTGTCTGTACTGGGAGGTCTGCACTGGGGGTGTCTGTACTGAGGGTGTCTGTACTGAGGGTGTCTGTACTGAGGGTGTCTGTACTGAGGGTGTCTGCACTGGGGATGTCTGCACTGGGGGTGGCTGTACTACTGGGGGTGTCTGTACTGGGAGGTCTGCACTGCAAGGTCTGCACTGGGGGTGGCTGTACTACTGGGGGTGTCTGTACTACTGGGAGGTCTGTACTGGGGGTGTCTGCACTGGGAGGTCTGCACTGGGGGTGGCTGTACTACTGGGGGTGTCTGCGCTGGGGGTGTCTGTACTGGGAGGTCTGTACTGGGAGGTCTGTACTGGGAGGTCTGTACTGGGGGTGGCTGTACTACTGGGGGTGTCTGTACTGGGAGGTCTGCACTGGGGGTGTCTGTACTGGGGTGTCTGTACTGAGAGGTCTGCACTGGGGGTGTCTGTACTGAGAGGTCTGCACTGGGGGTGTCTGCACTGGGGGTGGCTGTACTACTGGGGGTGTCTGTACTGGGAGGTCTGTACTGAGAGGTCTGCACTGGGGGTGTCTGCACTGGGGGTGGCTGTACTACTGGGGGTGTCTGTACTGGGAGGTCTGTACTGGGAGGTCTGTACTGAGAGGTCTGCACTGGGGGTGTCTGTACTGAGAGGTCTGCACTGGGGGTGTCTGCACTGGGGGTGGCTGTACTACTGGGGGTGTCTGTACTGGGAGGTCTGTACTGAGAGGTCTGCACTGGGGGTGTCTGCACTGGGGGTGGCTGTACTACTGGGGGTGTCTGTACTGGGAGGTCTGCACTGGGAGGTCTGCACTGGGGGTGTCTGTACTGGGAGGTCTGCACTGGGGGTGTTTGTACTGAGAGGTCTGCACTGGGGGTGGCTGTACTACTGGGGGGTGTCTGTACTGGGAGGTCTGCACTGGGGGTGTCTGTACTGTACTGACGTCAGTACTACAGTTTGAATTTATTTGTGTGAACTGTGAAGTTAAGTCATGGATTGTGGAAACTAACTAGTGTCGGGTGATTGTATATAGTGTATACCACATTTACCACTGACTAATGCAGAGTTGCAATGCAAGGAGATCAGCTAAAGTAGTTGGATCTGTGCGTGCGTTATAATTAATCAAAATTAGTCGTTTAATCGATTTAAAAGAAAAAACGATTAAGCGAACATATAAATTTTAATCAGTAACAGCCCTAATTTATATTAGTAAAAATATGCTGGGTGTGACATGGATTTTCTTCTTATTTAACATGTATACATAGACATTTCATGAAACATAAGGTCATGAATATTTATACGTGAAGTCATGGAAAAGTCATGGAAAAGTCATGGAATTTAATTGGTAAAAATGTGTATGAACCCTGATGTAAAAGACATACTTTAATGGGGATAGAAATGGAAGTGACCGACCTGATGATACAAGAGGCAATGGCTTGCCAGTAGGGTTTGATTAATGGGCACTCCCAAAAGATGTGCAGAAAGTTGGCTACGGGTGCAGTACATCTCCAGCACTGGGAGTGCCGATTACCAAACATCCTTGCCAATCTCGCAGGGGTGAGATAGACTCTATGTAACAATTTGTAATGGATCAATCTATCCCTACTAGATACTGAAACGCAGTCCCCCACGTCGTCCCAATCATCTTTGTCCAGCCCCGGAGCCGTAGCTTCCCAAGTTCTCCTGCAAGGCCCCAACAAGAGGTTTGTTTCCTGGAATAAGTTGTTATATAAGCAAGAGACTGGTTTTGGTAGTGATTCACTGCGTGTCAACAGCTCTAGGTCACTGGGCTCAAGGTTAAGGGTTTCCCCTCCAAATTGTGAACAGAAAGCATGTCTTAATTGAATGTACCTAAAAAAATGTGTATTAGGCAAATAATATTTCATTTTGAGTTCATCAAACAACAGTAAAGTACCATTTGATACAATGTGAAACAAAATCTTAATACCATGCTTGGTCCACACTACCGGGTCCGGATAATAAAAAAAGTGTGATAAATTGGGATTCCTCCACAACGGCGTGTTAGGAGAAAATCTGGTTGTGCTAGATGAACTCAATCCCTGAGCCTCAACCCATGCCCTCATCACTGAGCGCATGGAGGATGTCAGTGGGTAAGGAGCTTTTTGACCTCTGTACACCAGATGGGACAGCGCCTCATAGGAGCCCACATAGGCAGCCTCCAGGTACACAGAGGCATCATCCTGGGGGGACAGTCAGCCAGCGGTGGGCCACTGTCAACTGTTCGGCCAGAAAGTACTTATAAAAATTTGGAACCACTAGGCTCCCGTCCCCCCATGGCTGTTGCAATATCGCCAATTTAAGGTGGGGAACTCCTCCCTGCCACAAAAAGGAGGAAATCGCGGCATCAATTCATTTAAAAATTGACCTAGGAATCGAAACCGGGGAATTCCTAAGGTTATACAATAGTAGGGGCAAAAATTTTCATTTTTATCAAGTTTATCTACCCTATGAGGGATAGAGGGAGGTTTCTCCAGGCCTGGAGCTTCTTAGACACTACAGCAAGCAGCTGGGAAATATTGAGGCTGATAAAAGCAGTCACTGAGTTGGTAATATGGAGCCCCAAATACTTGATTTGGGAGACCCATTGTAGGGGAATGTTGGGGTCTGCTTTGTCAGAGATTGGATGGGAGCGCAAGGGGAGTACTTTGGATTTAGACCAGTTAACCCTGAGCCCAGAGACCAGTGTCAATCTATCTGAAAGTGCCAACGCAGCCCGCAAAGACGGTCCGGTGTCACTGACAAATAGAACCAAGTCGTCCGCATAAAGTGCTGTAGTTTCGGTAAGGGTGCCTTCTCTATTGCCCTGAATCAGGGGAGAGGAACACGGTGCAATAGCCAAGGGCTCCATTAATAGTGCAAAAAGGCCAGGAGAAAGGGGGCACCCCTGCCTGCTGCCCCTGGACACAGGAAAAGTCTCCGCCCCCCCCCCCCCCGTTAAAACGGAGGGCCCCCACTGGGTGCTCACTCAACAGCGACACCCATTTGAGGAATGTAGGGCCAAACCCCATGCGTTGTAGTACATGCTTTATATTGCCCTAGTCTATGGAGTCGAAGGCCTTCTCCAGGTCCAAAAACACCAGTGCCCCCCCAGAGGACATCTCCTTCCCCAGCTGTGTATGAGCATATACTCTCCGTAGGTTGATATCGGTGGCCTTTTTGGGCATAAATCCAGTCTGGTCAGGTGATACTAAATGTTGTATTATATTCATCAGTCTATTGGCAAGCATCTTGGTGATTATTTTTAGGTCCATATACAACAACGCTATAGGTCTGTACGAGGAACAGCATAGGGGGTCCTTGTCAGGTTTGGGGAGCAACACCGCATGCGCCTCATAGAAGGAAGTTGGTAAACCTTCTAGCTCCAAGCAGTCACGGCACAGTCGTAGGAGTCTGGGTGACGAGATCCAGGTAGTGCACCTCCGCGGGGCAGTAGGACAGGAAAGACCAGGGATCTGCAGGCTTCACCAGGCCGGACCAGGCCGCGGCTGCAATACAGGCACAGGACACAGCAGGGTATGGAGAGGAACAGGTAGGCATGTAATTAGGTTGTTTTTAAGTGTTTATGTGCACGGATGGCTAAGGATGGAGTGCAGGACCCCGTTCGTAAGTAGGAGTCGTTCGCAACTCGGATGTTCGTAACTCGGGGACCCCCTGTATTGCTTTTACCATTCCACTGGGAGTCCATCAGGTCCCGGGGACTTACCATTAGGAAAGGATGCGATAGCAGTCACCAATTCTTTGTCCATGAATGGAGCCTCAAGATTGGCCGCCACCTCATCAGGCAACACCGGGATCTGAAGGGGGCCCAGCAAGTCAGTCAGCACCTGTTGGTCATACGTTGGAATAACAGAGTTATAGGTCAGAGTAGTACTTAACAAAAGCTTGCATAATTCCCTCTCTATCCCGCACCATAGCACCCTCTGGGGAATAGACACAAGGTATGGCTGTATGCTCTCGTGCATCTGCAGTCAGGTATGCCAATAGTTTCCCGTTTTTGTCCCCCTGCTCAAACGGTTTCTCAGCCCTACTGGTACATCTACATTGGGTAAGGTTTTGGAAATGAACCAGTAGGGCCCTCCTAGCCATCTGCAATTCAGTTAGGGGGGGAGGGGAGGGTGTCTCAGTGTGTGTCTTGGCACAGCGTGTTTCGTGAGCCTGGAGCTCTTCAGCTTTAGCATTCTTCTGTCCGTGTAGCCTTGATGGCCGACACATATGCCCCCCTAGTGGACGCTTTGAATGCGTCCCATATTACAGGCCCTCCTGCCGAGCCCGCATTGTGGTCCCAATATTCCTGAAGATGACGTGAAACCAGGGTCTCGACCGAGGACTCACTTACCCAACCAGGGTGCAGCCTCCAGGAGCTACGACGGCCACTCGCAGCAAGGGTCAATGCCACCTGCATGGGGGTATGATCTGAAAGACCCCCAGCCAGGTAGTAGACCTCCGCAATGTTGGGCAACAGTGCCGGGTTGACAAATGCCAAGTCCATGCGGGAGGAGGAGGTACTGACGTGGGAAAGATACTCTCACCAGGGTGTTTCCACTGCCAGACCTCCTCCAGAGCTGCAGAGTCCGCCCAATGCCCGAGTTCCAGATTCTGCGCCCTAGTCAGGTTCGAGGTGTCTAAGGAGTAATCTAGGATGTTGAAATCACCCGCCACGAGCAGTTTCAAAGGGCTGAAGGTGGCAACTTTTTCCAACACCTGGTATAGCACCTCATTTTTGAAAGGAGGGACATATACATTAGCTATGGCTATCAGCTGGGATTCAACAGTCATGACCACTATAGTATAGCGCCCAAAAGGGTGGGTTACCACATGTTCAATAGCACAGGATAGTTTTTTATGGATCAAAATAGCCACCCCTCTGGCATAAGAGGAGTCGGTGGAGTAATTGGCTCTCTGCATCCAGTTCCTATTAAGGGACAATATCTTGTTACCCATTAGGTGCGTTTCCTGTAGCAGGATAATGTGGGGGTTAAAAGATTGCAGGACCAGTGACCTTTTGAATTTGGAGTTTAATCCACAGACATTCCATGAGAGAAGTCTGAGATCACTCATTATGTTGGGTATTGTTTAGCATGAGGACAGGAGAGGGACTCAGGAGAGGGAAGGCCGGAGTGGGAGGAACCTGAGCACAGATAGCCGCGGACCACCAAATGACAGCAGTTAAATATCATGTACCATACTGGGCAAGCAAAGCAGCCATCAGCCCCAGTTTTAACTGCAGGGTGCAGACAGAGCATAGGAAAAAAAAAAAACTAAAATTAAGAAAAAAGGACAAAAAAAAGAGAAAAAAACTGTCACAATAGGTAACAGTTCAAGAACCCAACGCCCTGTTTGCTCCAGGCAAACCGAACCAAAAAACTGCCGGAGAAACTTTGATCCCAGTAACAAAAAAAACCGCAGTGGAGTGTTCTAAGAGTTCATCCACTCAGTGAGGGGTCTTGCAAAAAACGTGTAGTTTAGTGCATCCAAAACAGAACCAGAGCTTCCCGCAGTTAATGGTGTTCTCTGATTATATAACACATTACCCACAGCTGAGAAGGTAGGCACAACAGAAGAGCAAGGTAATAATGGACCCTTTAGACAACAGTGACTACAATTTCCAGGAAACTTTTCAGCAAACAGGTAAGTAGCCCCGAGCTACTAGGTCTCTGGCAACAGTCACTTTGCACGTGCAACGCTCTCGCCGTACTAGGCAATGGAGTCCAGCCAGTCAGCCGCTTCTGCTGGAGAGTCAAAGAATTTGCTGGCTCCATGATGTATAACTTTTTTAGGCGACTGGGATAGAGCATGCTGTACACCAGATTCTTCTCCCTCAGGCGCTTGCGGACATCAGTGAAAGAGCGCCGCTTTTTTTGCAAATCGGTGAAAAGTCAGGATATAGATGTATGACAACATTTTCATGTTTTAGCTCGGGGTGTTTACGGGCCTCTGCCAAGATGAGATCCCTGTCCTGGAAATTGAGCAGGCGGACCAGAAAACCCCGGGGCCATGCACCAGCAGGCCTCCGACCAGTGGTCACACGGTGTGCATGCTCCACGACATATACCGGTGACAGGTTTTGCAGGCCCAGGAGTTGCTTTAAAAAGGCCTCAGCAAACACAACAGGATTTGGGCCTTCCGCACCCTCGGGGAGCCCCACCACCCACACATTATTGCGCCTGAGGCGATTTTTGCCATCCTCTGAGTGGGTTATAAGAATTTTAACCTGCTGCTGCAATTCACTCACGGGTTGTGCAGTGGAGGCCGCGGATTCTTCTACCTCCTGAGATGCGGTGTTCTGCTTCAGTGAGGCGGCCTCTAAATTTATCCATATCCTGTCTAATCAGCCCCCATTCAATAGTCAGAGTGTAAATTTTACCCTCCACAGAGGACTTACTGTCAGCGATGGCCGCTAGGATCATCACGGTGGACTGTTCCTCCGGCAGTTTAGGGTCCGCCTGAGGTGTTGCAGAGGGCCCCCTCTCGAGCCGGCGTCACGAGTGCTGCCATCGCCAGGTCCGTCTGTACTGCCACAGATGCTAGAGGTAATGGGAAAGATGGCCTCTGCACGAGTGTTAGGCGGTGGGAGCCGGGATGGCGGAGCAGCTGCCTTCTTAGTATATCTGCGTATGCCTGTCATTTGGAGGACCGGGGTAGCCCCCGCAGACCACAGGGAGATGTTTGCTCAGCAGGATGGCTGGGAAAAAGGTAGGATTTAGGCGGATTAGATAGACGGATGGCGGGAGCCTGAGCTGAACACATCTTTCCTCGTTCACATCGCGGCCACGCCCCGTGCTTTTATTTTTAAGAAATTTTGTTTGGGGAAAAAAATCCATACGGTTAAAGGTATATAATACAGATACATAAAGGTGCCAGCAGCTTTTAAGCCTTTTTACCAATGCTGAATTTTGTAATTTCTTTTAGCCTAAGAGCTTGCCTGCCTCTTCTTGCACATTCCTATTGACCAGTGAGGCTGCCCCTCATTGTGATTGCCCAGTAGAAATGCGTGTGTGTGTAAGAGGGGGATACCCACTGGCAATATCTGACACACTACCTTTGAAATATCAGACCTTTGTCAGAATGGCACTAGCACACGGCAAAATGTCTCTAAAATAAGAACACCTGTAACAGGTATTGGAGCTTAAAATGTCTGTTTTACAAAGATCCCGTGATTTTCTGGAAGGTTTAGAAACTTGCAAGCAACCCAGTTGTGATAACTAATATCTCAGATCTTAGCATTGGATAACGGGCAGGTGAAGCAACTGCATAAAGATAACCAATCTCTGACAACGCTGCATCCTGCTAAAATACTTTGACTTTCTAGGATGTGGAGAAATAAGTATATCCTCCATTTCATTACTCAAAGCTGCATTGGCGACCTACAGCTAGGCCTGAGTTTTGGGAGGGCAGGAAACATGTCCAAGCTAGTGCAACACCTACTTTTAGGAAACAATTTGCTTCTAGAAAAATGGACATTCCAGGGTCACCAGCAGTGGTATATTTCTTGCAACATAAGTATGATCAAGCACATTATGGTGCCTACTAAACCGGTCTAAAAAAACAAACAAAAAACATTCGGTTTAAAATGGCAATGAAAGACCAAACATTTGTGTATAGACTTAAAAAAGGGGGGGGAAAAAAGGATATTTATAATGTTTACTTTATAAGTGATCACATACCCTCTGTTCTCAGCTGCATAAGAAGCTGCGGGAGCTAAGGAAGAAGAGCCCACAGAGTTTCCAGCACAACCAAAAAACTGACTACGCTGTGCTGTCATGCATAGTGTGGTCAGTTTTTAATGGGAAAGCAGGGGGACTGGCAGGTACACCAGGTATTTCTCACAAAGGAAGCAATACAAAGAGAACAGGATACTTTTTATATCAAGTACCAGGGTGGATTTGATTTAAATCACAATTTAAATCACTATTAAAAAGGCTTGATTTTAATCAACTGGATATAAATTATAATTTTTAAAGGGCAACTGTCATCTCTGTCCCACAGCGGCTCCTCTTCTGACCCGCTGTTAACTCACCGCCAGTCCCATTCACTTTAATGTAATGGCTTGTGATGCGGCAGTGACACCACAAGGTGAGGGACGTGGCAGCAGCAGGTGAGTGAATACCTTGATGTATCTGAAATGACAGGGGCCATTTAACCACTTCCGGACCGGCTCACGGCGATATACGTCAGCACTTTGAAGAGGTATATCATTGTTATGGCAGCAGCTAGCTACCATAACCCCGGTATCCTCTTCTTCAGTGAGCGGTCCGGTTTCAGATAAAAGTGGTCTTTGTGGCGGGTTCGCCGCAAGATCACTTTTATCAGTGGCTCAGGTGCCCTAATAAAAAGTTAAAATAAATAAAAAACAATGATTTTTTTTTTTTTTTTTTAGTGCGCCCTGTCCCGCCGAGCTTGCATGCAGAAGCGAACGCATACATAAGTAGCGCTCGCATATGAAAACCGTGTTCAAACCACACATGTGAGGTATCGCCACGATTGTTAGAGCGAGAGCAATAATTCTAGCCCTAGACCTCCTCTGTAACTCAAAACATGCAACCTGTAGAATTTTTTTAAACATCACCTATGGGGATTTTTAAGGGTAAAGGTTTGTCGCCATTCCATGAGCGGGTGCAATTTTGAAGTGTGACATATTTTTTGTATCCATTTACTTTTGTCTGTAGCGCAAAAAATAAAAACCGCAGAGGTGATCAAATACCACCAAAAGAAAGCTCTATTTGTGGAAAAAAAAGGACGTCAATTTTGTTTGGGTACAACGTCGCACGACTGCACAATTGTCAGTTAAAGTGATGCAGTGCCGTATCGCAAAAAATGGAACAGTCGTTGAGCAGCCAAATCTTCTGGGGCTGAAGTGGTTAAATCATCATCAATTCATTTTTATCCACCCTGACAAGTACATGGTATAGCAGGGACATATCGGGATTATGAGATGTTGGATTAACATTCTTTAATGGGGTTGCTTTTACCGAGGCAGGTATTCTTTTGGTTCCGTAATATTTACTCTGTGTTTGAGGATAATACGGATATCGGTCATCTTAAGCTGGCCATACATGGAACGAAATTTGGTGGGTTCAGCAGGGACCGGCCAAGATTTGATCTATGTGTGGGCAGGCTTATTGTACCCAAGTTGATCCATCCATTGACTTGGGAACAAACAAGTCAAATCATATTTTTTACATTTGATTACTGCTGGCGTCTATAGCTGCTATCATTAATTGTGTTCTGCTGGCCAGGAAGGCTCCCCATCCCCGGCAGAACACAATGGCTCTTTGGGAGGCATTCCCCCCATCGACACTGTGTTGATGCGGGACTAAAGCAATTTTATTTTCTACAAAAACAAAAGTCTAGTCATCTATGGGCTGCTTTATTCTGGGGACAATTCAAACTTTTAAATACGTGCAAACTGTTCTCTTGCCAAGTATTTTGCTTTTGAAAGGACCCCCATGGTAAGTTGGTGAACTAGCAGAAGCAATAGTTAAAGTGACCCAATCCACTGCTGATTTCTGGCCTGTGATGTGGACTTTACCAGATACATTGTGTATGGTTTAATTTATATTGTGTATGAGCATAAATACTTGATAAATCGGAGAATATTTCTTGCAAAGGCAATCAATCAGTTCCTGAGATGAAGGGTATACATGTGCGCAAAAAGCCAGAAAATTGTGTCATTACTAGGCAGTTGATAAGAAAATGTGGTGGTTAATATTAGGCTTCGATTTAAGTGAAATATGCAGCAAATCCATGCACAATAAATATTGGTAATGCAGAGGAAACGTCAGTTGATGATGGAGGGATCTGGATGTTTCAAACGTGTACAATGTCAGGAAGTGGTATGTGTACGTCATTCTTTATTGATAGAAGTGTTGGTTTTGTTTTGAGTTTTGTTATGCATCACAAAAAAGCTTCTTTCCAGCTGTGGATTTCTATTCACCAAATAGTATTGTGGTTTTCAGTCAATGTAGTCAGTCCACTGCCTGCGGTAGAAAAGCATCAGCTGCAATCTGATTGTATTACCTTTCATTACATAGTTACATAGTTACATAGTTAGTCAGGTTGAAAAAAGACACAAGTCCATCCAGTTCAACCATGAAAAAAAAAAAAGAAAATATATCATACAATCCCATATACCCAATTCTATACCCACAGTTGATCCAGAGGAAGGCAAAAAACCCCAGCAGAGCACGATCCAATTTGCTACAGCAGGGGAAAAAATTCCTTCCTGATCCCCCGAGAGGCAATCGGATTTACCCTGGATCAACTTTACCTATAAATGTCAGTACCCAGTTATATTATGTACATTTAGGAAAGTATCCAGGCCTTTCTTAAAGCAATCTACTGAGCTGGCCAGAACCACCTCTGCAGGGAGTCTATTCCACATTTTCACAGCTCTTACTGTGAAAAAACCTTTCCGTATTTGGAGGTGAAATCTCTTTTCCTCTAGACGCAAAGAGTGCCCCCTTGTCCTCTGTGTTGACCGTAAAGTGAATAACTGAACACCAAGTTCACTATATGGACCCCTTATATATTTGTACATGTTGATCATATCCCCCCTTAATCTCCTCTTCTCAAGAGTGAATAAATTCAGTTCCTCTAATCTCTCCTCATAGCTGAGCTCCTCCATGCCTCTTATCAGTTTGGTTGCCCTTCTCTGCACTTTCTCCAGTTCCCCAATATCCTTTTTGAGAACTGGGGCCCAAAACTGCACTGCATATTCCAGATGAGGTCTTACTAATGATTTGAACAGGGGCAAAATGATATCTCTCTCTCTCTGGAGACCATACCTCTCTTAATACAAGAAAGGACTTTGCTCGCTTTGGAAACCGCAGCTTGGCATTGCATGCCATTATTGAGCTTATGATCTACCAAAACCCCCAGATCCTTCTCCACTACGGATCCTCCCAGTTGTACTCCCCCCTAGTATGTATGATGCATTCATATTCTTAGCCACCAAGTGCATAATTTTACATTTATCAACATTAAACCTCATCTGCCACATAGTCGCCCAATTAGACAGTGCATTGAGGTCGGCTTGTAAATTGGCGACATCCTGTGAGGACGTTATTCCACTGCATAGCTTGGTGTCATCTGCAAAGACAGAAATGTTACTTTTGATCTCAGACCCAATATCATTTATAAACATATTAAAAAGTAAGGGTCCCAGCACTGAACCTTGGGGTACACCACTGATAACCTTGGACCATTCAGAGTAAGAATCATTAACCACTACTCTCTGAATTCTGTCTTTTAGCCAGTTTTCTATCCATTTACAAACTGATATTTCCAATCCTGTAGACTTTACCTTACACATGAGCCGTGTGTGGGGAACTGTATCGAACGCTTTTGCAAAATCCAAGTATACCACGTCCACAGCCACCCCTCTATCCATTGCTCTAGTATTTTCAGATTTCCACAGTATTTAAAAAAAAAGAGTTGTCACAAAGTCTTTGGTTACTTCTCTGAAGGTATGCTTTGAAACTATGCCTAGATTGTAAGCTCTTATGAGCAGGACCCTCTGATTCCTGTTGTATTGTAACTGTACTGTCTGTCCTCATATTGTAAAGGGCTGCACAAACTGTTGGCGCGGTGTAAATCCTGTATAATAATAATAATATGCTCTGATGCCATTATAAATTGGCTGGGCTCACTAGTGGTGACCTTACAGCTTGTATCCTAGTAATGGGAAAACTGGCATTCAGCAGTGGTTCTGTTTACAGTCAGTACTCTGTAAGCATGGCTGTGTTATAACCACATCAATATATTTATCCAAGCATTTAAATACCGTAACTTGATTAATAACTGAGTAATACATTATTACAAACTCACAGTAGTTGGATGAATAAGATGCTAGAATATACTGTGTATCTGTATAAAAAATTATAATGTGACCAGAAAGTGCAATACAGTGTCCACATCCACTCGTTCATCCACTATAGAAGTGCTGAATATCTGGATGCTGTTTCTGTATTTATGGTTAAATCTTTATTCTGGTGTTACATGGGCAGGGCACAGAAAAGTCTACAGATTTTCCTGCACTTGCCGCTTCTATCTTGAGAATGCTGTGAGTTGCATTGTGTATGGCATAGTTGCGTGTTCAGCAGGCCACTATAAGTAAATGAACTTTAATTAGGGGAGGGGCATAATAAAGCTGAAGTTTTTTTTTTTTTTTTTTTGCGAGTTGAATGAAAAAACTGACCCAATTTCTCCCATCTACACATTCAGCCTGGGTTCACACTATAATAACAATGCAAGAACCAGAGCGATTCCAGTGGAAGTTCCCGCATCGCATCTCTCCCACAGGCAGTTCACACTGTGGGTGTCAATACAATGTTAATGACACCCCAATGATCGGTTCACAGATTGCAGTGTGAACTGTGGATTTGGACAGGAATCGGATCGCATGGGTGTGAACACCCATGCGATCCGATTCCAGTGCAGTGAAAATAAAAGGGATTTTTATAACAGCTTACCTGTAAAATCCTTTTCTTGGAGTACATCACGGGACACAGAGCGACTTAGTCATTACTAATGGGTTATATAGTTTACCTTCAGGTGCTGGCACTGGCAACTTCCAAACCGGAAGTACCCTCCCCTATATAAGCCCCTCCCATCCGGGAGCACCTCAGTTTTGTAGCAAAGCAATAAGTGTCCCAAAAAGAGGGGTGGGAGCTCTGTGTCCCGTGATGTACTCCAAGAAAAGGATTTTACAGGTAAGCTGTTATAAAAATCCCTTTTTTCTTTTTCGTACATCACGGGACACAGAGCGACTTAGTCATTACTAATGGGACGTCCCAAAGCAATGCCAAATGAGGGGAGGGATACATAAGCTGGGCGCCATCAGGCATGAGGATCTTTTGCGGCCTGCAACACACTGCGCCCAAAGGCGACATCCTCCTGACTTCTAACGTCTACCTGGTAGAATCTAGTAGTCGTGTGTACCGAAGACCATGTTGCGGCCTTACATACTTGAGCCAGGGAGGCCTGGTGATGCACTGCCCATGAAGTTCCAACTGCTCTTGTGGAGTGCGCCCTAACTTTGAACGGAGGCGGTCTCTTTCTCAAGCCATAGGCTTGTATTATGACCTGTCGAATCCACTTGGCTAAAGTAGATTTTGATGCTGCCTGACCCTTTCTAGGGCCTTCCGGCAGAATAAACAAAGTATCCGTTCTGCGAATCTGAGCAGTGGCTTTTAGATAAGCTTTAACTGCTCTTACTACATCCAAAGAATGTAATAACTTTTCCTCTACAGAGCTAGGTTTGGGGAAAAAAGAAGGAAGAACCACATCTTGGTTCAAATGAAACCTCGATACCACCTTAGGAAGAAAGGCTGGATGAGGACGTAATACTACTCTGTCCTTATGGACAACCAGATATGGCTCCTTACAGGACAAGGCGGCTAATTCCGATACTCTTTTAGCCGAACAAATGGCTACTAAGAAAATCAATTTCCTGGTGAGAAAAACCAAGGAAATGTGTTGCAATGGTTCAAACGGTTGTTTCTGTAGAACCGACAGAACCAGGTTTAAGTCCCATGGACATATGGGAATACTAACCGGAGGGCTAATACGCATCACTCCTTGTATGAAAGCTTTGACTAGTGAATGCGAAGCCAAGGGCCTTTGAAAAAATATTGACAAGGCCGAAATCTGACCCTTGATAGTACTCAAGGCCAGCTTCCTATCTACAGCCCACTGTAGGAAGTCCAAAATCCTACCTATCACGTACTTACGTGGATGCCATTTCTTGGCCTCACACCACGTAATGTACGCCTTCCAGATCCTATAATAGATCTGCCTGGATGTCGGCTTCCTGGCATTGATCATGGTAGATACCACAGAATTAGAGAGCCCTCTCTTTTTCAGAATGTGGGCTTCAATAGCCAGGCCGTCAAACCTAGGGCTGGTAAGGAAGGGTGGTATATCGGTCCTTGCGACAGCAGGTCCGGACGATGTGGGAGGGTCCAAGGACTCCTCACTGACATTTTTACAATCTCCGCGTACCATGCCCTTCGGGGCCACGCTGGAGCCACTAGAATCACTGGTTTCTTTTCTACCCTGATTCTGCGGATTAATCGCGGTAACAATTGTGGCGGTGGGAATGCATATATCAGCTTGAACTGATCCCAAGGGAACACTAGGGCATCCGAGCCGCAAGCTAGGGGATCCCTTGTGCGAGACACAAATCTGTCCACCTTTGCGTTGAATCTGGATGCTAGCAGATCTACATCCGGTGTTCCCCACCGCTGGCATATTGCCTGGAAAACCTCGGCGTGAAGAGACCATTCCCCCGGGCATAATTGTTGGCGACTTAAAAAGTCCGCTCTCCAATTTTCCACTCCTGGGATGAAAACCGCGGATATGGCTGGGACATATTTTTCTGCCCACTCCAGGATGCAATTTGCTTCCCTCTGGGCTGCACGACTCCTGGTGCCACCCTGGTGATTGATATATGCCACTGCTGTGGCATTGTCTGATTGAATTCTGACAGGGGACCCTTGGAGTTTGGATGTCCATGCTACTAGGGCATACTGGGCTGCTCGTATCTCTAAGAGATTGATGGGCAGGGCCTTTTCTGCTTCTGACCACTTGCCCTGGAGAGACCATTGCTCCAGTACTGCCCCCCAGCCTATGAGGCTGGCATCTGTAGTGACCACCTTCCAAGAAACCGGACTGAAGGGTTTCCCTTTTTCCAGATTCTGGGGCACCAACCACCAATGGAGGCTCTTGCGAACGGAAGGGGACAGGGACATTGGTAAGTCTAAAACCTGAACTTTTTTGTTCCAGGCTGACAGTATGGCCCTTTGCAAATTCCTTGAATGGAATTGACCGTAGGGTACTGCTTCGAATGAAGCCACCATTTTTCCCAGCAGCCTCATGCACAGGCGTATGGATGGTTTTCTTTTTGTACCCACTAAGTGGGCCAAATTTTTTAAAGACGGCACCTTCTCTGGAGGTAAGAAAATCTTTCCCTGATTTGAATCCAGCCTTAGCCCTAAGTATTCCAGACTTTTGACTGGTCTTAGAGCTGACTTGTCCCGGTTGATAATCCAACCGTGATATTCCAGATACTTGATTGTCTTGTGAATAGCTACTTCCAGCTTTTCCACTGAGTGGTCTATTAGTAGCAGGTCGTCTAGATATGCCATTATCGTTACACCCTGTGTTCTTAGATTGGCCAATAATGGGGCCAGAACCTTTGTGAACACTCGTGGTGCTGTGGCCAGACCGAAAGGTAAGGCTCTGAACTGAAAATGGTGCCCTTCTACTGCAAAGCGTAGAAATTTCTGGTGGGCCGGAAAGATGGGAATATGCAGATAAGCATCCCTTATGTCGATCGAGGCTAACCATTCCTGCCCTTGTAGGGCGGTGGCCACCGATCGGATCGACTCCATCCGAAAAGTCCTGATATTTAGGAACTTGTTTAGCCCTTTTAGATTTAATATGGGCCTCACGTCCCCATTTGGTTTGGGGACTGTCAAAAGGTTCGAGTAAAACCCGAATCCGCTTTCTTCCAGGGGAACCTTCATGATTACACCTTGGAGCAATAGTTGTTCTAGTGCCTGAAGGAGGGATCCTCTCTTCTGGGGATCTCTTGGCACGTTTGACCTCATAAATTGAGCAGGAGGAGTGCCTTTTAACTCCAGCTTGTATCCCAGACTTACTGCGGAGAGCACCCATCTGTCTCTGATGGTGTCCCGCCAGGTCTCTGTGAACAACTGAAGCCTTCCCCCCACCCGATTGAGTGGGGGCAACGCTTAATGACTTGGGGGGAGGTTTTGTACCTCTCTTGATCCAGGGCTTCTTGTTACCCTGTGATTGTCCCTGATTTCTGCCCCCTGAATTTGACCGCGGAGGCCGTCGGAACTGTTTCACAGCCGATGTGCCCGGGACTGGAGAAGTAGGCCTCTTAAAAGAAGGACTTCTACTCTTGTTCTTAACCGGTAAGAGTGAACTTTTACCGGCAGAAATTTTCTGGATATATTTGTCCAGATCTTCTCCAAATAAGCGTTCTCCATGAAATGGGAAGCTAACCAGCAGTTTCTTACAGGGAGCTTCAGCAGACCAGTTTTTGAGCCACAGAAGCCTACGCATATGTACTACAGACAGCGTAAAGCGGGAGGCCTGTTGGATTGTATCCTTTATGGCGTCCACCGCAAAACACAAGGCTTTAGGCAGGTCAGCTAGGGCAAGAGCCTGCTGATCTGGCAAGTCCCTTAAGACTTGTTTCAACTGATCTTTCACTGCTTGGCAGACTCCAATCGCTGCTACCGCAGGTTGTGTCACCATGCTTGCTGTAGAGAAAGCAGATTTTAGTAAAGACTCCAATTTTTTATCTATTGGGTCTTTGAACATTGGAACATTATCTACTGGACATGTCAGTGATTTGTTCACAGAAGAGATGGCTGCGTCCACTGTAGGGACCCTCCATTTTTTTATGAACTTATCCTCCATGGGCTAGATCACCGGAAATCTCTTGGGGGGAGCAAATATTTTATCAGGATGCTCCCAATCCTGGTAAATAAGCCCTTCTAATAAAGGGTGGATTGGGAAGGAACAGACAGCCTGGGGAGCTTTTAGCGACCCCAGCAAGGAAACCGTAGTGGTTGATGGTTCCGCCAGAGGCATTTTAAATGCTGATCGGACCATGTTAGTCAGAGACTGAACCCATAATCTTTCAGCCTGAGATGCTGAGAAAGGTTCTTCCACTGTTGATTCCTCCATAACTGAATCAACCTCATCCTGATCCCCTTCAGGTAGGTCGATCTCTGTGTGGGGCTGTTCCTCCACTAACAGGCACTCTGAAGGAGGAGCCAATCCTCCCAGAGTTGAGGATAAAACCTCCTCTGTTATATATACAGGAGCAGGTGGACTGGGGACAGCCGCAGCACCAGGCACTCCTGCGGGGTTTCTACGGCTACTGACCTCTGAATTCTCAGCGGAGATTGGTGCAGTACAAGCATGCCCAATATCCTCAGAGCCCGATGGAGACCCCTTTGGCTTTCTGGAAGACTTATTTCCGGAGCGTCTGGACGACATATCCTTTAAGCACAAAGCTGAGGTATTCCCGTCGTCATACACCAATTTTTCTGGTAATAGTCTAACACAATTGCTGCTCTATACCAGCTGGTGTCCACTAAAGTGCCTTTCTATGGGGATGCCTGCATCAACCGCCTCTGTGTGCCACTGTTTGTTGCTAGCTCTGTTTGCATCCAGCTGACACTTGTACTGTGTCTTTATACAAGCTGGGACGCCTGCACATGCGCAGAAGCGCCGTGGCGCGCATCGAGCGTCATCCCCCCGCCCCTTTTTTTTCATAGGAGGCGCGTGCACGCCCGTGCGCCATTGGCGCCCTTTTCAAAAATCAAACAGGGACTAGGAGCCAGGGCCCTTTTTGCCGGAGGGCCTGTGCGGTGGATGAGCGCAGCAACAGGGCATAGGAAGTGGATTCCCACAGAGAAACTTACCAACTGCCTGGATCTTTTGACTTGAGAAAACCAAAGATCCACATGACAAGAAAAATGGACCACAGCGGCCTCTAGTGGTTTAACACAGGTACCGCGGTCCTCCTTTTTTTTTTTTTTTTTTCTTGACTACTATTAAAATTTTACATTTTCAGTAGTTACAGGCATACACAGATATTAGCGGGAATACCGTTAGGTAACAGACAGACAAATTAGGCTTGGGGGTCCCCCAATAGAACCAAGTTCCTGGGGGCCCCCCACTTACCTGCTCCCCGCCGCAGGACTCTGTTTGGTCCACAGAAGCCCAAACTTCACCTATCACGGCAGGCATTGTAATTAAACCTTCAGGGAGCGGGTTCCCAAGGATTCCACTCCCCTGGACCTGTATAGCACCCTGCACAGAAAACATCTTGGTCGTGGGTATGACCAGAGCTCTGGATCCCAGGGTCCAGCCCTCCTAAGAGAGGCATTACAGGCAAAACCTTGCTCTTCTGCTGCAAGGCCCGGGTACCGACCGTTTAGCTATGAAGCTTTTTTGGTGGGATCCGGAATAGCTTACTAAGGCCCGTAAAAGAACCTGTACGCAAGCCCAGTGAAAACACATGTTACTCTTTGGCCAACACCTTAGACACTGGCAAAAAACTGAGGTGCTCCCGGATGGGAGGGGCTTATATAGGGGAGGGTACTTCCGGTTTGGAAGTTGCCAGTGCCAGCACCTGAAGGTAAACTATATAACCCATTAGTAATGACTAAGTCGCTCTGTGTCCCGTGATGTACGAAAAAGAAAAGTCCCTGCACCTTTTTTGTGCGAATCCAATGCGAGTTTAGCGATGCAAACTGTATGGCTGAACTCGCATTGCAAAGATATCTCATGTGATCGCCTCAGCAATGCAGGTGCGCATCACATGCAATGTCTGTGTTGGCTATAGTGTGAACCCAGGCTCAATGTGGATAGGGGAGTCCTCCCGATGAGCCTTTGCCTTCTGACAGTGAGGATACTTCCCCCACTATCAGAATACACTGATCAGCGCTGTAGACTATAATCGGCTTCAATGATTGAGTGGGGAAAATCCAACAGGTTATACAGTAGTTGAATGGCAGATGGACTTCTGTACGACTACAGTGTCCACATATGGGCCAACAATTGTCTGGTTCTTGCTGTATCGCCAGCTTTAGTGCGATAACTTACCTGTAGTGAAGGATATCACAATCAGTTGGATCTTGGAGAAATCTCCTGTGCAGGGGTCCCACATCCTCTTCTTGTCTCTAAATTTCCCCTGTGGGTGTTACTAAACCAGGACCCTGCATTCACTATGTCTGGCCTTTCATAGTACATGAACATGCAATTATTTTATATAAATTAAAAATATTTTAATATAAACTGCTAAATGCCTTTTCTCATCCGCAGTATATAGCAATCTTGTGGCTTCTATCAGTGTCCAGCCAAGCACTGGTTAAAGCTTGTAGGAGTTTTCATTCTCCTCTGACCTATGAGGCTGCATGACCCCTGACCCTCGGTCTGGATCGTGCTGAATGGCCCTGTGTCGATCACATGCACCCTCCCACAAAAAAGGACCGTAGAAAGGAGAATCAGAGAAGACCGGATCAAATACCTTTTTTTACACTATGTGCAGTATTAACCCCTTAAGTTGCACAGGGAGTATAATGAGCATGCTTTACTGCATATACAGACTGCTTTTACTGTTGTGTGTTTAGTAACACTTTAATAGCTTTGGGTCTTTTGTAAAGCTACTGTGAAAAAGTTCTCCATCAGAACTTTTTTTGCTTTTTCTGCGTGTACCATTATCAGGGAATTGGGGAGAAAATCTTGGGTCTCGTCACACACTCTCCCATTCATTCACAGATGCCCCCTAGCATGCCTATGCCTCAATGCCCCCTGCAGACCTCTGTACCCCACAGCACTTCTTTATCACCAATGTTCCTCCAGCACTCCAGTGCCCCTCAGAGCACCTCCTACCTCCAATGCCACTTTTGTCTCCAATTTTCCCTGGCACACCACAGCCTCTAATGCCATTCACCCAGCACTCCTCTGCCTTCAGTTTCCCCCACCCCTCCCCAGCACATCTGTCGTCAATGCCCCCCCCCGACATCTGTTTCCAGTACACCTCTATCTCCAATGTTTTCCTATGATCCCACCAAACCTCTGTACCACCCCCCCCCCCCCTACTTTCAATGACCCCTTCAAACTTCTATACCCGACCACTTCTCTGTCTCCAGTTCCCACCAAGCATACCTCTGTTTCCAATCCCCCCCACGCACATTTCTGCTTCCAGTTCCTCCTCCCCAGCATATCTCCACCTATAGACCCCCTTCCTTAGTATACTCCTCTCCTCCCCATCCTCAATCACACCTGGCCCCAGCATACCTCTGTCACCAATGTCCCCCACACACATCTGCCCCCCATGATCCCTCCCCAAAACTGCTTGGCCTTCATACCCCCGCCCTCCAGCACATCTCTGCCATTACTGTTCTCTCCATCTTCTTTTAGATCCTGGCCAAGCATTGGTCACGTGACTTCTCAGGCATTCCCTGGCATCTATTCAGAAGCCAATAAGTGCCCAGGAATGATGCAGCACCCCACTTTCAAGTTGCAATGCCCTCTGGAGGTGGAGAGGGGAGATCCCAGGCTACACAGTATGCACAGTATTCCCCCATGGTGCAGTGCAGAATGGTATACTCCATTGAAATGCCTGTGCTTTTGTGGGGTCCCAAGCTCCACAGTATGCCGTCTGTCATGTACATCAAAGTGTGCAGGAGTGCTCATTCCCTGGACAGAGCTCAGGACACAGTTGAGGTGGGATGCTTGGCAATAAAGTATGGTATAGCTGATAGTTGTATACAGGTTAGGGTGAATACAAGAGATATTTTGTTCTATATACAGAAAGTTTTGTGTATATTTCACCCACAAGAACCAGTAAAATGTTTTAAAAAACAAAAAACTGCAGGGTAAGAAGGACCTAACAAAAATAATTTTAAATATGTTAAAATCAATGTGTAATTACAAAAATGAAGAATAGATGGCATATAAGAGAAGGATAAACTTGGATTTAAAAAAGTAATGTGGTGCTAAAGGAATCCGAAATTATCACATGCTTAATTTGTTTCCCTCTCTTTGCAGGAGAAACCTTACAAAGCTGTCCTTAATATTTAGCCACATGTTGGCAGAAATTAAAGCAATCTTTCCCAATGGACAGTTTCAGGGGGATAACTTCCGTATAACAAAAGCAGATGCTGCAGAGTTCTGGAGGAAGTTCTTTGGAGAAAAGTAAGTGTTATCAATGTAAGAAAAATGTAAAATCTATCAAGGTTCACTAATGATGATAGCGTGTCTGAAATCGAACTGCCAATTTGTAATTAAAGTATAACTAAGGACAAAATAAATAAAATGACATTTGTGAAGTCTGTCAGTAGCATTAACACAACAGTATGTTTTTCTGGGTCCCCCCTGTAACAAAGGTTTATTACATGTTGATTTGACCAGTAAGTAATTTTTTTTTTTTTTTTTTAACAAGCTGTCCAACAAAATGGACATTAGAAAGTTGAGAAAAAAACATTTGAAACTGAAGTAAATTTTTATTTTGGAATACAACACCAAACATATTAGTTACATTTAGTGGTGTGTGTCTTATTACCTGCTGGCTGCTCCTTTCACACTACTGCGACTTCACCAAAGATGAAGATTTTAAAGCAGCAGCTTGCAGGTAAATGAATATACACAATAAGGCCTCATGCCCACTGGCGTTTTTACAGCTGCGTTTTTGAGCGTTTTTTACAGCTTAAAAACGCCTGTCCATGTTATTGTAAATATTTTATTTTTTTTTTTTTTTTGAAAAAAACAAAAAACAAAAAACAAAAAAAAAAAACGTCGGAGCTAAAAACGCGACCGCGCGTTAGTGCGCGTTTTTTGCGCGTTAGTGCGCGTTTTTGCGCGTTTTTTGACGCTCGCGTTTTTTCCTGCCTAGTTCTGACGCTGAGGAACGCACTGGCCCTGGGTTTTTTTTACAGCTTACAAACGCCTATGCTCTTTACAGCTCAAAAACGCCTAGGTGGGCATGAAGCTATAGACTAACATGGACAGGCGTTTTTAAGCTGTAAAAAACGCTCAAAAACGCGGCTGAAAAAACGCCCGTGGGCATGAGGCCTTACACATAACTAATTTTGTTTTGGTTTCGTATGCCCAAAAAAATACAAAATTTCAGATTTAACACTGACATGTGCTTACAATGGTTTTAGATTTTACTTTATGTAGTTAATGTTTTAAAAGGAAACAAAACTGTTGCTGTAACTGCTTAAATAGTGTTGGGTGAAGTTAGGCTTTAAAGGGGTTGTAAACCCTCATGTTTTTTCACCTTTCGTGCATCCTATGCATTAACCACTTAAGCCCCGGACCAATATGCAGCATAAGGACCAGGCCCCTTTTTGCGATTCGGCACTGCGTCGCTTTAACTGACAATTACGCGGTCGCGCGACGTGGCTCCCAAACAAAATTGGTGTCCTTTTTTTCCCACAAATAGAGCTTTCTTTTGGTGGTATTTGATCACCTCTGTGGTTTTTATTTTTTGCGCTATAAACAAAAATAGAGCGACAATTTAGAAAAAAATGCAATATTTTTTACTTTTTGCTATAATAAATATCCCCAAAAAATATATAAAAAAAACTTTTTTTCCTCAGTTTAGGCTGATATGTATTCTTCTACATATTTTTGGTAAAAAAAATCGCAATAAGCGTTTGATTGGTTTGCGCAAAAGTTATAGCGTTTACAAAATAAGGGATAGTTTCATGGCATTTTTTATTAATAATTTTTTTTTTTACTAGTAATGGCGGCGATCAGTGATTTTTTTTTCTCGTGAGTGCGACATTATGGTGGACACATCGGACACTTTTGACACATTTTTGGGACCATTGTCATTTTCACAGCGATCAGTGCTTTAAAAATGCACTGGTTACTGTGAAAATGACACTGGCAGAGTGAAGGGGTTAACCAGGAGGGGGCGCTGTAGGGGCTAAGTGTGCCCTGATGTGTTTTACTTACTGTGCGGGGGCGTGGCTTAGTGTGTGATGTCACTGATCGTCCCCTATGACAGGGAACAGACTATCAGTGACAGGCTCACTAGGAAGCACGGGGAGAGGTTTGTTTACACTTGCCTCTCCCCGGTCTTCCTCTCTGTGACCCGATCGCGGGACACCAGCGGCGATCGGGTCCGCTGTTCCTGTGGGGATGGTATCGGAGAAAAGGACCGGGTCGCGAGCGCGCCGCCAGTGGTGCGCTTGCGACCCGTGGCTGGGCTCTTAAAGGGGATGTACCTGTACGCCCAGCCGTGCCATTCTGCTGACGTACATCGGCGTGCGGCGGTCCTCAAGTGGTTAAGGGGAAAAAAAATTCTGACACTGACCAGCCCCCAGTTTTGCTCACCTGAGCCCATTTGTTCCCACGGCAGAGACGCGCTCTACCTCTCTGCCTGTTTCGGCTATTGATTGAATAGATTGATAGCAGCGCAGCCATTGGCTCCCACTGCTGCTAATCAAATCCAATGACACGGGCACCAGGGCCGAGTCTGGCATTCTGTGTCTATGGATGGAGAGCGCTAGCACGGTAACCCCCAGGGAGAGCGCTTTACCTAGGGGGTTTACCGATGCAGGGAGGATGGATAGCGCCACTGGGGCCCCTAGAAGAGGTGGATCGGGGCCACTCTGTGCAAAACTAACTGCACAGTGGAGGTAAGTATGACATGTTTTTTGTTAAAAAAAAAAAAAAAGAGGGTTTACAACCCCTTTAAAGTAGTATTAAACCTTTTGTACCCTAACCACGATATTTCAGGGCTGCTGAGCCCTGACACTATGGTCAGTGTACGTGCCTCTGTCATCCGCAGCTATCTGCAGCTCTCCCTGTGTCTCCATCTGTCCTCCTCCCCCCTCCCCTCCCTGCCTGTCAGCTCTCACCTAGCGCCGCTCTGCTCCCCTCCGCACTGCTTCAAAACTAACTGATCATTATATCATCCCCTCTGTCACATAAAAAGCTGTATCCTAGTGCCTGTGCTTTATAAAAAATAAAAAAAAAGCAGATTTCTACAGTTTTAAGTGTCTTAAAGCGATCACATGACTCCAGGCTCTCTGCTCCTCTCCTCCCTGGCTGACCTCAGCAGGAGAATCTTTGCCCCGCCTACTGGAGATGTCACACGGCGAGAGTAGAGAGCCTGGAGTCGTGTGATTGCAGGATACAGCTTTTTATGTGACAGCGGGGATGATATAATGATCAGTTAGTGGCTTAACAACCACTTTAAGTTTATTAAAAGTCAGCGGCTGCAAAAAAATTAGCTGCTGACTTTTAATAAACACACTCGCATGTCCCACGGTCCAGTGATGCATCCGCCCCAAGCCTCGCTCCTCCCCCCTCGCTCCTCCCCCCTCGCTCCTCCCCCCTCGCTCCTCCCCCTCGCTCCTCGCTCCTCCCCCTCGCTCCTTCCCCTCGCTCCTTCCCCTCGCTCCTCCCCCTCGCTCCTCCCCCCTCGCTTCTCTCCGCAGCATCGTCATTGCAAGTGTGGGCACCCGGCTGTGACAGTGGGCAGGCAATCTTCTGGGACCTGTAACGTGTCCCAGAAGATTGGAGGGAGGGGGAGAGAAGGAGTCACCTAGGCGGCTGAGCGGAAGTGGGAGCTGGGTACCTGTCAGAACTAGGTACCCGCCCAGCTCCTACTCCCCTAAAAAAAAAATTACATGCCGAATGTGGCATGTAAAGGGGCGATGAGTGCTTAAAGCGGACGTTTCACTTTTGGGTGGAACTCCGCTTTAAGATGCCTTTTATAATATGGCTTTTTTTTCTGCCTAGAAACTCCCCTCCATGTTAGCCAATGTGTTCATGCACACTAGGGCTTTTTCAGGTGTTTTCAGGCATATGCTCTTACAGGCAGAAAAAAAAAAAAAAACCCTACCAAACTCGTGTTTTTGAGAGGAGCTAGTGTGCCCCAAAGAGCTCAAAAGAGCATCAAAACACGCAAAAACGTTTGTTCCAGCTTTTTGTTTTGTTTTATACAGTGGTTAAGAAAATACTATCTAGGAGGATTTGTGAAAAAAAAAAAAAACGCTATGCTCAAAAAAGCTTAAAAGAGCATGAAAGACAACATGAATTCTCAAAGATGCTTATAAGTGTGACTGTTACTACATCTATTAGTCCATCTAAGACTTGCCATAGACGGTGCAAATTTCTTTCCTGGAGCCACAGGTTGCAGGAAAGGAATTTGCATATTTCCCCAATCAGCACAGACAGCGCTGACAGGAGAATCTCTCCTGCCAAGCCATTGTTTGCTCCCGATGAGGGGGCGGGAGCAGGCAGGGTAGGCTATCTCCACCGGGAGAAGACCATGATTATCGCTAGCGGCTAAAGCAGCCACTTGCGATAATCACAAGCAAATCCAGCAAGCTGGTTGTACCCAAGTTGATCAATTGATCAACTTGGTACATTCAGCCTACCCTTTAATGGTTCGAATCTCGGCGGGTTACTGCTGAATTGGCTGAGGTTTGAACCGTGTATGGCTGGCTGAAAAGTACTCTCTGCACAGGTTGACAATGCTGCTGTTCAAGGGTGGCTATGTTGCTTCTCCAAAGATGCAGTGAAGGACTTGGCGTAGCCACACTAAGAAAGGAAGTGGGTTTCTGGCCAGAACACCTGGTGGAAAAAAAAAACATAAAAAAACTAAATCGGCCACCACATTGGTATGCTGCAATATATGTATTTTTTTTGGGTTTTTGGATTTAGATGCACTTTAAAAAGATGAATCAATCAGTGTTGACTCATCTGCCCAACTATTTTACGTCGGCAAGTTTTTCATAGCCATTGTTGTGGTTATTTTTTTCATGCTTTTAACACCTTGTCAAAGGTCTGAAACAAATAGTACATGATGTGTGCTTTGTCTTCCAAGAATCCATCATTTGACCTTCTGGTGACAATTATTCAGCTGCGTTATTATCAGAGTTTGTACTTTAAAGGGGTTGTAAAGGCAGAAGGGTTTTTGTCTTAAAGTGGATGTAAACCCACTCTCATCCTTTCTAAACTACTGCCATAGTGCTGATCTATAAGGATATAGATGCCTCCTGCATGTATCCTTATCTGTCAAATGTCTCCTCTCTGTCTGTTATGAGACCTGAAAAACTGCAGATTCTGTGGGTGGATCTGTTGTCTGGAGCTCAGTGGGTGGAGTCATGTCAGTAGACTCCCCGCCCACCTCTACACTCCCCTTGTCAACATGCATTTTATCCTGTGTATTCCTTCTGCTATGATCACTAACATCCAGTCAAAATCCAGAAAATTAACCACATGACTTCAGAAAAGGAGTGGGGGTGGGAATTAAAAAATAATGCCTGTATAAAGCTAGTGCACGAGATATGTAAATAACCTGTCACTCAAAGCAAGGGGGCGGAACGGACAAAGGTATCTGTTTGTCCGTTTTATCTCACTGAACAATAAGAGGATTGCTCAGAGGATTAACTCTTTGTGGCAAGACTGGGCACAAATGATAGGAAATCTTATACTCTACATCAGGGGTCTCAAACTGGTGGCCCTCCAGCTGTTGCAGAACTACAATTCCCATGAGGCATTGCAAGGCTGACAGTTACAAGCATGACTTCCCATAGGCAGAGGCATGATGGGACTTGTAGTTCCGCAACAGCTGGAGGGCCGCAGGTTTGAGACCCCTGCTCTACATTGTGACAGCAAAAAAAAAAATCCGGGTTTACATCCACTTTAATGCATTCTTTGCATTAAGATAAAAGCCGCCTGTGTGCAGCAGCCCCCCTAACACTTACCTGAGGTCCCACGATGTCCACGAGTGTCTCGGCCAATCAGGTTTCTCCTTCCTGATTGACTGAGACACGGCAGCAGCGCCATTGGCTCCTACTGCTGTCAGTCAGCTAGCCAATCGGGAGAGAGGGGGCGGGGCCGGGTCAGGCTCCGTGTCTGATTAGACACAGGGAGATGTGACTTGGCTTGGGTGCCCCCATAGCAAGCGTCTTGCTGTGGGGGCACTGAACAAGAGGAAGGGGCCAGGATCACAGAAGAGGGACCAGAGAAGAGGAGGATCCAGGCTGCTCTGTGCAAAACCACTGCAACAGGAGAGGTAAGTATAACATGTTTATTATTTTTATAGCAAACAAACAAGACTTTACAATCATTTTAACCACTTGAGACCCACGCTATAGCCGAAAGACGGCTGCAGCGCGGCTCTCAAGTGCCGGGTGGACGTCCTGGTTTGTTTACATCCCGCCGCGTGGCGGGGAACAGCTGTGCGCGCCGCATCACGTGATGCCGATGCGCATGCCTGGCGGCCGCGATGTCCGCCCGGTACATGCGATCTGCTTTTACAGAGGCAGGACGTGGATTGCTGTGTGTAAACACAGAGATCCATGTCCTGTCAGGGAGAGAGGGGGTATATTGGGCTGCCAGTGTGGGCACATGCTGCTGAAAGTGGCAGTATAACCCAGTGTTTTAGAATGGCATCTTGCAACCTTAACATTACAGGTTGCAAGATGCCATTCTAAAACACTGGGGCTTTTTTTTGCCACAAAGATGATGCAGGACTGGCCTGCAATGCTGCCTTCCAGGCACTAGATCCTGCATTTGGTACTCTACTAGGCACATGGTGCAATGTGTTGTGCCACAGGGTGCGTTGGAGAGCGTATGTGAACAGTAATTTACAAGTCTTGCCACAGATACTCAATTGGATTTAGGTCTGCATTTTGACTGGGCCATTCTAACAAATAATTATGCTTTGATCTAAACCAATCCATTGAAGCCCTGGCTGTATGTTTAGGGTCATTGTCCTGCTGGAAGGTGAACCTCTGCCCCAGTCTCAAGTCTTTTGCAGACTCTAACAGGTTTTCTTCTAAGATTGCCCTGTATTTGGCTCCTTCCATCTTCCCATCAACTCTGACCAGCTTCCCTGTCCCTGCTGAAGAAAAGCATTCCCACACCATGATGCTGCCACCACCGTGTTTCAAGGTGATGTGCAGTATTAGTTTTCCCCCACACATAGCATTTTGCTTTTAGGCCAAAAAGTTAAAATTTGGTCTTATCTGATCAGAGCACCTTCTTTCACGTTTTGCTGTGTCCCCCACATGGCTTCTCGCAAACTGCAAACAGGACTGCTTGTGGCTTTCTTTCAACAAAGGCTTTCTTCTTGCCACTCTTCCAAAAAGGCCAGGTTTGTGGAGTGCACGACTAATAGTTGTCCTGTGGGCAGATTCTCCCACCTGAGCTGCGGATCTCTGATGCTCCTCCAGAGTTACCATGGGCCTCTTGGCCTCTTTCCATTTTCGGATTATGGATTGAACAGTGCTCCGTGAGATGTTCAAAGCTTGGGATATGTTTTTAAACCCTAACCCTGCTTTCAACTTCTCCACAACTTTGAATGAAAAGTTTGTATCATGCCACAGAGTGGTACTGTGGATACAACAATGTAGAAAGGTGCCACGTCCTATGAATTTGAAATGGAAATATAGAACTTTGGGACTTTGGACTTTTTAGGCACAGTAACAGAGGTTTGAGCTGCCACAGCTGTGACCACTGTGGCCATGTCCAAGAAACCATGATGAAGGCCGAAAGAGACAATTCAGGTCATCACTATGGGGGCGTGCATAACATCATAAGGAGAAGTAGTAAAAATTCCACATAGTAAGGCTTGCAGTATGTAGCCAATATAGATATTGGGAATAAAGCCCAAGGGTAATAATGTCAGTGGTAAATATGTTAATAGCTAGAGTAATAGATATGCATTAAAGAACATAGGTTTGACATTAGCAAAAACAAAGGATTGCTTACTGCATGGTGTGGGATGTAAAGCAAGAATGGTAATATAAAATCAACAGCAAGATTATAGTATCAGGAAGAAGATTGAGGTGCTGAATAGCGGGGATAGTGGTAGGAAATAATCAATAGCAAGGCTGACCAATAGTCAGAGGCTGATTGCCTACAATAAAAAATATAAAAATGAATAAACGAGTGGTGATAGCGTTTATTAAATGGCTTAATTAGGCCATAAAGAGCTATCGCAATAGTATTGATAGGACTCGCCAGTTTAGTAGAAAATAGATAGGAGCACTGTAATGGGCAGCAAAAAACATTAGTACAAGAGCCACATAATAAGGGAATTCATCCATATGGCATGATGGGTATAATAGGGTCAGCCCTAAGTGCCCATAGGTAAGGACCAAGATAAGTTGAAATCCGGCACTGGTGGGTCAGCAATAGGTATCTATATAAACAACCTAAAAGAGATTGAATATGAGGATATCAGACAAAAAACAACCAGAGCCAAAGTAGGCAAGCCAGTGAACTGGGTCTCAAACAACAAATCTTGATGAGCCAAACCCCTCATGAACAGCAGCCTCGATCAGACCAGTGTCCGTTTATTGGACACGGCCGCAGTGGTCACAGCTGTGGCAGCTCAAACCTCTGTGTTACTGTGCCTAAAAAGTCCAAAGTCCCAATTCTCGATTTCCATCTCTCCACAACTTCATCCCTGACTTATCTGGTGTGTTCCTTGGCCTTCATGATGCTGTTTGTTCACTAAGGTTCTCTAACAAACTTCTGAGAGTTTCACAGAACAGCTGTATTTATACTGAGATTAAATTACACACCGGTGGACTCTATTTACTAATTGGGTGACTTCTGAAGGCAACTGGTTCCACTAGATTTTAGTTAGGGGTATCAGAATAAAGGGGGCCGAATACAAAAGCACGCCACACTTTTCAGATATTTATTTGTAAAAAATTTGGAAAACTATTTATAATTTTCCTTCCACTTCACAATTATGTGCCATTTTGTGCTGGTCTATCACAAAAAATCCTAATCAAATACATTTACGTTTTTGTTGTAACATGACAAAATGTGGAAAATTTCAAGGGATATGAATACTTTTTCAAGGCACTGTATTTGTGCTAGGTGAGGGACAGCGCAAGGATATTGTGCTTTAATTCAGTAATTTTCATTGCACCAAACAGGCTTCTGGTGGACTCCAGTGGGCCCTCCCATATATTTCAGATTTTGTGATGCGAAGACGTGGTTACCATTCTGCTTTTTGATTGCTGAACTTGATGACTTGGCTATTGAAGCCCAAGTCCCGAATACAGTATGAGACTACCTGATATCTCTGCTTTCCAAAAGGCTAGGATGTCAACTTCTCGTAAACTCTACCATTGCAACCGGAAAGTGTATTTCGCATGGTACGACATTAGGAATGTCTAACCCAGAAAGTACTTTGTGGGACATTTCCTCTAATCTGGTCTTGATCAACATCTTGCCTTGAATACCAGCAAGGGTCAAATCTCAGCCTTAACATTTCTCTTTGAGATCACTGGCTTCCACTCCCCTGTGAAGGCTTTGTTCAGGGTGTTGCTCACTCCCCGTATGCTCCTCATTACTCCATGGTATCACATTTGTCTGGCTGGGCTCAGCTGTTGCTCAGGTGCAAGACTGCCATCTGGTCTTCTGTTCACATGTTCATTAAGTTTTACCAGGGGGATGCTTTGGTGTCAGTTTCGGTTGTAATGTTCTTCAGATGGCACTGTAGGCTTCCTTGTGCTGCCCTTGTTAACCAAGTCTTGGTTTGTTCCTTGTGAGCCTGTTAGGACAGTAGCAAATGAAAGTCTATCTTCAGTTGGACTACTTTTGGATGCCCCAGTGTTTCAAAATACAAATCCTAAAATGTATGATTAAGAAAATAGTATTTTTGTCTACCTTGTAAAAATCCCTCTTTTGGAATATAATACAGGACATACCGTATATACTCGAGTATAAGCCGACCCGAATATAAGCCGAGACACCTAATTTTACCACAAAAAAAAAGGGAAAACGTTTTGACTCGAGTATAAGCCTAGGGTGTCCATCTGCATGCCTCACTTTGCCTCACTGTGTCCATGTCCATGCCTCACTGTGCCTTACTGTGCCCATGTCTCACTGTGCCTCACTGTGTGCCCATGCCTCACTGTGTGCCCATACCTCAGTGTGCCCATGCCTCACTGTGTGCCTGTGCCTCACTGTGTGCCCATGCCTCACTGTGCCCTTGCCTCACTGTGCCCATGCTTCACTGTCACTGTGCCCATGCCTCACTGTGCCCAATCTCCCTACCTGATCTCCGGCTGTGTGACTAGACTGACGTTTAACATGGGAGTCTATGGAAGGCATGCCCGGGTTTGAAAAATCGGTGTTCCCCGGCCGTAGGTCCCCTGGACAACAAGCTTGGCACACTTGTAGATAAAGAGTGGGGCTACATGTGTGCCAAGTTTGGGGTCCAGGAGACCTAGGACCAGCCGGTACCGCGTCCCCAAAATCACAGAAGAAATTACAGTTTAACATGGGGGTCTATGGAAGGGGAGCCCGGATTTGAAAAATCGGTGCTCCCCGGCCGTAGATTCCCCGGACAAAAAACTTTGCACACATGTGGAAGAAGAGTGGGGCTACATGTGTGCCAAGTTTGGCTAGGATCAGAAGCACAAATTTGAAGATGGACACAGACATGAGTATAAGCCGAGGGGGACATTTTCAGCACAAAAAAATGTGCTGAAAAACTCGGCTTATACTCGAGTATATACGGTAAGTCCTTCCCCTTTGTTCTTATGAGCCACTCCTAGAGTCTAAATAACCTATGCAATATGATATCCATTAAAAACAGAGGATTCATGGAGGGGCGATACTTCTCCTTAGTATAAGGGGGGGGGGGAGGGGTAGTGGGATGTGATGAAAGTTTTCTTTAGGCTGGGTTTACACCGCAGCATGGAGCGGCTCACAGCCGGGGTCAGACGTATCCCCGTTCATCGTTTGAGGTCTGATTTCAGCACAATTTTTTTGCTGAATTTGGACCTGAAACGGACCAGAAGATGCGCAGGACTTCTATCCAATTGACACAGGAGCCGTTTCGTAGATGTGTGAACTAGCTCCATAGAGAGGTGGTCACAGTCTCCTGACATGCGAATTGGATGCTGGAAAAACCACATCCAATTTGCATTAGTGTGAACCTAGCCTTAATGTTTATACAGGTGAAAAAAGAAATACAAAAAATCATTTTATAATATTGTAGGCATTGATAAACACTGAAGAAAGAGTTAATACCAAGTATACTTTCAAGTGTTAAAATGTACATGGTTTAAAATGTACCCTTCCTTTTTAGGGGATTAATGTTTTACACAGCGTATATGTTTATTTTCTGTACATTGTGTTCAAAAACTAGTACACAACAAGCTTTAATGGTTTTCTTTCTCTCCCTTCACAGAACCATCGTGCCATGGAAAGTATTTAGACAGTGCCTTCATGAAGTACATCAGATCACATCAGGCTTAGAAGCAATGGCTTTAAAATCTACAATTGATTTGACATGCAATGATTACATTTCAGTATTTGAATTTGATATTTTTACAAGACTTTTTCAGGTATAGTGTGTTCTTTGTATGTATCTTGTCACTGTTTTCTTAAACATCTGTGTATAAATGTATAAATTCTTAGGAAATTACTTACATTTTTTAATTATTTTAGCTCATCACCGATATTGTTTAACTCTTGTAAAGCAGTCTTTATTCTACTGGAGGACTAAATTAACATTTCTACCTTACAAGCAATTGCAATAATTGAAAGTAAAACCAAATTGATATTAATTACGATAGCTAATCGGCTTAGAATGAGGCAGGCTGAAGGGAAGCAAACAACTTACTGTAAAACACTAACAAATACTGCTGCCTTAACCACTTAACGACCGCCCACTGTAAATATACGTCAGCAGAATGGCACCGACAGGCAGAATCACGTATATGTACGTGATTGCCTTTGTATAGTTGGGGGGTCCGATCGGACCCCCCTTCTTTACAGTGAGCGGTCGTTTTACCTTCGGGAGCGATCCGGCATGAGGGGACGGCCGTTCGATTCCGGCCACCCCCTCTCGATCGCTCCCGGCGAATGAGAGAGCTTCCCCTGCCTGCCAGGAAGGAGGAAGTGATGTCATCTCTCCTGGGGCGCTCACATATACCGAGCGCCGTACAGGAGAAGATGCCAGGTTAGTACACAAAACAGCACACTGACACCAGGACACATAGGCACATAAATCGCCCCCCCAGTCACAGTGTCACTGATTGCAGTGACCATTTATTTAGTGATCACTGCAATCAGTGACATTTGTGACTGTAAAAGTGTCACTACATTTAGTTTTAGGTCCAGTGTAGCCCCCTAACCCCCCCTAATAAAGGCTTAACCCCCTGATCACCCTCCAGATAACCCTTTCACCCCCTATCACCACTGTCGCTAAGCAATCATTTTTCTGATCGATGTCTTAGCGTCGGTGATGCTGATCGGTAGCCAGTAATTTTTTTTAGGTTCGCCGCAGGTTTTTATAGCGTCGGGTACCCCCATATATTACCTAATGAAGGTTTAACCCCCTTGATCGCCCCCCAGGTAACCCTTCACCCCCTATCACCACTGTCACTAAGTTATAATTTTTCTGATCGATGTCTTAGCGTCGGCGCTGCTGATCGGTAGCCAGTAATTTTTTTTAGGTTCGCCGCAGGTTTTTATAGCGTCGGGTACCCCCATATATTACCTAATAAAGGTTTAACCCCCTTGATCACCCCCCAGGTAACCCTTTCACCCCCTAGCACCGCCGTGGCTATGCGATCATTTTTCTGATCGATGTCTTAGCGTCGGTGATGCTGATCGGTAGCCAGTAATATTTTTTAGGTTCGCCGCAGGTTTTTATAGCGTCGGGTACCCCCATATATTACCTAATAAAGGTGTAACCCCCTGATCACCCCCCAGGTAACCCTTTCACCCCCTAGCACCGCCGTCACTATGCGATCATTTTTCTGATCGATGTCTTAGTGTCGGTGATGCCGATAGGTAGCCAGTAATTTTTTTTTAGGTTCGCCGTCAGGTTTTTATATAGCGTCAGGTACCCCCATATATTACCTAATAAAGGTTTTAACCCCCTAATTGCCCCTAGTTAACCCTTTCACCAGTGATCATCATATAAGTGTTACGGGTGACGCTGGTTAGTTAGTTTGCTTTTTATAGTGTCAGGGCACCCGCCGTATATAACCCAATAAAGGTTTAACCCCCTGATCGCCCGGCGGGTGATATCAGTTAGGTTTTAGCGTCAGAGAGGGTCTGCGTCACACCCCAGGCAGCGTCAGGTTAGTGCCAGTAGCGCTAACACCCACACGTGAAGCATACACCCCCCTTAGTGGTATAGTATCTGATCAGCTCAATATCTGATCTGATCAGATCTATACTAGCATCCCCAGCAGTTTAGGGTTCCCAAAAACGCAGTGTTAGCGGGATCAGCCCAGATACCTGCTAGCACCTGCGTTTTGCCCCTCCGTCCAGCCCAGGCCACCGAAGTGCAGTATCGATCGATCACTGTCACTTGCAAAACACAACACACATAACTGCAGCGTTCGCAGAGACAGGCCTGATCCCTGCGACTCCAGTGCTGTAGGAGGTAATTTCACCACCACAGTTAAAAAAAAAAAGCATATTATATGCCGAAGCATTGGGGCAGCAGGAGCGGAGGAGCGATTTTTGCTCCTAATGCCGCGTATATACGGTCGAAATTCCGACGGAGGCTTGCCCGTGGAAAAGTCTGACCATGTGTACGTGGCATAACTTTTGCGAGAAGATGCCCCCATGCTTCGGCATATATAAATGGTGCATGTATGCCCATCATTAGAAGTGGGTGGATGAAGGGTGGTATTCTAATGGTGGGCATACCCAACGATCAATCTTTTTTTTTCGTTCAGCCAACAGGCTGCATGAAAAAAAAGATTACAATACATGTCCAACAAGGACCAGCAACGTACTGGTATGTTGCTGGACTTTGAATGGTTATACCAGATTGATGCCTGCGGGTTTAGGTATCATCTTGGTATCATTCTTTTCAGCCAGCGGCCGGCTTTCATGTAAAAGCAATCCTAGTGGCTAATTAGCCTCTGGACTGCTTTTACAAGCAGTGGGAGGGAATGTCCCCCCCCCCCCCGGATATAAAAAGCGCCATTGGGAAATTGGGAAAGCATTTTATCACACCGATCTTGGTGTGGTCAGATGCTTTGAGGGCAGAGGAAAGATCTAGGGTCCAATAGACCCCAGTTTTTTCAAAAAAGAGTACCTGTCATTACCTATTGCTATCATAGGGGATATTTACATTCCCTGAGATAACAATAAAAGTGATAAAAATAAATAAATATGGAAGCAACAGTTTAAAAATAAAATATAAAAACAAAATTAATAATAAAAAAAAAAAAAAAAAAAAAAAAAGCACCCCTGTCCTGCCCTGCTCTTGCCCAATGGCGAACGCAAGCGTCGGTCTGGCGTCATATGTAAACAGCAATTGCACCATGCATGTGAGGTATCACCGCGAAGGTCAGATCGAGGGCAGTAATTTTAGCAGTAGACCTCCTCTGTAAATCTAACGGGGTAACCTGTAAATGCTTTTAAAGGCTTTTAAAAATGTATGTAGTTTGTCGCCAATGCGCGTTTGTGCGAAATTTTAAAGCATGTCGTGTTTGGTATCTATGTACTCGGCCTAAGATCATCTTTTTTATTTCATCAAACATTTGGGCAATATAGTGTGTTTTAGTGCATTAAAATTAAAAAAAGTGTATTTCTTTTTCGTACATCACGGGACACAGAGCGACTTAGTCATTACTAATGGGTTATATAGATTACCTTCAGGTGTTGGCACTGGCCAATTCCAAACCGGAAGTACCCTCCCCTATATAAGCCCCTCCCATCCGGGAGCACCTCAGTTTTTTTGCCAGTGTCTAAGGTGTTGGCCAAAGAGTAACATGTGTTTTCACTGGGCTTGCGTACAGGTTCTTTTGGGCCTTAGTAAGCTGTTCCGGATCCCACCAAAAAAGCTTCATAGCTAAACGGTCGGTACCCGGGCCTTGCAGCAGAAGAGCAAGGTTTTGCCTGTAATGCTTCTCTTAGGAGGGCTGGACCCTGGGATCCAGAGCTCTGGTCATACCCACGACCAAGATGTTGTCTGTGCAGGGTGCTATACAGGTCCAGGGGAGTGGAATCCTTGGGAACCCGGTCCCTGAAGGTTTAATTACAATGCCTGCCGTGATAGGTGAAGTTTGGACTTCTGTGGACCAAACAAAGTCCTGCGGCGGGGATCAGGTAAGTGGGGGCCCCCAGGAACTTGGTTCTATTGGGGACCCCCAAGCCTAATTTGTCTTTCTGTCTGTTACCTAACGGTATTCCCGCTAAATATCTGTGTTTGCCTGTAACTACTGAAAATGTAAAATTTTAATAGTAGTCAAGAAAAAAAAAAAAAGGGACCGCGGTACCTGTGTTAAACCACTAGAGGCCGCTGTAGTCCATTTTTCTTGTCATGTGGATCTTTGGTTTTCTCAAGTCAAAAGATCCAGGCAGCTGGTAAGTTTCTCTGTGGGAATCCACTTCCTCTGCCCTGTTGCTGCGCTCATCCACCGCACAGGCCCTCCGGCAAAAAGGGCCCTGGCTCCTAGTCCCCTGTTTGATTTCGAAAAGGGCGCCAATGGCGCACGGGCGTGCGCGCGGGCGCGTGCACGCGCCTCCTATGAAAAAAGGGGCGGGGCGGGTGGATGACGCTCGATGCGCGCCGCGGCGCTTCTGCGCATGTGTGGGCGTCCCAGCATGGTAAAAGACACAGTACAAGTGTCAGCTGGATGCAAACAGAGCTAGCAACAAACAGTGGCACACAGAGGCGGTTGATGCAGGCATCCCCATAGAAAGGCACTTTAGTGGACACCAGCTGGTATATAGCAGCAACTTTGTTAGACTATTACCAGCAAAATTGGTGTATGACGACGGGAATACCTCAGCTTTGTGCTTAAAGGATATGTCGTCCAGACGCTCCGGAAATAGATCTTCCAGGAAGCCAAAGGGGTCTCCATCGGGCTCTGAGGATATTGGGCATGCTTGTACTGCACCAATCTCCCCTGAGAATTCAGAGGTCAGTAGCCGTAGAAACCCCGCAGGAATGCCTGGTGCTGCGGCTGTTCCCAGTCCACCTGCTCCTGTATATATAACAGAGGAGGTTTTATCCTCAACTCTGGGAGGATTGGAAGAGAGATTAACAGCATTGATCGCTGCTTCCCTGTCACAGGAAAAGCGCGTCCGATCTCCGTCTCCTCCTTCAGAGTGCCTGTTAGTGGAGGAACAGCCCCACACAGAGATCGACCTACCTGAAGGGGATCAGGATGAGGTTGATTCAGTTATGGAGGAATCAACAGTGGAAGAACCTTTCTCAGCTTCTCAGGCTGAAAGATTATGGGTTCAGTCTCTGACTAATATGGTCCGATCAGCATTTAAAATGCCTCTGGCGGAACCACCATCCACTACGGTTTCCTCGCTGGGGTCGCTAAAAGCTCCCCAGGCTGTCTGTTCCTTCCCAATCCACCCTTTATTAGAAGGGCTTATTTACCAGGATTGGGAGCATCCTGATAAAATATTTGCTCCCCCCAAGAGATTTCCGGTGATCTATCCCATGGAGGATAAGTTCATAAAAAAATGGAGGGTCCCTACAGTGGACGCAGCCATCTCTTCTGTGAACAAATCACTGACATGTCCAGTAGATAATGTTCCAATGTTCAAAGACCCAATAGATAAAAAATTGGAGTCTTTACTAAAATCTGCTTTCTCTACAGCAAGCATGGTGACACAACCTGCGGTAGCAGCGATTGGAGTCTGCCAAGCAGTGAAAGATCAGTTGAAACAGGTCTTAAGGGACTTACCAGATCAGCAAGCTCTTGCCCTAGCTGACCTGCCTAGAGCCTTGTGTTTTGCGGTAGACGCCATAAAGGATACAATCCAACAGGCCTCCCGCTTTACGCTGTCTATAGTACATATGCGTAGGCTTCTGTGGCTCAAAAACTGGTCTGCTGAAGCTCCCTGTAAAAAAACTGCTGGTTAGCTTCCCATTTCATGGAGAACGCTTATTTGGAGAAGATCTGGACAAATATATCCAGAAAATTTCTGCCGGTAAAAGTTCACTCTTACCGGTTAAGAACAAGGGTAGAAGTCCTTCTTTTAAGAGGCCTACTTCTCCAGTCCCGGGCACATCGGCTGTGAAGCAGTTCCGACGGCCTCCGCGGTCAAATTCAGGGGGCAGAAATCAGGGACAATCACAGGGTAACAAGAAGCCCTGGATCAAGAGAGGTACAAAACCTCCCCCCAAGGCATGAAGCGTTGCCCCCACTCAATCGGGTGGGGGGAAGACTTCAGTTGTTCACAGAGACCTGGCGGGACACCATCAGAGACAGATGGGTGCTCTCCGCAGTAAGTCTGGGATACAAGCTGGAGTTAAAAGGCACTCCTCCTGCCCAATTTATGAGGTCAAACGTGCCAAGAGATCCCCAAAAGAGAGGATCCCTCCTTCTGGCACTAGAACAACTATTGCTCCAAGGTGTAATCATGAAGGTTCCCCTGGAAGAAAGCGGATTCGGGTTTTACTCGAACCTTTTCACAGTCCCCAAACCAAATGGGGACGTGAGGCCCATATTAAATCTAAAAGGGCTAAACAAGTTCCTAAATATCAGGACTTTTCGGATGGAGTCGATCCGATCGGTGGCCACCGCCCTACAAGGGCAGGAATGGTTAGCCTCGATCGACATAAAGGATGCTTATCTGCATATTCCCATCTTTCCGGCCCACCAGAAATTTCTACGCTTTGCAGTAGAAGGGCGCCATTTTCAGTTCAGAGCCTTACCTTTCGGTCTGGCCACAGCACCACGAGTGTTCACAAAAATTCTGGCCCCATTATTGGCCAATCTAAGAACACAGGGTGTAACGATAATGGCATATCTAGACGACCTGCTACTAATAGACCACTCAGTGGAAAAGCTGGAAGTAGCTATTCACAAGACAATCAAGTATCTGGAATATCACGGTTGGATTATCAACCGGGACAAGTCAGCTCTAAGACCAGTCAAAAGTCTGGAATACTTAGGGCTAAGGCTGGATTCAAATCAGAGAAAGATTTTCTTACCTCCAGAGAAGGTGTCGTCTTTAAAAGATTTGACCCACTTAGTGGGTACAAAAAGAAAACCATCCATACGCCTCTGCATGAGGCTGCTGGGAAAAATGGTGGCTTCATTCGAAGCGGTACCCTACGGTCAATTCCATTCAAGGAATTTGCAAAGGGCCATACTGTCAGCCTGGAACAAAAAAGTTCAGGCTTTAGACTTACCAATGTCCCTGTCCCCTTCCGTTCGCAAGAGCCTCCATTGGTGGTTGGTGCCCCAGAATCTGGAAAAAGGGAAACCCTTCAGTCCGGTTTCTTGGAAGGTAGTCACTACAGATGCCAGCCTCATAGGCTGGGGGGCAGTACTGGAGCAATGGTCTCTCCAGGGCAAGTGGTCAGAAGCAGAAAAGGCCCTGCCCATCAATCTCTTAGAGATACGAGCAGCCCGGTATGCCCTAGTAGCATGGACATCCAAACTCCAAGGGTCCCCTGTCAGAATTCAATCAGACAATGCCACTGCAGTGGCATATATCAATCACCAGGGTGGCACCAGGAGTCGTGCAGCCCAGAGGGAAGCAAATTGCATCCTGGAGTGGGCAGAAAAATATGTCCCAGCCATATCCGCGGTTTTCATCCCAGGAGTGGAAAATTGGAGAGCGGACTTTTTAAGTCGCCAACAATTATGCCCGGGGGAATGGTCTCTTCACCCCGAGGTTTTCCAGGCAATATGCCAGCGGTGGGGAACACCGGATGTAGATCTGCTAGCATCCAGATTCAACGCAAAGGTGGACAGATTTGTGTCTCGCACAAGGGATCCTCTAGCTTGCGGCTCGGATGCCCTAGTGTTCCCTTGGGATCAGTTCAAGCTGATATATGCATTCCCACCGCCACAATTGTTACCGCGATTACTCCGCAGAATCAGGGTAGAAAAGAAACCAGTGATTCTGGTGGCTCCAGCGTGGCCCCGAAGGGCATGGTACGCGGAGATTGTAAAAATGTCAGTGAGGAGTCCTTGGACCCTCCCACATCGTCCGGACCTGCTGTCGCAGGGACCGATATACCACCCTTCCTTACCAGCCCTAGGTTTGACGGCCAGGCTATTGAACCCCACATTCTGAAAAAGAGAGGGCTCTCTAATTCTGTTGTATCTACCATGATCAATGCCAGGAAGCCGGTATCCAGGCAGATCTATTATAGGATCTGGAAAGCGTACATTACGTGGTGTGAGGCCAAGAAATGGCATCCATGTAAGTACGTGATAGGGAGGATTTTGGACTTCCTACAGTGGGCTGTAGATAGGAAGCTGGCCTTGAGTACTATCAAGGGTCAGATTTCGGCCTTGTCAATATTTTTTCAAAGGCCCTTGGCTTCGCATTCACTAGTCAAAGCTTTCATACAAGGAGTGATGCGTATTAGCCCTCCGGTTAGTATTCCCATATGTCCATGGGACTTAAACCTGGTTCTGTCGGTTCTACAGAAACAACCGTTTGAACCATTGCAACACATTTCCTTGGTTCTTCTCACCAGGAAATTGATTTTCTTAGTAGCCGTTTGTTCGGCTAAAAGAGTATCGGAATTAGCCGCCTTGTCCTGTAAGGAGCCATATCTGGTTGTCCATAAGGACAGAGTAGTATTACGTCCTCATCCAGCCTTTCTTCCCAAGGTGGTATCGAGGTTTCATTTGAACCAAGATGTGGTTCTAACTTCTTTTTTCCCCAAACCTAGCTCTGTAGAGGAAAAGTTATTACATTCTTTGGATGTAGTAAGAGCAGTTAAAGCTTATCTAAAAGCCACTGCTCAGATTCGCAGAACGGATACTTTGTTTATTCTGCCGGAAGGCCCTAGAAAGGGTCAGGCAGCATCAAAATCTACTTTAGCCAAGTGGATTCGACAGGTCATAATACAAGCCTATGGCTTGAGAAAGAGACCGCCTCCGTTCAAAGTTAGGGCGCACTCCACAAGAGCAGTTGGAACTTCATGGGCAGTGCATCACCAGGCCTCCCTGGCTCAAGTATGTAAGGCCGCAACATGGTCTTCGGTACACACGTTTACTAGATTCTACCAGGTAGACGTTAGAAGTCAGGAGGATGTCGCCTTTGGGCGCAGTGTGTTGCAGGCCGCAAAAGATCCTCATGCCTGATGGCGCCCAGCTTATGTATCCCTCCCCTCATTTGGCATTGCTTTGGGACGTCCCATTAGTAATGACTAAGTCGCTCTGTGTCCCGTGATGTACGAAAAAGAAAAAGGGATTTTTATAACAGCTTACCTGTAAAATCCTTTTCTTGGAGTACATCACGGGACACAGAGCTCCCACCCCTCTTTTTGGGACACTTATTGCTTGGCTACAAAACTGAGGTGCTCCCGGATGGGAGGGGCTTATATAGGGGAGGGTACTTCCGGTTTGGAATTGGCCAGTGCCAACACCTGAAGGTAATCTATATAACCCATTAGTAATGACTAAGTCGCTCTGTGTCCCGTGATGTACTCCAAGAAAAGGATTTTACAGGTAAGCTGTTATAAAAATCCCTTTTTTTTCCCAAAAAAATGCGTTTGAAAAATCGCTGCGCAAATACTGTGTAGAAAAAAAAATGCAACACCCACCATTTTATTCTGTAGGGCCTTTGCTTTAAAAATATATATAATGTTTGGGGGTTCAACATAATTTTCTTGCAAAAAAAAATATGTTTTCATGTAAACAAAAAGTGTCAAAAAGGGCTTTGTCTTCAAGTGGTTAGAGTGGATGTAAGCTTCCTAATGTTGTGTATAAAATGCCAGAACAGTTCAAAACCCCCCCAAATGACCCCATTTTGGAAAGTAGACACCCCAAGCTATATACTGAGAGGCATGTCGAGTCCATGGAATATTTTATATGTTGACACAAGTTGCGGAAAAAATTAATTTTTTTTTTTTGCACAAAGTTGTCACTAAATGATATATTGCTCAAACATGCCATGGGCATATGTGGAATTACACCCCAAAATACATTCTGTTGCTTCTCCTGAGTACGGGGATACCACATGTGTGAGACTTTTTGGGAGCCTAGCCGCGTACGGGACCCCAAAAACCAAGCACCGCCTTCAGGCTTTCTAAGGGTGTCAATTTTTGATTTCACTTCTCACTGCCTATCGCAGTTTCGGAGGCCATGGAATGCCCAGATGGCACAAACCCCCCCAAATGACCCAGTTTTGGAAAGTAGACACCCCAAGCTATTTGCTGAGAGGTATTGTGAGTATTTTGCAGATCTCGCTTTTTGTCACAAAGTTTTGAAAATTGAAAAAAAAAAAGAAAAAAAAAAAAAAATGTTCTTTCTTCATTTTCAAAAACAAATGAGAGCTGTAAAATACTCACCATGCCTCTCAGCAAACAGCTTGGGGTGTCTACTTTCCAAAATGGGGTCATTTGGGGGGGTTTTGTGCTATTTTGGCATTTTATGGCCTTCAAAACTGTGATAGGTAGTGAGGAGTGAAATCAAAAATTTGCGCCCTTAGAAATCCTGAAGGCGGTGCTTGGTTTCCGGGGTCCCGTACCCGGCTAGGCTCCTAAAAAGTCCCACACAAGTGGTATCCCCGTACTCAGGAGAAGCAGCAGAATGTATTTTGGGGTGCAATTCCACATATAACCATGGCATGTGTGAGCAATATATCATTTAGTGATAACTTTTTGTAATTTTTTTTTTTTTTTTGTCATTATTCAATCACTTGGGACAAAAAAATAAAATATTCAATGGGCTCAACATGCCTCTCAGCAATTTCCTTGGGGTGTCTACTTTCTAAAATGGGGTCATTTGGGGGGGGGGGGGTTTGTACTGCCCTGTCATTTTAGCACCTCAAGAAATGAGATAGGCAGTCATAAATTAAAAGCTGTGTAAATTCCAGAAAATGTACCCTAGTTTGTAAACGCTATAACTTTTGCGCAAACCGATAAATATACGCTTACTGACATTTTTTTTACTAAAGACGTGGCTGAATACATTTTGGCCTAAATGTATGACTAAAATTGAGTTTATTCGATTTTTCTTATAACAAAAAGTAGAAAATATCATTTTTTTTCAAAATTTTTGGTCTTTTTCCGTTTATATCGCAAAAAATAAAAATCGCAGAGGCAATCAAATACCATTAAAAGAAAGCTCTATTTGTGGGAAGAAAAGGACGCAAATTTCGTTTGGGTACAACATTGCATGTCCGCACAATTTACAGTTAAAGCAGCGCAGTGCAAAATTCTGAATTCACCTCTGGTCCTTTAGCTACCAAATGGTCCGGGGCTTAAGTGGTTAAAGAATAATTCCAGGTATTTGCATATTATACCTGGTTATACCAATGTAACTATGTATATGACATACCTGTCCATTGCCGCTGGAAAGCACTGCAGTAGTGGTGTCTACTTCACTGATCTCTACTTGCTTCCACGTCTCACACTGAGCAGCTGCTCTTCTGCATTGTGACCACAGGAAGTTGGCCATTCGGCACAGGTGCCATTCAGTGAATGCTTTGCGTTTTCTTAGGCTCCATGCACACTGGACGATAAAAAACGTTCTAAAAACACCAGTTGCTTTGCAGGGAGTCTTTCAAAGTTTTTTAACGTTTTTGCAATAGCGTTTTTAGATCAAAAAACACTGGCGAGCTGCGTTTTTGAACGTTTATTAGTGTTTTTCGGCATCGTTTTTTGATGCCAAAAAACGGAACTTTGAACGCGATTTTCGGGCGTTCATAAAAAAGCCCATAAACTCCACTGCTCATTAAAGCTGAAAAACGTCCATGTGTGCATGGACACATATGCTAACATAGAGTGGAGTTTATGGGCTTTAAAAAAAAAAAAAATGCCCAAACTCCAATAAACTGCAGTTTATCAGCTCCAGTGTGCATGGAGCCTAAATGTATGCAAAGTAGTTCAGGTGGATGAGGTGGAGACTGCTCTGCACCTCTTCCAATCGGAGACTGCTTTGCATTCAGAAAATGCAAAGCATTCTCTCAATGGCGCCGGTGCTAAGCGGTCTATCTCCTATATTCACAATGCATCCGGCTTGTCGCTCAGCACTGCACCTGGAAGCAAGTGAAGATGACTGGATGTAGTGGTATCTACTTCAATGATTTCCAGCTTATATTATATTGGCCAGGTAGATCATGCATAGTTAAATTGGTCCAAGTTGGACCAATGCAACTATGTATAACATCCCGATGACTGGAATTATTCTTTAAAACAGAAGTTCTCACTTCCAACAGAAATCTGGTTTATACTTTATTTTATTATAGCAGCCAAATGCCATAATAATTATTTTTATGCCCCTGTGGCCAACTGTGCATCCAGAACTGCTGAGGTATAGCACTGATGCAGCTTTAATTTATAGATTAGTTAATTTACATCTGCATACAGCGGTTTCAGGTTTGTCAAGCCTTGTTGATCCAAGCTATTGGTTCTCACAGCTCACTTAGCATGAGGTGAGCCTAAAAGAACCAAAGTATGTTTTCACTTTCAACACAAATCTAGAAAACAAGGGGGGTTTATTTCTCATTTTAGGATAGTGGACAGAAATATATAAATGTATTACTTTATGCCACTGACCAATTATGTATAAAAAAAGACTGTAGCTGTGCCATATACCAATAGGTTCTGGATACCAAGTTTGCCCAGGAGTATATAGCAATTCCACCCACTATGTCAAGATGAGGAGTGAACTCCTTCTTGTTCATTGGAGTGAAAGTGTAAATACACTGAGGGGAATATAATAAAAGTGGAGCATCAAGAATCTGGAGAAGTTGTGTATGGCAACCAGTCAGCCTCTAGCTTTCATTTACAAAGCTTAAAGTAGTTGTAAACCTCAGACATGAAATACTTATTCTGTGGAATTCATGCAGACTGGGGCTGACAGATTTTACGGGATAGTCTTGTGCACGCTCTGAAAGTTTTGCAGCCTTCACCAAATTCGTATACCTGTTTAGAAATTATACTTGAATTTGGTTCACACTGCACAACTTTTAGAACACATTAGACATTTTGCGAAATCTCTCGCCAGGGTCTACCGGCACAGAAAACTACTGGTGTTTTATTTTGAATTGGTGCATTCCATTCACCACAGTGTAAAAGTGGTGCATTTTAGAACTGCCTGAATTTGGAGAACGAGTCAGAACCAAAAGTGTTTTGTAGATGTTCCATGAATTTGGCATAAAACATTAACAAGAGAGATTAATGCGAGAAAAATGGGGAAGCGGCTTAAAGCGGAGCTCCACCGAAAAAAAAAAAAAAAAATGAAAAGCCAGCAGCTACAGCAGCTGCTGACTTTTAATATTAGGACACTTGCCTGTCCTGGAGTCCAGCGACGTCCACAGCAGAGGACGAGCAATCGCTCGTCACTCTGCTGCCCCCACCGCCATCCTCGGTGAGGGAACGTTGTGGCTTCACTGCCCGGTTCCCTACGGCGCATGCGCGAGTCGCGCTGCACCGTTCTGACTGGTCCTCCTGTGTTCGGGGAGCCGAGTGTCTCCCAGAACACTATGGGTATTCTGCGGGAAGGGACGTGCTTCCCGCAGAGAGGACTCCCAGAAGTGGGTGAAAATACTTGTCTTAGACAGGTATCTGCACCCCCCTCCCGTCCTGAAAAGGTGTCAATTATGACACCGGACGGGGGGAGGGTTCCGATGAGCGGAAGTTCCACTTTAGGGTGGAGCTCCGCTTTAATTGAATTCCCCCATTGTTTAAAAAAATTGAAATGAAATCCATCTAAATACTTTGGTTTTATTTAAAAAAAAATTGATTATTTTCATGATACCTTGGGGCAAATCCCAGGTTTTATGACATGGGCAGCAGAAACTGCTCCTCTTTTCTACCTGTAATATATGAGCAGCCAATAAGACATTATTACATACTGTATAATTTGCAAGATATATGCTCAGAAGAGTGTCTAGTACTTAACCACATACCGCCCGGCCTATAGCAAAATGACGGCGAGGCGGTGGTTCAGTTATCCTGACTGGACGTCATATGATGTCCAGCAGGATAACAGCTGCCGTGCACCCGTGGGGGGCGCGCATCGCGGCGATCGGTGGTGCGGTGTTTGTCTGACACACCGCTGCACCGATCTCAGTACAGAGCCTCCGACAAAGGCTCTTTACCACGTGATCAGCCGTGTCCAATCACGGCTGATCACGATGTAAACGGGAAGAGCCGTTGACAGACGCGAGTAGAGGAGAGCCGATCTGCGGCTCTCCTGACAGGGGCGGTCTGCGCTGATTATCAGCGCAGCCCCCCCCTCGAATGCCCACACTGGACCACCAGGGAAGCCCCTAATATGTGGATGGCCAGGTACGCCCCCCATGACCATCCACATGTGCCAATATTTGCCCAATATATGCCAATCAGTGCCCACAAATGGCACCATTATGGAACAAATAAGATCAGTTATGCCCAGCAATGCCATCCATCAGTGCCCATCCGTGCCACCCATCAATGCTGCCTATGAGTTCCCATCAGTGCCACCTATAAGTTCCCATCAGTGCCACCTATGAGTGCCGCCTCACGGTGCCACCTCATCAGTGCCCATCAGTGCAGCCATATCGGTGCCCTTCAGTGCAGCCATATCAGTGCCTGTCATTGAAGAAGAAAACGTACTTATTTACAAAGAAAATTGCGCAAAAAATTAATTGCAGAGGTCATCAAATATAACCAAAAGAAAGCTCTCTTTATAGGAACAAAATTATAAAAAATTGGTTTGGGTGCAGTGTAGCATGACCGCGCGATTGTCATTCAAATTGCGACAGCGCTGAAAGCTGAAAATTGGCTTGGGCAGGAAGGTGTATAAGTGCCTGGTATTGAAGTGGTTAAAATCCAAACTCCATTCCATTTTTATAAAAAAAAATGTAAATTTGTTCAGATAGAATAATTATGGTAAAAAACTCTTATCGCTGTCTGGGTCCTGACAATGGGTTGTCACAGGGATAGCTAGTTAAGAGAAATCTGCAATGTGGCCACAAACTGCAGCAAAACCGTTTTGGTTTAGTGGAAGAGGGATAGAAACGGTTTTGATTGCTCTCTGAGTCCTCTTGTCTTTGACACCTGTTTCAGTTACTTTTCAATTTTTGGTGTCTCAGAAGAAGTAATTGAGGGTAAATCTCCCCAATGTTGACAGACATCAAAATGATCATAAGTTTACCACTCTTTCCAAAAAAAAAACGCTTTCCTGGAGTTTTTCACCTGTGCGTTTTTGCCGGTTTGCTTCCATCTCCTGCAAGTTAAAAGCTCCCAACCCTAGCAGGGAGGAGTTTAGTTGGGCAGTTATTTGTGGGGGGGGGGGGGGTAAGAGAGAAAAGGCTTTGAGCTCATCACTCTTGTCTGTTTTAGTGCAGTGCTATGTCTGGAGAGTAAAAACAAGCCTACAAATTTTGCAGCCATGCGTACCATTCTCCATTGCTCATGGATCTTTTAGCGTGTATTTCAGATTAAAGCAGGCAGCAAGGTCCATGTATGTTTGTATGACAGAAGCTAACAAAATTTTACTTTTGTTTTTGCTTGGAGATCCATTTTAACCACTAGCCACCCATCGTCGTTTTACCGCGACAGAATGGCTCCCCTGCGCGAATCGCAGTAGCTGTACCGCGGCCGCTTTAAGAGCTATAGGGGGCGTGCGCACAGACCACATCACAGAGAAGCCGATGCGCGTGCCCAATGGCCGCGATGTCCGCCGGGCACCCGCGATCGCTCCTGACAGAGCAGGAACGGGTATCTGTGTGTGTAAACACAAATCCACGTTCTGTCGGGAGAGGAGACAGATCGTGTGTTCCTAGTATATAGCAGCACCGATCGGTCTCCTCCCCCAGCCATTCCTATCCCCCCACAGTTAGATCACACAGTGAGGGAACCCATTTAACCCCTTTATCACCCCCTAGTGTTAACCCCTTTCCTACCAGTGACATTTTCACAGTAATCAGTGACTATTTATAGCACTGATCGCTGTATAAATGTCAATGGTTTCAAAAAGTGTCTGATCTGTCTGCCGCAAGAAGCGATTTCGCAGATTGCTGCCATTACTAGTAAAAAAAAAAAAAAATGCCATAAATCAATAACCTTTTTTCTTTTTTTTAATTGGATATTTATTATAGCAAAAAAATATTATTGTTTTTTTTTTCAAAATTGTAGGTATTTTGTTTATAGCACAAAAAAATAAAAACCACAGGGGTGATCAAATACCACCAAAAGAAAGCTCTATTTGTGGGGGAAAAAAGGACGTCAATTTTGTTTGGGTACAACATTGAACGACTGCGCAATTGTCAGTTAAAGCGATGCAGTGCCGTGTCGCAAAAAATGGCCCGGTCAGGAAGGGGGTAAATTCCTCCGGGGCTGAAGTGGTTAAACACATTTGATGAATTGAAGTTAAACTGTGTCTTTGTTGTTTGTGCCCAAATAAAGCATTCATACTGCTTGCTGGCTAACATTTTTGCTATTCATCTTAAATGTTTAGTTTACCACCTTGAATTTGGTGCAGCTTTTTAAGGTTATTGATGTCTTTTTGTGAGTGTTTGTTACTGTTCTAGCATACTTCTTTGATATGTTTTATACTAGAAAGTAAGGGGAGAAGCTTTTTGTCTTAAAAATGTTAGTCTTTTTTTTTTCCCCTTTTATGTATTAAAAAATCGAGCAGTTACTTAATATCGCCAAAATAAAGCCATCTTCATTTGGTGCAGTCTAACATGTAATAGCTCTTACCATTGGTGATGAGTGAAGTAGTTTGCCTGAAGTAGGGTGTCAAGAATCGTCCCAATCCACAGTGGTGAGATTGCTGATATGCTTTGATGGCCATAGTAATCCACTCCAGAAAGTTTTTTTCATTTTTTACGCTTACTAGTAACCATCTCTATACTGAGACCAGTTGTTTTTCTTTATCCTACATCATGGGACACAGAGCCTTAAGTAATTTACTTAATGGGTAATAGGCCTACCTTCAGGTGTTGACACTGGTAAACCCTAATTAAGGAAGTTTACTCCCTATATAACCCCTCCTCCTTCCAGGAGCACATCAGTTTTTTCGCCTTTGTCTAAAGGTGTTGGTCACGAGTGAAGATGTGCTCTGAGGAGCTCCAGGAGGGATCCATGCTGGATTTAAATTCCTCCATAAAAATAAGCCAGATCCACCACAGTGCCACTGTGGCCTAAATGGATGGTACCTGGGACCTCGTATCCGAAGCACAAGGTTTTGCCTGTAACGCCTCTCTTTGTAGGGCTGGACCCCAGGAAACCAGGGCTTAGGTCTTGTTACATTACCTATTTGCTTCCTGATGGGGTGCTATACATAGCCCAAGGCAGTGGAAATCCCTTTTCAGGGACCCCCGTCCTTGAAGGTTTGGCTAAACACAGCCCACCGTGATGGGTGAAAGCTGGATTTTTTCTGTTAATTCAGAAAAATCCTGCGACGATGATAAGGTAAGGAAGAAACTTAGGTATTTTCAATGTCTATGTATTTCTTCCATTAAGGAAAAGAGATTGTCATGCCTTAAAGTCTCCACTAGAGGGAGCATATGCACTTACCATACTCTGTCGTCTTCACTAAGCTCAGTCCGTGCTTGATTGGTACAGCAGGTGGAGGGGATATTCTTACCAAGGTAAGATAAAGCCTTTTAAAATAGTTTTTTCCCCCCTCTGATGGTACCAGTGGGTTAGGGAGACAGCAGCGCTGCACCCCCTTACTTAACCCCTCCCCCCGCCGTGGGGGATGCAGAGGTCCCGCTATGTACCACGATAGGATTGTCTGGCTGTTTTTTTGTTTCTCTGCCTCATTGCAGTCTCTGCTCCCCTCCCCCTCCCCTTCTCTTGTTTGGTCAGGGATCCATAGAAGAGAAAAAAAAAAAACTTTTTTTAAATGGAAAAAGGAGCAGAATTTTTTACGGAGGGGGCGGAGCCTAAACGCAGTAGCGCGAAAATGGGAAACCTATAGCCATGTCAGTCTCTCCTCCGCTGCTGAGGAGGAAGCATACACAGAGACACACGAGCTGTGAGACACGTATGGGTTGCACTGGCATTCCTGATTCAGGAAAGACACTCTTTTCAGCACTAGGCTGAAACTTTATAGCAGCTTTTAAAGTCATGACTATTTTCAGCGATTTAGTGCAAATTGTATAGCGCCTCTGTTTTTGTACTTAGGACTATGCCTACCAAAAAAGACACCTCAAAAGCCAAAAAAGCAAAGATTTCACCCCCAGGCATTGAGACTTCTAGATGTAATTCCATGCTGTCATTCTCGCCTGAATTACCAATTATGGCAACACAGGGTGAGCCATTGGAACAAATTGATGGTGCAACTGCCTCTCACATCTCAGCACCTAGACATGTGACTGAAGATGCCCTCTTCTCCTCCCTCCAGGGTATGGAAGAAAGATTAGCGGCTTTAATCGCATCCTCTATTCAGAGTGATAAGAAACGTATTAGCCCTCCCCCACTTTAGCTTTACTAGGGGAACAGTGGACTCATGATGAGGTGTTACCCTCAATCGATCAGGAAGAAAGACAAACCGATGATTCCTCCTTGGAGGAGACAACGGTAGATGAACCTTTTTCAGCTTCCCAAACTGAGAAATTGCTGATACAATCTCTTACAGAAATGGTTCGCTCCACCTTCATACTGCCTCTAACAGAGTCTCATGAAAACCCGGCCTCTTCCTTAGGTTCTTTGAAACCTTCCCATGCTTTGCATATTTTTCCAGCACATGCATTGCTAGAACAGCTTATTTTTCCAGAATGGGATCATCCGGATAAACATTTTCTCCCTCCTAAGAGTTTTGCAAATCGCTATCCTCTGGAGGAAAGATTCTCCAAAAGATGGAAAGTACCAGCAGTTGACGCTGCGATTTCCAATGTGAATAATAACTTGTCCTGTAGACAATGCACAAATGCTTAAGGATCCAACAGATAAGAAGTTGGAATCCCTGCTAAAATCTGCCTTTTCCATAGCAGGTGCCGTCACTCAGCCAGCAGTCGCCGCAATAGGCGTCTGCCAATCCCTAAAGGACCAATTTAAATTGGCCCTTAGAGAACTTCCTACACAACAAGCTCGGGATTTGGCTGAACTACCTAAGGCATTATGTTTTGCCATAGATGCCATTAAAGATTCCATTCACCAGGCATCCCGACTTACACTTATGCTTGTACATATGCGCAGGATCCTGTGGCTAAAGAATTGGTCAGCTGAAACACCATGTAAGAACCTCCTAACTGGGTTTCCCTTCCATGGGGAGTGACTTTTCGGAGAGGACTTGGATAAATATATCAAGACAATTTCTAGTGGGAAAAGCACGTTTTTACCCGTCAAAAGAAAATACAAACGCCCTTCATTTAAACGGGCCCTTTCCCCTGCGCCAAGGGCTTCCGCCTCTAAGCAGTGGCAACGGCCTCCGTCGTCAGACTCTAGAGGAAGACCTCAGAGTCAGACCCAGGCTCAAAAGAAGCCCTGGGGTAGGAAATCTGCAAAACAGAATCCTAAAGCCTCGTCATGAAGAGGCAACCCCCCTCACCAAGGTGGGGCGAAGACTTCTGCACTTTTCAGAAGTCTGGAAAAAGGAAATTCAGGACACACATTGGTCATCTCCACGGTAACGCTGGGATACAAGCTGGAATTCCGGAACTTTCCACCATCTCGTTTCCTAAGATCAAGCGTACCCAAGGATCCAGAGAAGAAACCATCTCTGTTTCAAGCACTAGACCGATTGAGATCTCAAGGGGTGATCATACAGATCCCCACAAGGGAACAAGGTCTGGGGTTTTATTCAAATCTTTTCATGGTACCAAAACCAAATGGAGACGTCAGACCCATTCTAGATCTAAGAAAGCTAAATCAATTCCTGAAGATCCGCTCCTTTCGCATGGAGACAATCAGATCAGTAGTTTCTATCCTTCTAGGAGGAGAACTTCTCGTGTCAATCGACATCAGGGATGCATATCTGCATATCCCTATATTCCCTGCTCATCAAAAATATCTGCGGTTCAAATTAGAACAGCATTTCCAGTTTGTAGCCCTGCCCTTCGGGCTAGCCACAGCACCCCGGGTGTTCACCAAGGTGCTGGCCCCACCTCTAGCCAGGTTAAGGGCACAGGGCATAACAATCATAGCGTACCTAGACGATCTATTACTTATAGATCAATCAGTGATTCGCTTGGAGCAAGCTGTACGCACTACAACCGACTATTTGAAAGCATTGGGTTGGATTCTCAATCTGGAGAAATCTTCCTTAATACCGCTAAAAAGACTGGAGTACTTGGGTCTGATCATAGACACAGCCCAGGAAAAGGTGTTCTTGCCTCTAGCAAAGATCAACTCCATAAAAGAATTGGTACGGCGGGTCAGGTCAAATGGCAATCCCTCCATTCGCCTCTGCATGAGGTTACTAGGAACCATGGTGGCTTCATTCGAAGCAGTTCCTTTTGCCCAGTTCCATTCAAGACTGTTGCAAAACAGTATCCTGTCTGCTTGGAACAAAACAATTCAAGCCTTAGACTCGCCAATGCGGCTGTCCCCAAGAGTGGCCCAAAGCCTCACTTGGTGGTTACTAACCCAGAATCTGCTGAAAGGAAGATCCTTCAGACCAGTTATCTGGAAGGTCGTAACGACGGATGCCAGCCTCTCAGGCTGGGGAGCAGTACTAGAAAGGACAACTATCCAAGGACAAGGGATCCATTCGCATGCGGAACGGATGCGTTGGTTACCCCATGGGATCAGTTCTCACTGATATATATGCATTTCCCCCATCCAGTTGCTGCCTCGACTTCTTTGCAGAATCAATCTGGAAAGGAAGCCGATTATTCTGGTAGCACCAGCATGGCCCAGAAGGTCATGGTATGCAGAAATCGTAAAGATGGCAGTGGAGGGCCCATGGTCCCTCCCACTACGGTCAGATCTGCTCTCTCAGGCCGATATTCCCTCCTTTCTTACGGTCTCTAAATTGAACGGCTTGGCTATTGAAACCGACATTCTAAGAGACGTGGGCTTTCCGGGTCAGTTATCTCCACCCTGATCAATACCAGGAAGCCAGCTTCCAGAACAATATATTATAGAGTCTGGAAGGCTTATGTTTCCTGGTGTTAATCCAAGGGTTGGCACCCTCAGAGATAGATCATAGGCAGAAATCTTGCCTTTCTACAATTAGGGGTAGAGATGAAATTGGCCTTAAGTACTATTAAGGGCCAAGTCTCAGCTTTATCGGTCTTATTTCAGAGACCACTTGCTACTCGTTCTTTAGTCCGGGGCTTTATACAAGGAGTAACGTGGCTTAATCTGCCCGTCAAACCTCCCTTTAATCCCTGGGACTTAAATTTAGTTTTTGTCTGTGTTACAAAGACAGCCATTTGAACCGATACAACATATTCCCCTAGTCCTTCTGACAAGGAAGTTGGTATTTTTGGTTGCTATATCCTCAGCAAGGGAGGGTATCAGAGTTGGCTGCTCTTTCTTGTAAAGAGCCGTATTTAATTTTTCATGAGGACAGAGTGGTACTACGCCCTCGTCCAGGCTTTTTGCCAAAAGTAATTTCAGGTTTTCACCTGAACCAAGATATTGTCCTGCCATCGTTTTTTCCAAAACCATGTTCCAGGGAAGAAAAGTCACTACATTGTCTTGATGTGGTGAGAGCAGTGAATATCTATTTAAAGAAAACTGCTCAGATTCGTAAGACTGATGTCTTATTTATTCTGCCGGAGGGTCCTAAGAAGGGACAGGCAGCGTCAAAATCCACTGTCGCTAAGTGGATTCGGCAAGTGATAATTCAAACTTATGATTTAAGGGGCAAGATTCCCCTGTTTCGAGTTAAGGCGCACTCTACCAGGTCGGTTAGTGCTTCTTGGGCAGTGCGTCATCAGGCCTCCATGGCTCAGATCTGTAAGGCCGCAACTTGGTCTTCAGTGCATACATTCACAAAATTTTATCAGGTGGATGTAAAGAGGTATGAGGATATCGCCTTCGGGCGCAGTGTGCTGCAAGCAGCAGTGTAGACCCTCAAGTCTGGGTGTACCCTGCGGGTTGTTTCTCCCACCCCTCAAGTGGCATTGCTATGGGACATCCCATTAAGTAAATTACTTAAGGCTCCGTGTCTCATGATGTACGTTAAAGAAAATATGATTTTTATTACAGCTTACCTGTAAAATCCTTTTCTTGGAGTACATCATGGGACACAGAGGTCCCTCCCCTCTTTTGGGATTTAGACATATTGCTTTGCTACAAAAACTGATGTGCTCCTGGAAGGAGGAGGGGTTATATAGGGAGTAAACTTCCTTAATTAGGGTTTACCAGTGTCAACACCTGAAGGTAGCCCTATTACCCATTAAGTAAATTACTTAAGGCTCTGTGTCCCATGATGTACTCCAAGAAAAGGATTTTACAGGTAAGCTGTAATAAAAATCCTATTTTTTTTTAGTGATGGCCCTATCCGATATGTAATGGAGGTGTAAGCAGGGATTCAAGAGGAACAATCCATTTGAGAGCCTCATGCACGTGGCCCTTGAATAATCTTATCATTGGTCAAACGGTACCTTGAAAAAGTATTCATACCCTTTGAAATTGTCCACGTTTTGTCATGTTACAACCAAAATCGTAAATGTATTTTATTGGGATTTTATGTGATAGACCAACACAAAGTGGCACATAATTGTGAAGTGGAAGGAAAATTATAAATGTTTTTCCAAATGTTATTCAAGTAAATATCTGAAAAGTGTGGCGTGCATTTGTATTCAGCCCATTTTACTCTGATACCCCTAACTAAAATCTAGTAGAACCAATCCCCTTCAGAAGTCACCTAATTAGTAAATACAGTCTATCTGTGTGTAATTTATTCTCCGTATAAATAGAGCTGTTCTGTGAAGCCCTCAGAGGTCTATAAGCGAATCTTGGTGAACAAACCGCATCGTGAAGGCCAAGGAACACACCAGACAGTTCAAGGATAAAGTTGTGGAGAAGTTTAAAACAGCGTTGGGTTACAAAACAAATATCACAAGCTTTGAACATCTCACGGAGCACTGTTCAATCCATCATCCGAAAATGGAAAATTTATGACAACTGCAAAGACAGTGGCCGTCCACCTAAATGGACAGGCCGGGCAAAGAGCATTAATCAGAGAAGCAGCCAAGAGGCCCATGGTAACTCTGGAGGATTTGCAGAGATCCACATCTCAGGTGGGAGAATCTGTCCACATGACAACTATTGGTCATGCACTCCCCAAATCTGGCCTTTATGGAAGAGTGGCAAGAAGAAAGCCGTTGTTGAAAGGAAACTATAAGAAGTACTGTTTGCAGTTTGCGATAAGTCATTCTGTACACAACTAATATGGATTAGCATCAGGAACTCTTTGAACGCTGTTGGCTAATAATGTTTTTTTGGGGCAAAGGGCAAACAAGACCTTGTAACTGGCCTTCCCAAAGATTTGCTTGTCCCTCAATAAGATATGTTTTGCTTGTTCCCATGTGTGAAGGCGGTTCTGGGACAGGCATTGCACTGTATAAAATTGGTGTACTCTACACTTGTAGGCTTGTGTGGGATAGACCTCCAACAGAGGATCGTAACTACCATTCTAGCAAGTTCCCTTTACCAATCCCATGGAAAAGGGAAAGCCCTTTTACGTACCTTTTTTTTTATGTAATGAAAAGAAACCATGATATGCAGTATTTAAAATCATATGCTTCCTACTTATCCAACCGCACCTTTAGCGTTCCTTACAATTCTACTTCCTCCTCTCCTCTTCCTTTCTCTGTTGGGGTCCCCCAAGGTTCTGTACTTGGACCTCTCCTATTTTCAATCTACACCTCCTCCCTGGGTCAGCTCATAGCCTCCCACGGCTTCCAATACCATCTCTACGTTGACGACACTCAAATCTATTTCTCTGCCCTTTAACTCGCTCCTTCATTCTCCTCACATATCACTAATTTACTATCAGATATATCAGTTTGGATGTCACACCACTTCCTCAAACTCAATCTATCCAAAACCGAACTTATAATTTTTCCTCCCCCACATGCCTCTTCCCCTGATCTCTCTGTCAAAATTGATGGCACAACTATCAGCCCATCCCCACATGCCAAGGTCCTAGGAGTAGTCCTGGACTCTGAACTCTCCTTTAATCCCCACGTCCAATCACTGTCCAAATCTTGCTGCCTAAACCTCCGCAACATCTCCAAAATACGCCCCTTTCTAACGAATGACACAACAAAACTCTTAATACACTCCCTGGTCATCTCTCGCCTCGATTACTGCAACTCCCTCCTCATAGGCTTACCTCTGCATACTCTATCCCCCCTTCAGTCCATCATGAATGCTGCTGCCAGACTCATCCACCTTACCAACCGGTCTGTCTCTGCTGCTACTCTGTCAATCCCTCCACTGGCTTCCGCTCACCCAATTAATTAAATTCAAAATACTAACTACTACCTACAAAGCCATCCACAACTCTGCCCCCAGCTACATCACTGACCTAGACCCTAAATACCAACCTAATCGTTCTCTTCGTTCTTCTCAAAACCTCCTGCTCTCTAGCACTCTCATCACCTGCTCCCATGCTCGTCTCCAGGACTTTTCCAGAGCCTCTCCAAGCCTATGGAACTCCTTACCCCAATCCATCGGTCTATCTCCTTCTCTATTAGCTTTTAGAGGATCCCTGAAAACCCTCTTCAGAGAAGCCTATCTTACCCACACCTAACAACTGTATTTTTATTTTGTCCATCTGATCATCCCCCACAGCTACTACCCTTTGTTCCACTTGACCCTCCCTTCTAGACTGTAAGCTCTAACGAGCAGGGCTCTCTGATCCCTCCTGTATTGTAACTCTACGGTCTTCCCTGATGTTGTAAAGCGCTGCGCAAACTGTTGGTGCTATATAAGTCCTGTATAATAATAATAATAATATGCTTTATTTACTTGAATACATCAGCCTCCCATGGAAGTTTTTTGTTTTTCTCATCTAAAAATAACATTTGAAAAGCTGAGATTTCACATTTCCTTCCTGTATAATTGATATTTTTTTCCACAGCACATTAATAAGTATCAGGATTCTGAAAGAATTTTCTTTTCCTTTTTTTTGGAGCAAAAAGAAAATAAATAAAAATAAACCGTAAACGCTCCTATAATTGGCTACAGCTATTGAGTCTATTGTCTGAATGTTGTTGCAAAGTTTAGACTAAACTGTTAATCTTTTTGGAAAGACTGATTTTGTTGTGTGTTTTTGGCCTTTTATTTATTTTTCTGTGGAGGAGATAAAAATAATCCACTTTGGAACCCATCATGGCACAAGCTTGTCTGGGGTATTTCCACAGAATCCTAATACTGCTTCTGAAACTATTTCCTTTTATCTTTACATTTTCACAGGGATGCAACTTAAGCTGATTTAGAGTAAGTTTTGTTATTAAATGAAGTGGCTTAAAGATTAGGAAAAAAAAAAAATACTCTTGTATATTAGAAGTGATGTTGCATTCACACATTATTGTACAGTAATTCCTAGAGTGTTTAATGTCTGCTGCTCTTGGACATTGAAGAACAACTCCAGAAAATCTTATCTGTTGCTAATATGTGCTGGCAATGTTTGAGAATATTTAGGGTCTGAACAGTGCTATACAATTCCTTGTCTTTCTTTTATTACTGCGCACACGTGCCATAATTTCATATCGGGAAGGCTGAGGCCATTGACCCAGATCATGTCTGAAGTCTGTCCTGTAAATGTTATATTACACATACCAGTGCTGTGTTACCAGGTGTTTTGAAATGGCCAGGCATTTTTTAGATGTCCTGTGTCAGTAAGCTGTATTTGCACATCCTGCAGTTTTAAAGACTCTTGGTGGCCTGAGTCTTCAGGACTGGGGCCACCCTGCATAGAAAGACTCTTAATTATCCTTCCCACAGCTTGACCTGCCAGTCTTGGCTTTCTGATAAAGTGTGCTGGCTCTTTAGCATCTAGCAATTAGGGAATGTCTGGTGCCTTGTCCCACTCTGCAAACTGTGGTTCCTTATGCCGGCCCCTATATCAGTAAGTGACACAGTAGTGATGTTGCAGCCCATGGCAGTGGCCCAGCAGTAGCATGTAGCAACTGACAGTTTGATGAATGTAGAAGATTTTTAAGGCAGCAGAGATTGGAAGCATGCGGGGGTGGGGGATCAGAGGTAGTTTTCATTATAGGGTGGACTTTCTTAAACTAGTGACCAGTTGCTTTAAAGTGGAAGTTTAGTCAAAACATAACGCTAAACCTACTCTCTGACATATAAGCCTAATCTATCTTGTCCTGTAAAGAAAAAAAATCACTATACTTACCTGGTCTGCAGCTGCTCTGGTCCAGTTTCTACTGGCAGCTGCTGTGTGCAGGAGAGAACTGATAACGGCTTTGAAATGCCTGGGAAGTGACGTCACCCATAGTTACTATGGGGCTTCCATTGTCGGCTGCCTCTCCTGCACACACTGACGCTGCTGCTGACATCTCAGCGTGGGACCGGACCAGAGCGACTGCAGAACAGGCAAGTATAGCAATTTTTTTTCTTTACAGGGCTATATAGAATAGGCTAATGCCGCGTACACACGATCATTTTTCCCGTCGGGAAAAATTTAATTTTTATTTCTTAACAAGAAAAACGACTGTGTCACAGCAGGTTCCCAGATGGGGTGTGCGGACTGGCAGGGAGTGGATGGGAGGCCGCTGCCCCTCGGGGCCCTTTGGCAATTTATCAATTACTACCATTGGAATGTAAAGCCCAAAAATCCATCTATATTAAGCAAGTTGGTCTGGGATAATGTGATGGATCCCTTTTTTTTTTTTCTTTCAGATAGCCTCATTCTGTTTATCTTTGTTTATTTCTGTTGAACGTGATCTGTATAGACCCCGGACGGGGTACAATGTTACCTTTTTTTTACTTGTATCGCACTTTTTCAAAATAAAATCTTTTAAACGAAAAAAAAAAAAAGAAAAACGACTGTGTGTGGGCTTTTTGTAATTTTTCCCGACGGGAAAAACTGCATTAATCACGACGAGAAAAATTAGAACATGCTCTAATTTTTCTCGTCGTGATTCCCGTCATTTTGTTCCGCGGCAGTTTTCCCATAGGGAAACACTGCCACGGAGCCCACACACGGTCGTTTTTCTCGACCAATAAAAAAAATTTCGAAACACGGCCGTGTGTAGGGAACCAAGCCGTTCCCTAATTTTTCCCGTCGATTTTCTTGACGGTGTTTTCACCGTCGAGAAAATCGATCGTGTATAAGCGGCATTAGAATGTGGCTGAGAGCAGGTTTAGCGTTAGTCAGGTTTTGACTAAACTTCAAGATCTGCAATCACCACAGAAAAAGATACATTGCACAAAATATTCTAAAATACATGTCAGGAGTAGTGGAAGGCATGTTGTGGATATACAGTATTCATATAAAGCAAGGAGTGTCCTATTGCTTATGTCTGGGGGGACCTGTGCTTTGCATCACTATACAGTCTCACTTTAATATAACCCTCTCCAGAAACCTATGCTTTTACCCTCTTTATGTTCCACTGTTGCGCTGTTCAACTTTCAAGCATGAGTAAAAGAAGCACAGTGTAAGTTCTGAGTTGCTGTAGTTGGAGCTTATACTGGACTCAGTGGACTGTGATAGCACTGGGCCAATCATCATGTACTTGTGCTGTCACATGACAGAGAGGGGAATGAGTCGCATATTCTATGATACCCAGAAGTACCAGTTATTTTTCTTTTGCTCCTGGGAGCTGAACAGAGCAGTGGGGGGGTGAAGGGAAAGGCGCGTGCGTGTGCGTGTGTGTGTGTGTGTGTGTGTGTGTGCGCGCGTGTGACTAGGTTGGGAGAGGACCCGGCATAGGCAAAACACAGGCTATCTTTAAGAGTGCATTTTCAAGGGCATTAAACACAGAGCCTTTTCTTTGGCTTAGTGTTATTTTGTTTAAACAACTTTGTCAAAAGGTATCTCTGAACTTTGGTATGTAAGGATATACGGTATATTTATTACTGGTATTTAATTACTTCAACCTCCTTTTGCTTGGCTGCTTGTGGCAATGCATAGCATATGTAACTTCAGTATGAATCTTGTTTGTAGATTTGAATAAACATGGCTGTTCTTTCTTTTAAATATATGAGCACTGTGGTTTCATTCTATAATCGTTTTAAATTATGTGCATTAAAATAGATTGCTTTAATATTAATGTCTGAACTGACACCAGTTTATCTTCTCCCACCTTCCTTCCTCAGCCTTGGAGCTCCATATTAAGGAACTGGAACTTTTTAGCAGTGACTCATCCTGGTTATATGGCATTTTTAACATATGACGAGGTCAAGGCACGTTTACAGAAGTACAGCACTAAACCAGGAAGGTAAACAGAGTTATTTTCCTTGTGGGTTTTTTGTTTCCACTTCAAAGTTTTATAAGTGTTCTATGTAATGTGTTTTTTTTTTTTTTTTCATCTTTGTGTTCTTTTCTGGAGTTTACTCTGTTGTGATTTGTTTGTATTAAACATTTTAATTACTTTGTGATGATTGTATTTTTGTCTCTTCAGTTACATTTTTAGATTGAGTTGCACAAGACTGGGACAATGGGCTATAGGATATGTAACTGGTGATGGGAATATTCTGCAGACGATACCTCATAACAAACCATTGTTTCAAGCTCTTATCGATGGCAGTCGAGAAGGATTGTAAGTATACAAGATTACTTGAGGAAGGAACGGTCCAATCCCTGAAATGTTGTGTCTAAAACGCAGGCTTATGTTGAAATGTAGATAAAAAAATTGTTTTTTCTTCTGTATAATGTATGTCAGAACCAAGCAGGTCTGACCTAGGAGAAAACAATGAATCTCGCTATTCTGCTATTTGTAGGCTTTCCTGCCATTCAACATGATGTAGTAGTTTAGCTACAGACACAAAAAATTCAGAGTGTTTGTCGTTGGAAGGCATAGACGCTGTTCTCTCATTGTGAAAAATTTATTGTATTTAGTTAGTCAAATTTACTTGAAAAAACTGTTGCTGTTACCTGGATAACTCTCTAGCAGTGGTGGCTGGTGGGTTCTGGGGGGGGCAAACAAAAAACACCCCCCAGGTGGCTTGGCTGGGATGCCATTAAAGTTAATGTGCGTGTACAGGCAGGTGTTAATACTTTTGGTAATATCAGGGTTCGTACGGTCATTAAATTCCTGCAAAAGTCATGGGATTTTGACATGGCACTTTCCAGGCCTGGAAAAGTTTTGGAAAATGACTGAACCCCACTAAGTTTTGGAAAAGTCATGGAATATTTTAGTCACTACTAGTCGTGCAACGGATCGTAAGCGATCCGTGATCCGAACAGGTCATCCTGTTCGGATCGGCACACGGCGCGATCTGCGGAGCGCTCCGGAGCCTCGGCCATTAGGAAAGGCCGCGGCTTGGCCTAGCTCTGGAGCCGTGGCCATCTTGGTACACCCGGCAGCAGCCTATTGGCGGCTTAGCGGCACGCTGACGTCAGCAGGAACTCGAGGGGCACACACCGTGCCGTGTATTGCTGTTCTGAGGTCTGTGAGGGGGGGGGGGTGCCTGCATTACTGGGGGTGTCTGTACTGGGGGTGTCTGTACTACTGGGGGTGTCTGTACTACTGGGGGTGTCTGTACTACTGGGGGTGTCTGTACTACTGGGGGGTGTCTGCACTACTGGTGGTGTCTGCACTACTGGTGGTGTCTGCACTACTGGTGGTGTCTGCACTACTGGTGGTGTCTGCACTACTGGTGGTGTCTGCACTACTGGTGGTGTCTGCACTGGGGGTGTCTGCACTGGGGGTGTCTGCACTGGGGGTTTCTGTACTACTGGGGGTGTCTGTACTGGGAGGTCTGTACTGGGAGGTCTGCACTGGGGGTTTCTGTACTACTGGGGGTGTCTGTACTGGGAGGTCTGCACTGGGGGTGTCTGTACTGGGGGTGTCTGTGCTGGGGGTGTCTGTACTGGGAGGTCTGCACTGGGGGTGTCTGTACTACTGGGGGTGTCTGCACTGGGGTTGTCTGTACTACTGGGGGTGTCTGCACGGGGGGTTTCTGTACTACTGGGGGGGTCTGTACTACTGGGGGTGTCTGTACTGGGAGTGTCTGTACTGGGAGGTCTGCACTGGGGGTGTCTGTACTACTGGGGGTGTCTGTACTGGGAGGTCTGTACTGGGAGGTCTGCACTGGGGGTGTCTGTACTGTACTGTACTTGCGTCAGTGCTACAGTTTGAATTAATTTGTGTGAACTGTGAAGTTAAGTCATGGATTGTGGAAACTAACTAATGTTGGGTGATTGTATATAGTGTTTATACCACATTTACCACTGACTAATGCAGAGTTGCAATGCAAGGAAGTCAGCTAAAAGTAGTTGGATCTGTATGTGCGTTATAATTAATTAATCAAAATTAGTCGTTTAATCGATTAAAAAAAAAGATTAATCAAACACAAAAATTTTAATCAGTAACAGCCCTAATTTATATTAGTAAAAATATGCTGGGTGTGACATCGATTTTCTTCTTATGTTTCATGAAATGTCTATGAATACATGTTAAATAAGGGCATGAATATTTACGTGAAGTCATGGAAAAGTCATGGAATTTGATTGGTAAAAATGTGTATGAACCCTGTAATATTGTGTGTATATCGGTATTTGTATATATACAGTTGTGCTCATAAGTTTACATGGCAGAATTTATAATTTCTTGCCCATTTTTAAGAGACTATGAATGATGAAACAAAAACTGAAGCCATTTATTATCAATTTTCTGTGTTTACTCTTTTTAAATCATGAAAACAAACTGCCCAAATGACCCTGATCAAAAGTTTACATACCTCAGTTCTTAACCACTTAAGCCCCGGACCATTTGGTAGCTAAATGACCAGAGGTGAATTCAGAATTTTGCACTGCGCTGCTTTAACTGTAAATTGTGCGGACATGCAATGTTGTACCCAAACGAAATTTGCGTCCTTTTCTTCCCACAAATAGAGCTTTCTTTTAATGGTATTTGATTGCCTCTGCGATTTTTATTTTTTGCGATATAAACGGAAAAAGACCGAAAATTTAGAAAAAAAATGATATTTTCTACTTTTTGTTATAAGAAAAATCGAATAAACTCAATTTTAGTCATACATTTAGGCCAAAATGTATTCAGCCACATGTCTTTAGTAAAAAAAAAATGTCAATAAGTGTATATTTATTGGTTTGCGCAAAAGTTATAGCGTTTACAAACTAGGGTACATTTTCTGGAATTTACACAGCTTTTAATTTATGACTGCCTATCTCATTTCTTGAGGTGCTAAAATGGCAGGGCAGTACAAAACCCCCCCAAATGACCCCATTTTGGAAAGTAGACACCCCAAGGAAATTGCTGAGAGGCATGTTGAGCCCATTGAATATTTTTTTTTTTTTTGTCCCAAGTGATTGAATAATGACAAAAAAAAAAAAAATTACAAAAAGTTGTCACTAAATTATATATTGCTCACACATGCCATGGTTATATGTGGAATTGCACCCCAAAATACATTCTGCTGCTTCTCCTGAGTGCGGGGATACCACATGTGTGGGACTTTTTAGGAGCCTAGCCACGTACGGGCCCCCGGAAACCAAGCACCGCCTTCAGGATTTCCAAGGGCGCAAATTTTTGATTTCACTCCTCACTACCTATCAGTTTTGAAGGCCATAAAATGCCAAAATCGCACAAAACCCCTACAAATGACCCCATTTTGGAAAGTAGACACCCCAAGCTGTTTGCTGAGAGGCATGGTGAGTATTTTACAGCTCTCATTTGTTTTTGAAAATGAAGAAAGAAAATATTTATTACTCTTTCGTCCATGGACCGACACAGCTTCTCTATTGACAAAGTGGGTATTATCCGTTAATTAGGAGTGACTAGGCAGAAAAACTTGTAAAAAGTGTTGCATCACACCTTCTACAGTACCGCCCAGGGGGCGGACCCTCTGGGTATACCCTCTCAGTCTGCATCTTCGCAGATCAGTTTTTTTCTGTCTAGCAAGGAGTAGGACATGGCTCCCTTCGGGCCCATTGGTCCGGGGAAAAAAGATATATATATAGTTTTATTTTTTTTGCTACATTTGTTGTTTCCTGCGATCATCGATCAACTGCCGACTGGGTGACAGGCTGGATCCTCGATCCTTGTAGTCTCCCCAGTTTCGGCCATCGAGCGTGTGCCGACCCTAGCTACGCGCTGGGTTTTCCACGACATGCCCGTCGCTCCACGGGTGGCCGGTGAGCTTACGCTCCAAGGCTTGCATCGGACCGCTCAGCTTCGGCTGACCTTACGGCCGAGTCGCAGCAGCCTGTCCGGTGAGCGTCATGCTCCAGGGCATACATATGATCGTCCCTTCTGGGTCCAATCACAGCATGCCTGGCCAACAGTCACCTTCCGTGCGCGGACGATGATCTGTTTGGAATGTCTTCCAGCAGAATACATGCAGGATAGGTAAGTAAAACTCCCCTGCCTCGGCTGGGTTATTTAGCTGGACATTCCTGGAGAGATCAAGTAAGTGGTTGTGGCCCCTTTCTTCCCTCTCTCCCTGCCTTTCCCTCCTCCCTGGGCTTCTAGCTAAAGGTTGCTGGGTGCTGGGGGTCACCTAGGGGGTCCCACTGGAGCGGGGCTGGCTGTAACTAACATTTAAAAGAAATGTCATTTTTTCTTACCTGTGTTTGTGTCCTTCCTCCTCCATGCTGTCGGCGGCCATTTTGAGGTGGTCCATGCCAAGTTTGGCCTCTTGTGACTGCCCGGCGGCCATCTTCCTGTGGTTTGGCCACACCCACTGGCCCCTATCAGCTGATCGGCGGCCATGTTTGTCCACCCTGTATGCAGATATTGCCGTTCGACGGCCATCTTTTTGTGGGCTATGACTGCTTGACCTCTATCTTCTGTCGGCGGCCATTTTCTTAGAGCCCACATTATCTTCCATACAGATGTTTTTGGCAACCATTTTTCGAGAGCCTCCGGCCTCTAGGGTGCATTACACTGGTGCGAAAATTCACACAGGAAGTGCTGATAAAAGAAGCAGACTGACACAGCAGAAGAGGGGACAGCATCACAGGCGCAGCATAGCAGTACCTATCCAGGGTGGTGAGTCCTCTGGGTGACCCGGCCTCTCTGCAGCACAGGAGGGTGGCCTATTGATATCTTGCCTGGAGCCCTGTGAGTGTCAGCGTGTGGTCAGCATGGCATCTGAGCCAGATGTCTTCTCCCCTGAAACACCAGATTTAGCAGCTGGTGCCCCTGAGGTGTCTATGAACGCTATGACTGCAATCCTAGAGGCGTTTGCTGCCAGGGTGGAAGCAGCACACGGGAATACAGGGGGTAGTAAACGCCCCATCCCCTGCAAGCTTCTGGGGATAATTCTGGTGCAGAACCAGGTCCAGCTACTGCTCGGGGCCCAGATTCTGACGCATCAGAGACTGCAGACCGTGACCGGACAGTGAGGATGACTCAAAGTCCAGGTCAGTACGCGAGACGGCTTTGGTATCTGACCTTATTACTGCAGTGCGGGATATGCTAAAATTGGAAAATACTGCAGAAGCAGCAGAGACTCCGGTCCACTTGGGTTTCATAGACCTGCCCGCACTGCTAAGGTGTTCCCTTGTGTGTCTTTTGATAAACTCTTATACAAGGAATGGGAGAACCCACTGAGGGTCTTTACAGCCCCAAAGAGGTTTGCGGTACGGTACCCCTTTTGAGGAGAGTTTTCTGAAGAAATGGACCTCTCCCCCCTATAGTGGACCCTCCGGTGTCCAGACTTGATAGAGCCACCACAATTCCTGTAGAAGGGGCTCCTGTTTTCAAGGACCCTGTGGATAAGAAGGCTGAAGCACTCGCTTGCTACCTATACTCAGTGGTAGGCTCGGCAGTACGCCCGGCATTGGCGGGGGCCCTAGTGTCTCACACACTTACTGAATGGGCAAGATTGCTACTCCAGGGGTTAAGGAGCGAGATGCTCCTCCTGATGAGATAACATTGGCCGACCTGTTGGTCCAGGGCCTTAGGTTTGTCTGCGAGTCAGACATGACTACTATTCCCCTGCTGTCTAAAACTTCGGTTTATGCAGTAGCAATACGCCGCCTGATCTGGCTAAAAGGCTGGTCTGCGGACCAGACTTCCAAGAAAGCCCTGTTGGATCTGCCTTTTAAGGGCGACAGACTTTTTGGGGCTTCTCTGGATGACATCATCAAGGATGCCACAGGAAGTAAAAGCACTTTGCTTCCCCAAATTAGCAAGGGTAAGGGGCCACGCCAAGGGCAAGGGCCCTCCTTTACTACGCGCAAGTGTTTTTTTCGTCCCCCTAGGGCGACAGGGAAAAGACCCCAGGCCGATAAAGCGCCTGCCCAAGGACAAAAGCGTCCCTGGTCCCGCATACCCAATAAGCCTGCGGACAAATTTGCGTCCGCATGAAGGTCCACCCCCACCCAGCTCTCGGGTGGGGAGACGTCTTCGCAAATTCGCGACTCAGTGGACAGCACTAATCTCCGACAGGTGGGTTTGCGAAGTAATCTCCTCAGGCTACAAGATAGAGTTTCTCTCTTGTCCACCGGACAGATTCAACACCTCCAATCTCCAGCTACTACCGACCCGCCGGGAGGCCCTGTATGGGGCGGTCCAGGGTCTACTGGAACGCGGGGTAGTTATTCCAGTTCCAGAACTGGAACCGGGTTTTTACTCAAATCTGTTCATTGTGCCGAAGAAGGAGGGGGTTCGTCCAAGCTTGGATCTCAGAGCCCTCAATTGCTTTGTGAAGGTACAAAGTTTTCGGATGGAGTCGGTTCGATCTGTAGTCACGGCTCTCCATCCGGGGGACTTTCTGGCCTCCTTGGACATCAAGGACGCATACCTGCATGTCCCCATATACTCCAGACACCAGAGGTTTCTGCGATTTGCTATCGGGAAGGACCACTACCAGTTTGTGGCCCTCCCGTTGGGCCTTGCCTCAGCACCCAGGACGTTCACCAAGGTGCTCGCTCCGATTCTGGCACTTCTAAGACAGCGGGGTATCGCTATCACAGGCTACTTAGACGACCTTCTGCTGAAGGCCCCTTCAAGCTCAGAATTAGAGGTAAGCGTGTCCTTAACCTGTCAGACTCTTCGAGACTGTGGTTGGATACTAAACACGCAAAAGTCAGTATTGGTGCCCACTCAACACCTAGGGTACCTGGGGTTGATTCTGGATTCTTCAGAGGCAAAGGTATTCCTCCCTGTGGAGAAGTTGCAGACCCTCCGGGCTGCAGTACGGCAGCTGACTTCCAGGAATTGGTCGTCACTCCGTTTTTTGCATGCGAGTGTTGGGCCTCAGGGTAGCCTCCTTCGAGGCGGTTCCATATGCTCAATACCACACTCGAGTGTTACAGAAGGAAGTTCTGTCCAGATGGAACAGATGTCCATCTCTGGATTATCAAATCCGAGTGAGCCACATAGTCAGGAGATCCCTGGTATGGTGGCTGACAGCACCGGGTCTAATGGCCGGGAAGTCATTTCTTCCGGTTTACTGGATAGTGATCACGACGGACGCCAGCCTTACAGGTTGGGGGGGAGTCTGGGGTGTTCAGTCGGCGCAAGGTCGCTGGACCCCAGAGGAAGCCCTCCTGCCGATCAATGTCCTGGTAATCCGGGCGATCAGGCTGTGCCTCTTCAAATGGTCTCAGAGGCTGCAAGGGCGTCCAGTCAGGATCCAGTCAGACAACGCCACAGCAGTGGCATATGTCAATCATCAAGGAGGAACAAGAAGCTCAGCTGCAACATCGGAGATCGCTCGCATCCTGAAGTGGGCAGAGAGGAGCGTACCGGCACTGTCGGCCGTGTACATTCCGGGTGTGGGAAAACTGGCAGGCGGACTACCTGAGCCGCCAGATGCTGGACCAGGGAGAAGGGTCCTTACACCCGGAGGTGTTCCAACTCCTCTGCCAAAGATGGGGCACACCAGACGTAGATCTTCTGGCTTCCCGACTCAATCGGAAGGTATTGAGATTTGTGGCCCGGTCAAGAGACCCATGGGCAGACGCAACGGACGCGTTGGTAGCATCGTGGGGTCAGTATCGGCTAATCTATGCCTTCCCTCCCTTAAGGCTTCTTCCTCTTCTGCTCCGCAGAGTGGAGGCAGAGGGAATTCCAATGATCCTAATCGCTCCAGATTGGCCTCAGCATCCTTGGTACGCCGATCTAGTACGTCTGGTAGCAGACGTCCCCTGGCGCCTACCACTACGGAAGGACCTGCTATCGCAAGGTCCCATATTCCATCCTGCTTTACAGTCATTGGCTTTAACGGCATGGCTGTTGAGAACCAGGTACTGAGAGACCGGGGCCTGTCAGACTCAGTAATCTCTACTATGAGAAGTGCTCGAAAACCGTCCTCTAGGAAGGTCTATCACCGCACTTGGAGGGCCTACATCTCCATGTGTGAGGAAATGAAATGGCATCCGCGTACCTATTTGGTTTCCAGAATCCTGCTGTTTTTACAGCATGGGGTGGACCAAGGGCTTGCCCTAAGTACGATTTAAGGGACAGATATCTGCCTTGGCTGTCTTTTTTCAGCGACCCCTGGCGACTCACTCTCTCGTGAGTACATTTGTGCAGGGGGTCCGACATGTGGCCCCTCTGGTCCGTCCCCCGTTACCTCCGTGGGACTTGAACCTGGTCCTATCGGTGCTTCAGAAGGCACCGTTTGAGAATATTAGAGATATTCCCCTGTTGACACTTTCTCAGAAAGTGGTCTTTTTGGTGGCTGTTACGTCAGATAGACGAGTCTCTGAGCTGGCAGCCTTGTCCTGCAAGGCTCCCTATTTGATTTTCCACAAGGATAAGGTGGTGCTGCGGCCGCAGCCTTCCTTTCTTCCGAAAGCCGTTTCGGCTTTTCATCTCAATGAAGACATTGTACTTCCATCCTTGTGTCCTCAGCCGTCGAATCCTAAGGAGTCGGCGTTGCATTCCTTGGACGTTGTCCGAGCTTTGAGAGTATACCTATCTGCTACTTCCCTGTTCCGGAAGTCAGACTCACTGTTTGTTTCGGTGGCTGGTCCCAAGAAGGGCCAAGCAGTCTCATCGGCCACCATCTCTAGGTGGATCCGACAGATAGTAATCCAGGCTTACGCCTTAAAGGGTCAGGCGCCCCTCTTTCCTGTCACGGCGCATTCGACCAGGGCAATAGGTGCCTCTTGGGCTTTCCGACATCAAGCGTCTGTTTCCCAATTATGTAAAGCGGCGACTTGGTCGTCCGCACACACTTTCACAAAATTCTACAAAATTGATGTAGGTGCATCTTCGGATGCCAATTTCGGCCGCAAGGTTTTGCAAGCGGCTGTTTAGAGTTGCAACTCCTCCGTTGGAGGAGTGCTGTTTTGTGTTTGGGGTGAAGTTTTTATTTTTATGCTGTTACCACCCCTCGTTTTTTCTCTGACACTGCTTTGGGACGTCCCACTTTGTCAATAGAGAAGCTGTGTCGGTCCATGGACGAAAGAGTAAATAGGATTTTTTACTCACCGTAAAATCCTTTTCTCTTAAATCCATGGACTGACACAGCACCCACCCCTCCTTTTAAGTTTGTACTGCTTTTTGACGAACTGATCTGCGAAGATGCAGACTGAGAGGGTATACCCAGAGGGTCCGCCCCCTGGGCGGTACTGTAGAAGGTGTGATGCAACACTTTTTACAAGTTTTTCTGCCTAGTCACTCCTAATTAACGGATAATACCCACTTTGTCAATAGAGAAGCTGTGTCGGTCCATGGACTCAGAGAAAAGGATTTTACGGTGAGTAAAAAATCCTATTTTTTTTTTTTTGTTTTTTTTTTAATTTTCAAAACTTTGTGACAAAAAGCGAGATCTGCAAAATACTCATAATACCTCTCAGCAAATAGCTTTGGGTGTCTACTTTCCAAAATGGGGTCATTTGGGGGGGTTTTGTGCCATCTGGGCATTCCATGGCCTCCGAAACTGTGATAGGCAGTGAGAAGTGAAATCAAAAATGTACACCCTTAGAAAGCCTGAAGGCGGTGGTTGGTTTTTGGGGTCCCGTACGCGGCTAGGCTCCCAAAAAGTCTCACACATGTGGTATCCCCGTACTCAGGAGAAGCAACAGAATGTATTTTGGGGTGTAATTCCACATATGCCCATGGCATGTTTGAGCAATATATCATTTAGTGACAACTTTGTGCAAAAAAAAAAAAAAATTATAATTTTTCCCAACTTGTGTCAACATATAAAATATTCCATGGACTCGACATGCCTCTCAGTATATAGCTTGGGGTGTCTACTTTCCAAAATGGGGTCATTTGGGGGGTTTTGAACTGTTCTGGCATTTTATACACAACATTAGGAAGCTTACATCCACTCTTCTAACCACTTAAAGACAAAGCCCTTTTTGACACTTTTTGTTTACATGAAAACATATTTTTTATTGCAAGAAAATTATGTTGAACCCCAAACATTATATATATTTTTAAAGCAAAGGCCCTACAGAATAAAATGGTGGGTGTTGCATTTTTTTTTCTACACAGTATTTGCGCAGCGATTTTTCAAACGCATTTTTTGGGGAAAAAATACACTTTTTTAATTTTAATGCACTAAAACACACTATATTGCCCAAATGTTTGATGAAATAAAAAAGATGATCTTAGGCCGAGTACATAGATACCAAACACGACATGCTTTAAAATTTCGCAAAAACGTGCATTGGCGACAAACTACATACATTTTTAAAAGCCTTTAAAAGCCTTTACAGGTTACCCCGTTAGATTTACAGAGGAGGTCTACTGCTAAAATTACTGCCCTCGATCTGACCTTCGCGGTGATACCCCACATGCATGGTGCAATTGCTGTTTACATATGACGCCAGACCGACGCTTGCGTTCGCCATTGGGCAAGAGCAGGGCAGGACAGGGGTGCTTTTTTTTTTTCTTTTATTATTAATTTTGCTTTTTTCTTTTATTTTTAAATTGTTCCTTCCATATTTTTTTTTTTTTTATTGTTATCTCAGGGAATGTAAATATCCCCTATGATAGCAATAGGTAGTGACAGTTACTCTTTTTTTGAAAAAACTGGGGTCTAGACCCTAGATCTTTCCTCTGCCCTCAAAGCATCTGACCACACCAAGATCGGTGTGATAAAATGCTTTCCCAATGGCGCTTTTTATATCCGGGGGGCGGGACATTCCCTCCCACTGCTTGTAAAAGCAGTCCAGAGGCTAATTAGCCACTAGGATTGCTTTTACATGAAAGCCGGCCGCTGGCTGAAAAGAATGATACCAAGATGATACCTAAACCCGCAGGCATCAATATGGTATAACCATTCAAAGTCCAGCAACATACCAGTACGTTGCTGGTCCTTGTTGGACATGTATTGTAATCTTTTTTTTTTTTTTTCATGCAGCCAGTTGGCTGAATGAAAAAAGAGATTGATCGGTGGGTATGCCCACCATTAGAATACCGCCCTTCATCCACCCACTTCTAATGATGGGCATACATGCACCATTTATATATGCCGAAGCATGGGGGCATCCTCCCGCAAAAAAGTTATGCTGCACACACATGGTCGGACTTTTCCACGGGCAAGCCTCTGTCGGAATTTCGACCGTATGTACGCGGCATTAGGAGCAAAATCGCTCCTCCGCCCCTGATGCCCCAATGCTTCGGCATATTTGCTTTTTTTTTTAACTGTGGTGGTGAAATCACCTCCTACAGCACTGGAGTCGCAGGGATCAGGCCTGTCTCTGCGAACGCTGCAGTTATGTGTGTTGTGTTTTGTAAGTGACAGTGATCGATCGATACTGCACTTGGGTGGCCTGGGCTGGACGGAGGGGCAAAACGCAGGTGCTAGCAGGTATCTGGGCTGATCCCGCTAACGCTGCGTTTTTGGGAACCCTAAACTGCTGGGGACGCTAGTATAGATCTGATCAGATATTGATCTGTTCAGATACTATACCACTAAGGGGGGTGTATGCTTCACACTTGGGTGTTAGCGTTACTGGCACTAACCTGACGCTGCCTGGGGTGTGACGCAGACCCTCTCTGATGCTAAAACCCAATTGATATCACCCACCGGGCGATCACAGGGTTAAACCTTTATTGGGTTATATACAGCGGGTGCCCTGACACTATAAAAAGCAAACTAACTAACCAGCGTCACCCGTAACACTTATGATGATCACTGGTGAAAGGGTTAACTAGGGGCAATTAGGGGGTTAAAACCTTTATTAGATAATATATGGGGGTACCTGACGCTATAAAAACCTGCGGCGAACCTAAAAAAAAAATACTGGCTACCGATCTGCGTCACCGACGCTAAGACAGCGATCAGAAAAATGATCGCTTAGCGACGGCGGTGCTAGGGGGTGAAAGGGTTATCTGGGGGGTGATCAAGGGGTTAAACCTTTATTAGGGGGGGTTAGGGGGCTACACTGGACCTAAAACTAAACTGTAGTGACACTTTTACAGTCACAAATGTCACTGATTGCAGTGATCAGTAAATAAATGGTCACTGCAATCAGTGACACTGTGACTGGGGGCTGGGGGGTGATCTGGGGGGGGGGCGATTTATGTGCCTATGTGTGCTGGTGTTAGTGTAGTGTTTGTGCACTAACCTTGATGTCTTCTCTTGTACGGCGCTCGGTATATGTGAGCGCCGCACAAGAGATGACATCACTTCCTCCTGCTTCCTCTGCCTGTGTTTACATTACACAGACAGAGGGGGCATTTCCATTCGCCGGGAGCGATCGCGGGGGGGTGGCCGGAATCGAACGGCCGTCCCCTCATTTCGGATCGCTCCCCAACGAATTCCGACCGCTCACTGTACAGAAGGGGGGTCCGATTGGACCCCCCAACTGTACAAAGGCAATCACGTACACTGTACGTGATTGTGCCTGTCGGTGCCATTGTGCCGACGTGTGTATATATACAGTGAGCGGTCGTTAAGTGGTTAATACCGTATATTGCCTCCTTTGACATCGACAGCTTGAAGTCTTCTTGTATTTGTGGCTGAGGCTATTTAGTTTCTCAGATGGTAAAGCTGCCCATTCCTCTTGGCAAAAAGCCTCCTGTCAATGTAAATTCTTGGGCTATCTTGCATGAATTGCACATTCTGAGATCTCCCCAGAGTGGCTCAATGATATTGAGGTCAGGAGACTTAGATGGCTGCTCTCACATGTTGACCTGACAGGTCAACCTTGCCCTTGTGTTTTGGATCATTGTCATGTTGGAATGTCCAAGTATGTCCCATGCGCAGCTTCCTGGCTGATGAATGCAAATGTTCCTCCAGCATTTTTTGATAACATACTGCATTAATTTTGAAATCAATTTTGACCAAATTTCCTGTGCCTTTGTAGCTCACACACCCCCAAAACATCAGCGATCCAACTCCGTGTTTCACAGTAGGAATGGTGTACCTTTCATCGCAGGCCTTGTTGACTTCTCTCCAAATGTAGTGTTTATGGTTGTGGCCAAAAAGCGAAATTTTGGTCTCATCACTCCAAATGACTTTGTACCAAAAGGTTTGAGGATTGTCTCTGTGCTGTTCGGTGTATTGTAAGAAGGATACTTTGTGGCATTTGCGTAGTAATGGCTTTCTTCTGGCGACTTGACCATGCAGCCCATCTTTCTTCAAGGGCCTCCTTATTCTGCATCTTGAAACGGCCACACCACATGTTTTAAGAGTCCTGTATTTTACCTGAAGTTATTTGGGGGTTTTTCTTTACATCCCGAACCATTTTCCTGGCAGTTGTGGCTGAAATTTTAGTTGGTCTACCTGACCGTGGTTTGGTTTCCGCAGAACCTCTCATTTTCCACTTCTTGATTAGAGTTTGAACACTGGCATTCTCAATTCCTTGTATATATTTTTATATCCCTTTTCTGTTTTATACAGTTCAACTACCTTTTCCCGCAGATCCTTTGACAATTCTTTTGCTTTCCCCATGACTCAGAATCCAGAAACGTCAGTGCAGCACTGGATGAAAGATGCAAGGGTCTGTCAGGAGTCCAGAAACTCATTGACCTTTTACACACACACACACACACACACACACACACACACCCCCCAAGCAAACTGATCACAGGTGAGGATGGTTACCCTTAATAGAAATTCAAACCCCTGTGTCAACTTGTGTGCATGTTATCAGGCCAAAATCACCAGGGTATGTAAACTTTTGATCAGGGTCATTTGGGTAGTTTCTGTTGCCATTATGATTTAAACAGTTGATAATGGCTTCAGCCAAACTAACCATGAGTGAAGAAATTTTTTGATATCAGTCATATTCTCTGAGGAATGGCCAAGAAATCATAAATTTTGCCAGGGTATGTAAACTTATGAGCGTGTGTGTGTGTGTGTATATGTATGTATATATGTGTGTGTGTGTGTATGTATATATATATATATATATATATATATATATATATACACACAGGTCCTTCTCAAAAAAATAGCATATTGTGATAAAGTTCATTATTTTCTGTAATGTACTGATAAACATTAGACTTTCATATATTTTAGATTCATTACACACAACTGAAGTAGTTCAAGCCTTTTCTTGTTTTAATATTGATGATTTTGGCATACAGCTCATGACAACCCAAAATTCCTATCTCAAAAAATTAGCATATTTCATCCGACCAATAAAAGAAAAGTGTTTTTAATACAAAAAAAGTCAACCTTCAAATAATTATGTTCAGTTATGCACTCAATACTTGGTCGGGAATCCTTTTGCAGAAATTACTGCTTCAATGCGGCGTGGCATGGAGGCAACCAGCCTGTGGCACTGCTGAGGTGTTATGGAGGCCCAGGATGCTTCGATAGTGGCCTTAAGCTCATCCAGAGTGTTGGGTCTTGCGTCTCTCAACTTTCTCTTCCCAATATCCCACAGATTCTCTATGGGGTTCAGGTCAGGAGAGTTGGCAGGCCAATTGAGCACAGTAATACCATGGTCAGTAAACCATTTACCAGTGGTTTTGGCACTGTGAGCAGGTGCCAGGTCGTGCTGAAAAATGAAATCTTCATCTCCATAAAGCTTTTCAGTAGATGGAAGCATGAAGTGCTCCAAAATCTCCTGATAGCTAGCTGCATTGACCCTGCCCTTGATAAAACACAGTGGACCAACACCAGCAGCTGACATGGCACCCCAGACCATCATTGACTGTGGGTACTTGACACTGGACTTCAGGCATTTTGGCATTTCCCTCTCCCCAGTCTTCCTCCAGACTCTGGCACCTTGATTTCCGAATGACATGCAAAATTTGCTTTCATCCGAAAAAAGTACTTTGGACCACTGAGCAACAGTCCAGTGCTGCTTCTCTGTAGCCCAGGTCAGGTGCTTCTGCCGCTGTTTCTGGTTCAAAAGTGGCTTGACCTGGGGAATGCGGCACCTGTAGCCCATTTCCTGCACACGCCTGTTCACGGTGGCTCTGGATGTTTCTACTCCAGACTCAGTCCACTGCTTCCGCAGGTCCTCCAAGGTCTGGAATCGGTCCTTCTCCACAATCTTCTTCAGGGTCCGGTCACCTCTTCTCGTTGTGCAGCGTTTTCTGCCACACTTTTTCCTTCCCACAGACTTCCCACTGAGGTGCCTTGATACAGCACTCTGGGAACAGCCTATTCGTTCAGAAATTTCTTTCTGTGTCTTACCCTCTTGCTTGAGGGTGTCAATGATGGCCTTCTGGACAGCAGTCAGGTCGGCAGTCTTACCCATGATTGCGGTTTTGAGTAATGAACCAGGCTGGGAGTTTTTAAAAGCCTCAGGAATCTTTTGCAGGTGTTTAGAGTTAATTAGTTGATTCAGATGATTAGGTTAATAGCTCGTTTAGAGAACCTTTTCATGATATGCTAATTCCTTGTATATATTTTTATATCCCTTTTCTGTTTTATACAGTTCAACTACCTTTTCCCGCAGATCCTTTGACAATTCTTTTGCTTTCCCCATGACTCAGAATCCAGAAACGTCAGTGCAGCACTGGATGAAAGATGCAAGGGTCTGTCAGGAGTCCAGAAACTCATTGACCTTTTACACACACACACACACACACACACACACACACCCCAAGCAAACTGATCACAGGTGAGGATGGTTACCCTTAATAGAAATTCAAACCCCTTTGTGTCAACTTGTGTGCATGTTATCAGGCCAAAATCACCAGGGTATGTAAACTTTTGATCAGGGTCATTTGGGTAGTTTCTGTTGCCATTATGATTTAAACAGTTGATAATGGCTTCAGCCAAACTAACCATGAGTGAAGAAATTTTTTGATATCAGTCATATTCTCTGAGGAATGGCCAAGAAATCATAAATTTTGCCAGGGTATGTAAACTTATGAGCGTGTGTGTGTGTGTGTATATGTATGTATATATGTGTGTGTGTGTGTGTGTGTATGTGTGTATATATATATATATATACACAGGTATATATATATGTGTGTGTATGTATATATATAATTAGAGCTGCAACGAACGATTATTTTGTCTGCCGACTATTCTAGCGATTATTTTTTCGATTAGTCATCGACTATAACGATTATTTTTATTTATTTTTTTCTTAATCTAGTGTTTTTTTTTTGATTAGCTAATTAATCCTTTGGATAACTTTACAAAAATAAGTACATAAAAAAAAGGTAAGATAAAAGAATATAACTTTATATATATATAGTGTGTGTGTATATATATATATATATATATATATATATATATATATATATATATATATGTATGTACCGTATTTATCAGCGTATAACACGCGCCGGCGTATAACACGCACCCTAAGTTTAGGAGGGAATTTTAGAAAAGTTTAAGGAAAAAAAAAATTACATTTAAATGCAACCTTACCAGTGTCCATTGCAGCCTTGCCAGCAGTGTCCATTGCAGCCTTGCCAGCAGTGTCCATTGCAGCCTTGCCAGCAGTGTCCATTGCAGCCTTGCCAGCAGTGTCCAGTGCAGCCTTGCCAGCAGTGTCCAGTGCAGCCTTGCCCCCAGTTTTCATTGCAGCCTTGCCCGAATTTCAAAATTGGCGCCGCTGAGACTGGGCGGAGCGGGGCGAACGCTGCCGAGAAAGCAGGGACTGGGCGGAGCCGAGATACACATAGCCGAGTGTTCTCGGCTCTAGTCGGCTCTTCTCGGCTCCGCTCACAGTCCCGCCCTATGATGGACATAACACCGGTCCAATGGCGGGACTGGGCGGGACTGTGAGCGGAGCCGAGAAAAGCCGAGTACACTCGGCTATGTGTATTTCGGCGGCGATCGCTGCGCTCCGCTCATTTAGCGGAGATCGCCGGGATCTGTGAGTATCGGCGTATAACACGCACCCACGATTTTCCCGATTGCCCGGAAAAAAGTGCGTGTTATACGCCGATAAATACGGTAGTTATATTCTTTTATCTTACCTTTTTTTTTTTTTTTTTTTTTTTTTTTTTTTGTTCTGTTTTTCTTTTCTGTTCAGAAGTTCATGCATGTTTATAATTTTATTTTAATTTTTTTACAATGCTTTCTTTTTTTTAAGGGGGAAGGGGGGGGGGGGATGTGGGGACAGTGTCAGTGTGTTTTTTTTTTGTTTTTTTTTTATTGCAATTTTTTTTTTCTCAGCCCTGTTGGGGGGCTATGGTGAGATATCAGGGGTCTTAACAGACCTCTGACATCTCCCATTTGAGACAGGGAAAGGGACTAGGGACACAGATTCCCCAGTCCCTTTCTCAGCAGCTTCAGTTGCACTGATAATGAATGGAGAGAAGACAACGGCTTATCTTTATTCATTAACTGAGACATCGTAATCACAGGAGGTTACAATGTTTCAGTTATGTGAATGGACAGAGTCCGTGATTACAGACTCTGTCCATTCAGAAAACGAAGGAGCCAGGTTTACCGGCTCCTACCTCCACTCTCCATCCTGAGATACCGAGGGGGAGAAGAGAGGGGGACTGATGCACGGAGAAGAGAGAGGGGGACGGCAGCACGGAGGGGGACATGGAGAAGAGAGAGGGGGACAGATGCACGGAGAAGAGAGGGAGACAGCAGCATGGAGGGGGACACAGAGAAGAGAGGGAGACACAGAGCAGCATGGAGGGGGACAGCAGCATGGAGAAGGTGGATGGGGACTGGAGGAGGATAGGGGACAGTCAGTGGTGATTGTGTATGGGAGAGAAGCACCGCGCTGAAAGCCGCGGTGGGGGTGTATTGACCTGCAACTCTCAACGTGTGACGCATCGACGCCTTTCACGCACATCAACGTATTTTCGTAGTCTACGTAAACGATTACGTCGACGTGACGTGGCAGGTCTAGTGTGTGTGTGCGTGTGTGTGTGTGTGTGTGCGGGCGCGTATGTATTGTGAGGGGGTTAACTCAGCAGCGGGTGTGTGTGACTTCCTGGATGGGTTCACCACACAAAAACAGGCACAGCAGACAGTGGTAGGAGAAAACAAAAGGGTGTGGTTTTATTTAAACTATATGCAGACAAAAAAATACAGCAAAAACAAAAGAAACAGGAAAATATATCCTGGTCAACTTGACCGCTCACTACACACGTTGGTGTCCCTAACTAACAACTGGGTACAGCCTTGTGCTGTCCCAGTCCCTAGCTCCCTGCTTTTTGAAGTTCTTAGCAATAACCACACAGGCTTTGGCTCACCGCACAGAGATCACACTCCCCAGACTATCCACACAGATCTGGTTCCAGGATGGAGCATCTCCCTTAGCATGCTGGGAGTTCTTGTAGAGGCCCCAATGAGCCCACTTGATTCAGCTGGGCTCATTAACTCTTCCCCTGCAAGACTCCCAGCACTCCCCCCTAGTGGTATAAACTGGCATAAAGCCTGAATCTAGGACATGTATATCTCCCATCCTGGATGCAGCCTGGTGATTTTACCTGCCTGCTGTTACATACCCCCCCCCCCCTCTTGTTTTAATCTTGGGGTTGGAACACAAGCAATCAGGCATGCATGTACTCGAGACAAAGCATCCACATTCCCCATTTGAACGCCAGGGCGATGCTTTACAGTAAAGTTGAATTCCTGTAGGGCCAGGAACCACCTATTTACTCTTCTATTTGTCTCTTTGTTTTGAGCCATCCACTTTAAAGGAGCATGATCAGTAATCATGTCAAAGTGCCTACCTAACAGATAGTACCAAAGGGAATCTAGAGCCCACTTCACCGCTAAACACTCCTTCTCAATTGTGGCGTAATTTACCTCATGGGACTTCAATTTCCTGCTGAGGTAAATGACTGGGTGCTCTTCCCCGTTCCAGACCTGGGACAATACTGCTCCTAACCCAACGTCTGATGCATCACTTTGTACGACAAAGTCCCTAGAGAAGTCTGGTGAGTGCAACGCTGGCTGGCTACATAAGGCTTTTTTTAAGAATTGGAATGCTGCCTCAGCCTCTGGGGTCCATTTAACCATGACAGACTCTTTCCCTTTTGTCAAGTTGGTTAGGGGCACAGCCTGAGAAGCAAAGTGGGGAATGAATCACCGATAATAACCAGCGATTCCCAGAAAGGCTCGTACCTGCTTCTTGCTGTTGGGACGTGGCCAATTCTGTATGGCCTCGACTTTATTGACCTGGGGTTTTATTACTCCCCTCCCAATGGTGTACCCAAGATATTTGGCCTCCTCCTGTCCAATGGTACACTTCTTGGGGTTGGCCGTAAACCCAGCTTCCTAGATAGTCTAGGACTGCTTGCACTTTTGGCAGATGTGAGGCCCAATCTATGCTATGGACAATTACATCATCCAGGTAAGCCGCAGCATACTTCTGATGGGGCCTCAGTATCTGGTCCATTTTCCGCTGGAATGTTGCCGGTGCATTCTGTAATCCAAACGGCATTCTTTTATATTGGAACGCGCCATCTGGGGTTACAAACGCGTTTTTTTTCCTTGGCCGATTTGGCCAGGGGAATTTGCCAATACCCTTTTGTGAGATCAAGGGTTGTCATGTATCGGGCTGTTCCCAGCCGGTCGATCAACTCATCTATACGTGGCATGGGGTAGGTGTCAAATTTTGTAACTTTGTTCAGTTGTCGAAAATCGTTACAAAATTGCCAGCTCCCATCCGGTTTAGGCACTAACACTATGGGACTTGACCAATCACTTTGGGATTCCTCTATCACCCCCAATTTAAGCATTTTCTGTACTTCCTCACGTATTGCCTCCTGTCGGGCCTCTGGGATCCGATAGGGTTTTAGCTTCACACTTTCACCGGGCAGGGTAATAATATCATGCTCTACCCCAGACGTTTGTCCCGGCAGCTCAGAAAAAACCTCCTTTTTGCGAAGCACAAACTCCTTAACCTCCTGTTAGGGTTTTGACAAGGTGACTGCTATTCCAACCTCAGGAATCATGCAATCAGACTGAGCTGGTGACAAAGTTTCTGCGACTAGGGATTCCCTATCCCTCCAGGCTTTCAACAGATTAATGTGATAGATCTGTTCGGGCTTTCGCCTTCCTGGTTGTCTGACCTTGTAATTCACTTCGCTCACTTTTTCCATTATCTCGTAGGGGCGTTGCCATTTGGCGAGGAATTTGCTTTCAACCGTAGGGACAAGTACCAATACCCTATCCCCCGGGAAAAAGGCACGGCCCCACGGTTGTACACTCTCTGCTGTGCCAACTGCGCTTGGACCAAATGTTCCTTTACGATTGGCATTACCTGTGCAATTCTATATTGCATCAGGGCGACATGCTCAATCACACTCCTGTGGGGAGAACTCTCACTCTCCCAAGTTTCCTTGGCGATATCCAACAGCCCTCTTGGGTGTCTCCCATAGAGTAATTCAAAGGGTGAGAAACCCGTAGAGGATGGGGTACCTCCCTAATGGCAAACATTAAATAGGGAATTAGACAGTCCCAATCCTTTCCATCTCTATCCACCACCTTCTTTAACATTTGTTTTAGGGTTTTGTTGAATCTTTCAACCAACCCATCTGTTTGGGGGTGATACACAGATGTACGCAATTGTGACACTTTGAACAACTTGCACAGCTCTTTCATAACCCGGGACATAAAGGGTGTACCTTGGTCCGTAAGCAGTTCCTTACAAATGCCCACACGGCTAAAAACAAGAGATAGCTCTTTGGCTATGGTTTTGGCCAAGGTATTTCGGAGCGGAATCGCTTCCGGATACCGGGTGGCATAGTCCAATTTAACCAAAATGTACTGATGCCCCTTAGCGGACTTCATTATCGGACCTACCAAATCCATTGCGATCCTCTCAAAGGGGACCTCAATGATGGGGAGAGGGACCAGCGGGTTACGGAAATGTGGCATCGGTGCCAACCTCTGACACACAGGGCAGGAGGAACAATAATTTTCTGTTTCCTTCATGACCCCAGGCCAATAGAATCTTTGCAATACTCTCTCTCGGGTTTTCTCTGTCTCCAGATGACCTCCAAGAATGTGCCCATGGGCCAACTCTAACACCAACTTCCTGTAAGGTTTGGGGACCACAAGCTGCTCAATGGTTTCTTCTGCCCTTTTAGCCAACCCGATACAGTAGGTCCTTTTCCACAATGAAGTACGGGTAAGTGCAGGTCTCATCTGGTTTCACTAACTCGCCATCTATTTTAACTGTTCTGTGGCAAAATTTTCCTTGTGAACCTCGAGATCAGAAAACTCCACAGACGGCACGTTTTTGTCTGAGGATGTTGGCTCCTCCCCGGTTTCTCGAGTCTCCCTTGCCAATACCGACAAGGGGAATTCTGGAGAGTCCTCACCACTCTCAGAAAAATTCTGGCCATCACATTCCTGGTATATAGGGGCACCAGTAGGGGGCTCAGGACGATCCCAGAGTTCCCAAAACTTTGGAAAATCCCTTCCCACAATGGCATCATGTGGTAACTGAGACACTAACCCCACCTGATGAGAGAGGTTACCTTTGGAGGTCTCAAAACACACTGTAGTCACAGGATACTCTCGGGTGTCCCCATGCACACAAATAACAGCTACCTTGTTATTCCCAGAGACCTCTGTAGTGACTAATTCAGCTTTTATCAGTGTCACCAGGCTACCTGAATCCAGCAACACAACAACATTTTTACCATTAATACACATTTTGCATAAATGTTTCTCAGTTCCCCGAATGGCAGTGCATGCAACTGTCGCAAACAGCGACTGACGTCTGTCCCTTAGAAAGTCACATTGCATGGGTTCATCCACAACCGGGCAATTTGCTGCAATATGTCCCTCTTGCCGTCAGCGGTAGCAAACAATCCTTTTTGCTGCCTCTTGAACCCCTGACTTCCCAGGCTGTTCTCGCCAGACATTAGGTAGAACTCTCACCCTCTCATTCTCTCCACCCTCACCCTTTGGAATCATCTTACCCGCCACTGGGAATGGTCTGGTCTTAGGGTGGAAAGTCCGTGAGTCTCTGGAAGAGGCAGTCAGGTTTTCCGTAGCCAAGTACTTCTCTACACGATCCACAAGATTATCGGCCGTTTTTGGGTCTCCATGGCTTACCCACTTTTGGATGGCAGTAGGAAGAGCTCTCAAACGATCCATCACAACACGTTCCACAATCTTTTGTGCGGACAAAGTCTCTGGCTGTAGCCACTTCCTGCTCAGGTGAATGAGATCATACATTTGAGACCTGGGGGGTTTTCCAAGCCGGAAAGTCCAGTTATGCACACGCTGAGCCCGGACGGCCAGGGTGACACCCAGCCGTGCCAATATTTCATTTTTTAGCATCACATAGTCTTTTGCTTGGTCAGGCTCTAGGCCATAGTAAGCTTTCTGCGATTCACCAGTTAAGAGGGGCCACCAGTCCGGCCCACTGCTCCTTAGGCCACTTTTCCCTTTCAGCAGTCCTTTCAAATGTGGTCAAAAACACCTCTGGATCATCCTCTTCAGTCATTTTTGTCAGTAAACGACTCACCCCAAAGGACGCAGTATTAGCGGAACTACTTGCCTCACTGGTCTGCGGACGTTGCTGCATTAATGTCTCAATTTGTTGCTGTAGTCTCTGTTCTTGCTTCTGCAACAGGTCTATGAAGCGGGCCTCAGATTGCTGCTGGGCTTGTTGCTGGGCTGCCAGACTCTGTTGATGAGCTTGCTGCTGGGCTGCGCGGCTCTGTTGCAAAGTTGCATTTTTCTGCTGCTGAGCTGCAAGGCTCTGTTGTTGAGCCACAAGGCTCTTTTGCAAACCTGCATTTGTCTGCTGCTGATTGGCATTCAGTATCTCCTCCATGCTGGCCTTTTAAAAAAAAACTGCCACTGGTCCTCCACCAACTGTGAGGGGGTTAACTCAGCAGCGGGTGTGTGTGACCCCCTGGATGGGTTCACCACACAAAAACAGGCACAGCAGACAGCGGTAGGAGAAAACAAAAGGGTGTGGTTTTATTTAAACTATATACCGACAAAAAAATACAGCAAAAACAAAAGAAACAGGAAAATAAATCCTGGTCAACTTGACCGCTCACTACACACGTTGGTGTCCCTAACTAACAACTGGGTACAGCCTTGTGCTGTCCCAGTCCCTAGCTCCTTGCTTTTTGAAGTTCTTAGCAATCCACACAGATCTGGTTCCAGGGTGGAGCATCTCCCTTAGCATGCTGGGAGTTCTTGTAGAGGCCCCAATGAGCCCACTTACTTCAGCTGGGCTCATTAACTCTTCCCCTGCAAGACTCCCATCACTCCCCCTAGTAGGATAAACTGGCATAAAGCCTGAATCTAGGACATACCGTATTTATCGGCGTATAACACGCACCGGCGTATAACACGCACCCCAAGTTTAGGAGGGAATTTTAAGGAAAAAAAACTTACTTTTAAATGCAGCATGCAGCCTTGCCCAGTGTCCATCTGCAGCCTTGCCCAGTGTCCATCTGCAGCCTTGCCCAGTGTCCATCTGTCGCCTTGCCCAGTGTCCATCTGTCCATCTGCAGCCTTGCCCAGTGTCCATCTGCAGCCTTGCCCAGTGCCTTTGCGATCGTGTCAGTCTCAGCGTTTTTTTAAATTTGGCGCCGATTTCTGTGGAGAGGAGCGAGCGGGGCCGAGTGTACTTCGGCTAGACTCGGCTCCTCTCGCAGTCCCGCCCATCTCCACTGACTGCGCCGCTGACGGAGAAAGCCGAGTGTACTTCGGCTAGACTCGGCTCTGCTCAGTCACAGGCAGGACTGCGAGAGGAGCCGAGACTAGCCGAAGTACACTCGGCTTTCTCTATGTCAGCGGCGCAGTCAGAGATGGGCGGGACTGCGAGAGGAGCCGAGTAAAGCCGATTGTGCTTCGGCTCCTCTCGCTCGTTTTCAGCAGGGGAATTCGACGGAGTATCGGCGTATAACACGCACCCACGATTTCCCCCTGATTTTAATGGGAAAAAGTGCGTGTTATACGCCGATTAATACGGTATATATCTCCCATCCTCGATGCAACCTGGTGATTTTACCTGCCTACTGTTACAATATGTACACACACACACTGTGTATGTGTGTGTGTATATATATTATATAATGTGTGTGTATGTATATATATATTACACACACACACCTTTTCTTTTACTTGCAAATTTAAAGTCTATTGCACGTTTTTCTTTTTAGAGTGGTTGTAAGGGCTAAAGGTTTTTTACCTTAATGCATTCTCGGTCTACATGCAGTTCCCCCTAAATACTTACCTCAGCCCGATCTCGATCCAGCGCTGTGCCCGAGAGCAGTGGTTCTGCTCTCTCTCTCTCCCTCTCTGTCCCCCTCCCTCTCTGTCCCCCTCCCTCTCTGTCCCCCTCCCTCTCTGTCCCCCTCCCTCTCTGTCCCCCTCCCTCTCTGTCCCCCTCCCTCTGTCCCCCTCCCTCTCTGTCCCCCTCCCTCTCTGTCCCCCTCCCTCTCTGTCCCCCTCCCTCTCTGTCCCCCTCCCTCTCTGTCCCCCTCCCTCTCTGTCCCCCTCCCTCTCTGTCCCCCTCCCTCTCTGTCCCCCTCCCTCTCTGTCCCCCTCCCTCTCTGTCCCCCTCCCTCTCTGTCCCCCTCCCTCTCTGTCCCCCTCCCTCTCTGTCCCCCTCCCTCTCTGTCCCCCTCCCTCTCTGTCCCCCTCCCTCTCTGTCCCCCTCCCTCTCTGTCCCCCTCCCTCTCTGTCCCCCTCCCTCTCTGTCCCCCTCCCTCTCTGTCCCCCTCCCTCTCTGTCCCCCTCCCTCTCTGTCCCCCTCCCTCTCTGTCCCCCTCCCTCTCTGTCCCCCTCCCTCTCTGTCCCCCTCCCTCTCTGTCCCCCTCCCTCTCTGTCCCCCTCCCTCTCTGTCCCCCTCCCTCTCTGTCCCCCTCCCTCTCTGTCCCCCTCCCTCTCTGTCCCCCTCCCTCTCTGTCCCCCTCCCTCTCTGTCCCCCTCCCTCTCTGTCCCCCTCCCTCTCTGTCCCCCTCCCTCTCTGTCCCCCTCCCTCTCTGTCCCCCTCCCTCTCCCTCTTTCTCCCTCTTTCTCCCTCTTTCTCCCTCTTTCTCCCTCTTTCTCCCTCTTTCTCCCTCTTTCTCCCTCTTTCTCCCTCTTTCTCCCTCTTTCTCCCTCTCCCTCTTTCTCCCTCTTTCTCCCTCTCCCTCTTTCTCCCTCTCCCTCTTTCTCCTCCTCACTGACCATTGGCTCTTGCAACTGTCAGCTAATTTCAGTGATGAGGGAGGAGGGGAGGGAGTCTCAATAGACTGTTATGATGGCACTTAGAAAGCAGGAGCAGCCAGGAGGGCTGGTGGGGGAGGATGATCGGGCTGCTCTGTGCAAAACCACAGGTAAGTATGACATGTTTAATAAAAAAAAACCTTTGCAAATCACTTTAATGGACTCAATCTGGCTGTGTATGAATCTTCACTGACAGTGAAGCTGACACGGCATATTTTATAGTCTGCTAGATTCCAGACTATATCAACTTTATAGAGTATGTGATTTAACTCAATAATGAAAATGAGAAGAAATCGAAAATATTGAATATGTCAATATCAAGTGAAATGAGAGAGACACTCTGGTTGCAAACACTAGATTAGAATGGCTGTGTTCGGTAGTGTAACCAAGCACTTCTAGGATAACAAGTGTTCCAGCCAAATGTACGAATGCTTAGGAAGATGGGATAATTTAGGCCTGTCAGCTGTAGAGTACAAGTAGGATATCCCTGCTGCTAAAGATTGTGTTTTTACTTGATGACCTCTACTTAACTAATGCTCAAGTTGAATACATGCTAAAACCTATTAGCCAGGTATTAAAGTTGAGCTGAGCATCGCTTGCGATAATTGGGCTTGTGTAGGGGTTACAGGTGGAAAGATATGTGAAAAGCAACAAACCTTTAGCCCAGGTTCACTCTGGGCTGCGGGAGTGAAGCAGTGCGAGTTCAGCTGAACTCGCATGATTTCACTCTCGCTGGCAGTCCCGATTTCAGCCGCGATTACAAAGACATCTGACACAGATGTCAATGTAAATCGCGGCCGAAATCGCAAAAAGTAGTACAGAAGCTACTTTTTGAAATCGGTGCAGTGCCGCAGATGCGGCGTCGCACCGATTAGGACGGTGCCATTGCCCGCAATTTGCGGCAAATATCGCCGATTTGACATGCGATTTGACATGTCAAATTGCATGTCAAATCGCCCAAGTGTGAACCAGGGCTAAGCAGCCCTGGTTCACACTGGTGCGATTTGACATGTCAAATCGGCGATATTTGCCGCAAATTGCGGGCAATGGCACCGTCCCAATCGGTGCGACGCCGCATCTGCGGTGCTGCACCGATTTTCAAAAAGTAGCTTCTGTACTACTTTTTTGCGATTTCGGCCACGATTTCAGCCGTGATTTACATTGACATCGGTGTCAGATGTCTTTGTAATCGCGGCTGAAATCGGGACTGCCAGCGAGAGTGAAATCGTGCGAGTTCAGCTGAACTCGCACGGCTTCACTCTGCAGCCCAGTGTGAACCTGGGCTTAATGCGTATTGTTCGGTTTGGGTGGTTCTGAATAAATAAGGGGATCGTAGTTGAGTTTAACATATTTCAAATAGATTTACATTTTTACTTTTAAATTTACTAATTACTTCTTAATCTGTCCATGCATTCCCAGATAAAATGTCACCAAATACACAATTTAAGCAGGCCATACATTATACAATTTTCTTCAATTCCCTTTAGATTTACCTTCCTCTATTTAATGCAAGGACATGTCTGATTGCATACAAATTGAAAGTGTTTATAGATTTGTCCTCGTACGATATGGTTTTAGTAACTCTAAAGCTGCGTACACACGATCGGTTTTACCAATGAAAACAGTCCGATGGATTTTTTTCATCGGACAAACCGATCGTGTATGGGCCCCATCGGTCTTTTTTCCATCGGTGTCAAAAATTAGAACATGTTTTAAATTTTTCCGATGGATAAAAAACTGATAGCAAATTCCGATCGTCTATGGGCAAGTCCATCGGTTAAAAAACCCACGCATGCTCAGAATCAAGTCGACGCATGCTCAGAAGCATTGAACTTATTTTTTTTTTCGGCTCATCGGAGTGTTTTACGTCACGGCGTTTGGAATGGTTGGTTTTTTTTTAATTGATGGTGTGTAGGCAAGACTGATGGAAGTCAGCTTCATTGGTTTTCCGATGGAAAAATCCATCGGTTTAAAAACCATAGGAAAACCATAGGAAATCCGATCGTGTGTACAGGGCTTAAGGCTCCATGTAAACAGGACGTTTTCCCCACTGCTCCTAAATGATTAAACTTGACAGATAGTAACCCACGTTTAAAACGGCCGTTTTACCACGTTTGCGTTTAGAAGCGTTTAAAAAAAATATTTTTTTTTTTAAATGGCCAAAAACGAAAAACGCCTATAAACGAAACGCGTTTTACCGCGTTTGGCGTCTGAAACGTGGAAATCTCTGACGGCTGAACTCATTTTTTTTTTTTGCTTTCAAAGAAACGTTGTTAAAAGCAACTGCCTAAAAAACGACTGTAAACGAGACTGTGTACATGGTCACATAAGATAACATTGAATGATTTCAGGGGCAGTTGAAAAAAGCGTCCAACTGCCTCTGAACGTCCGTTTAACAGCAGCAGTGTACATGGGGCCTAAAGGAAAATTGTACAAGAAAATTGTATAATGTATGGCCAGCCTTATAAACAAGATTCTGGTAACTGAAGACGTAGTCCTTATTATTTCAGGAACATTGGCAAGTGGTCCTTGACATGAAATAGTGCGCCAATGTTACAGACGGCTTGAGTCTTGCATTTATATATTATTACCTATATGTGGGCTGTATGTATAACTTCAGGTTATTTTTCTATTTTACATGATTTACTTTACTTCAACCTACAAAAACATAATGGGCAAAAAGGATTTAGGATCAGGAATCCGGACGTCTCTAAACATGATTGTAGATAATGACATCCCTATAAAACAATGTCTGTTACACTTATGTAAAATTAAAGCTCTTCTCTTATTCACATTAATGTATTTAGCTGTATGTTTCATTCCATAGTTACCAAGTACTAGTTATCTGCCATTGATGAAAGGCTTTTTTTTTTTTTTTTTTTCTCCCAGCTATCTTTATCCTGATGGAAGAAGTTATAATCCTGATTTGACGGGTCTGTGTGAGCCAATGCCACATGATCACATAAAAGTTACCCAGGTAGCTTTGTGTTTCATACATGTTTCTCATAAATACATATTTAATACATTATTACTTGATTATTATCAGCTTCTGCCATAACACTAGATTATATTGGGTATGTGATATGGAATCCAGGGATGGCCGGTGGGTATGTATAAAACCGGAAAATGCATACACTTGACACCATGCTATTGTGCAAAAATGTTAATGAAAAATGAAACTTACACTGGATTTTATTTTACAGACTTTATAATGTTAGATCATGGTTGTATTTTTCACAACAAAAACATTGAGCTCAATTCACTAAATAATATTTAATTTGATAGTTTAATCACGTGACACATTTTTTCCAATTATCTCATGCTAAGCTGAAAATGTCAGTTCTTCATCACCTTATGTGGTATTTACCTCAAAAAGCAAAAACACTTGGTAAATACCTCATAAAACTGCATTATAGTAAGCGCTGCACAAACTGTTGGCGCTATATAAATCCTGTATAATAATAATTATAGTCATTTTAAATTTTTAGAAAAGTAAAGAGGGGACACTGGTTCTGGTGAGATTTACTTAATTTGCAGGGATTTTCTCTCACTTCTTGCTTTGGCTATGTTGCAGGAAGTGAGGGGTAATCTCCCCAATGACAACGTTGTCTTTTTCATTGGTGGAAGAAGGGTATTTACACGTGTGTGATTTTTTTATACTATTTTCATTCAATACTTGACATTTATAAATGTATTCATTAAATTAACTTGGTTGTTTTTGTTACACCATGGGGGTTATTTACTAAAGGCAAATCCACTTTGCACTACAAGTTAATGTATTTGGCACTTGAAATTGCACTTTAAATTTCACTTGGAAGTGCAGTCGCTTTAGATCTGAAATGAGGGGAAGCTCTGCTGATTTTATCATCCAATCATGTGCAAGCTAAAATGCTGTTTTTTATTTTCCTTGCATGTCCCCCTCTGATCTACAGCGACTGCACTTCCAAGTGCACTTTCAGTGCACTTTGCACTTGTAGTGCAAGTGGATTTGCCTTTCGTAAATAACCCCCATGTGTATCCTGTGAAAGCATCTTCACTTTGACTGGTATTCCAGTCACCTTTTTTCTTTTGAATACATATGTTGCAGGAACTGTACTGACTTGGGCTCGGTTCACACTGCCTGCTCATTTGAATGAATTGGGCTGCTGTGCTGCCTGAACCGCAGAAACAAAAAGGTGCATGCAACTTTTTTAAAACATAACCGCAGGGAAACCGCGTGGTCTTTTTGACCATGCTTTTTCCCTGTGGTTCGTGCACCCGCAATAGTGCTGCAGGCTGAGATGCGTGGGGCTGCCATTCAGCTGTGGGTAGTTGCAGGTGCGGGAATCGATCCTATAACCAGAACGCATGGCCCACACTAGTGTGAACCGAGCCTTATGCCGCGTACACACGATCATTTTTCCCGTCGGGAAAAATGAAATTTTTTTTTTTCGCCAAGAAAAACGATCGTCTGTGGGCTTTGTCGTTTTTCTCGTTGAGAAAAACGGCAGAAAAAACGACGAGAAAAATTAAAACATGTTCTAAACTTTCTCATCGTTTTTTCCATCATTTTTTTCCGCGGCAGTTTTCCCATAGGGAGACACTGACGCGGAGCCCACAGACGGTCGTTTTTCTCGACAAAGAAAAAAATGACGGGAAAACGGTCGTGTGTGGGGGGAAAATGCCGTTCCCCTCGTTTTTCATTTTATTTCATGTCATGATTCACGGCGGTGTTTTCACCGCCGTGAATCACGATCGTGTGTACGCGGCATTAGTTGACATATTTTTACGGCTTAAACCATTTCACTGCTTTATTAGCACTAAAAAGTGACAGGGGTTCCAATCCTTCTCCACTTTATCCATCCTACTGAATATCCCATCATGAGATAAAACACCACATTGTTTCATGAGATAAATGCCTCACATTTTGATGAAATAACTTTTTAGTAGTAACGTTTTTTTGTGAATTGCAAAAACATGTTTGAAAAATGCTATGCGCCATTAATTTTTTTTATTTTGTTAAAAATACCAAACTTGTTATATATACCTGCAGTGGTTTTGTACAGAACAGCCCAGATACTCCTCCTCTCGGCTCCCCCGCTGGCGCTGCTGGCTCCTGCCGAGTGCCCGACAGTGAGCAGCATGCTATGGGGGGACCCGAGCTGAGCCACTACTGTGTGTCCATTCAGACACAGAGCTGCGGCTCACCCCCACGCCCCTCCCTTCTCATTGGCTCACTGATTTTGACCGCATTTGGGAGCAAATTGTGCCAATTGCGCCGCTGCTGTGTCTCAGCCAATCATAATGGGAATCCCAGACAGCTGAGTCTCTAGTGCAACATCGCTGGTTTGAGATGAGCTCAGGTAAGTATTAGGTTGCTGTACTCTGAATGTTTTCTAACCTAAAGTGGTTGTATACCCAGAAGAAAAAAAAAACTATAAGGCAAAGGCATAATGAGCTAGTATGCACCGCATACTAGCTCATTGTGAAATACTTAGCTTAGAACAAAGCCCCTGCACTGTCTCACGGTCACCGCCGAGGGACCTGAGTGACCAGAGCTGCGATGATGTCATATGTGCGCGGGAGCAGTCTGTTCCGGCACGATACGCCGGACATTCACTGTTTTAGGAGATATTCATTTTACTTACAGGTAAGCCTTATTATAGTCTTACATGTAGGTAAATATGTGCTAAAGGGGTATACAACCGCTTTAATGCATAGAATGCATTAAGATAAAAAAACCTTATGCCTTTAGATCCACTTTAAAGAGGAAAATACCTCTTCGTAAATTGAGCCCATTGTTTCGGTTCTTGTAATTTTAGCACTAGAAAAGCTATCGTTTGTCATTGCTATAAGCTTTGTGCTTCAGCAAGCCACAAACCTGCTGCTTATATCAGTGTTTTGAAGCCAACTTAACAACTTTTTTTGCAAGTGGTAAGTACACTGTTGTAATCTGTTTTTGTTTTTTTCCCCCACTTCCTTTCAGGAACAATATGAATTGTACTGTGAAATGGGCTCTACTTTTCAGCTGTGTAAAATCTGTGCAGAAAATGACAAGGATGTCAAGATTGAGCCTTGTGGCCATTTGATGTGTACCTCATGTCTAACATCTTGGCAGGTACAGTAAAGAGTATGTTTAAAGATTTGGATGTTGGCAATGCTTGTTAAAGTTGCATGTACCCTTTTAGTAATAAGCTATGTCATGTCCCTTTTCTGGACTTTAAAGTGAACCTACAATATTAACAATGCACAGCAGTATCAACTGATATTGTCCATAATTTTTAGTAATGTTTTTTTGTACATTCGAGCTGTATAATTTCTTCTGTTGTACAAGTGCTTGAAATTGCTAGCTTGTAGGCAGATAAAGTGTCTTTAGGTAGTAAACAGCCCATTTAGTAGCTTTTAATGTAAATCACAGTAGTTCCAAGAATTTTCTTGACCCAGGAAGGTTTCTACCGTGAGCACCAATGGCTCCTAATTGCCTCTAAATGGAAACTTGTGTGATTATGTTTAATAAAACAGTAAAACCTCCTGCGTAAAAGGCATGCTGCGGTTTCCTAATGTCTAATAGTGGCTATATACTGCACTTCATTTTTAGTATTAATGGTAGACTGTACATGGCATATCTGTTTTAAAATTCACTGTATAATAAAATTGCACTTTAACTGGTAAATTAAAAATTCCTAACCACTTCATGCCAGCCAGAGTTAACATTTTTAATGGGCCATCATACCCGGAGCTGATAAATGTGCCTCCTGCTGCACAGTGCTGATGTCATCAGAAGCTGTGCCTAACAGTTTCCATACATCAACCACAGTGGCTAAGTGGTTAGCGCTTCCATCTAGCAGCACTAGGGTCGTCGGTTCAAATCCCAACCATGGCACTACCTGCCTGGAGTATGCATGTTCTCCCTGTGGCTGTGTGGGTTTCCTTCTACACTGCAAAGACATGCTGGTAGGTAAATTGGCTCCTGTCTAAATTGGCCCTAGTATGTACAGCCCTGGCCAAAAGTTTTTAAAATGACACAAATATTATATTTTCACAAGGTCTGCTGCTTCAGTGTTTTTTAAATCTTTTTGTCAGATGTTACTATGGTATACTGAAGTATAATTATAAGCATTTCATAAGTGATAAAGGCTTTTATTGGCTATTACATTGAGTTTATGCAAAGATTCAATATTTGCAGTGTTGACCCTTCTTTTTTAAGACCTCTGCAATTTGCCCTGGAATGCTGTCAATCAATTTCTGGGCAGGCCACATCCTAACTGATGGCAGCCCATTCATGCATAATAAATAATTGGAGTTTGTCAGAATCCTTTTATTTTTTTTCTTTGTTCACCCACCTCTTGAGTATTGATCACGAGTTCTCAATGGGGAGTTTCCTGGCCATGGACCCAAAATGTCATTTTTTTTTTCCACCCCAAGCCACTTAGTTATCACTTTTGCCATCATCCTGGAAAAGGCATTGTTCATCCCCAAACTGTTCTTGGATGGTTGGGGAGAAGTTGCTCTAGGAGAATGTTTTTGTACCATTCTTTATTCATGGCTGTGTTCTTAGGCAAAATTGTAAGTGACCTCACTCCTCTGCCTGATGAGCAACCCCACACATGAATGGTCTTAGGATGCTTTACTGATGGCGTTCCCCTTTTCTTCTCCGGACAACGTTTATTCCGGATGCCCCAAACAATCGGAAAAGGGATTCATCACAGAAAATTACTTTAACCCCTGTACTCAGCAGTCCAATCCCTGTACCTTTTTGCAGAATATTATTCTGTCCTTGTTGTTTTTCCTGGAGAGAAGTGGCTTCTTTGCTGCCCTTCTCGACACCAGGCCATCCTCCAAAAGTCTTTGCTTCATTGTGCATGCAGATGCACTCACACCTACCTGCTGTCATTCCTGAGCAAGCTCTGCACTGGTGGTGCCCCAAACCCGCAGCTGAATCAGTTGTAGGAGACTGTCCTGGCTCTTGCTGGACTTTCTTGGGCGCCCTGAAGCCTTTTTCACAACAATTGTACCGCTCGCCTTGAAGTTCTTGATGATTCGATAAACGGTTGATTTAGGTGCAATCTTAGCAGCAATATCCTTGCCTGTGAATCCCTATTTGTGCAAAGCAATGATGACTGCACGTGTTTCCTTGCAAGTAACCATAATTAACAGGGGAAGAACAATGATTTTAAGCACCACCCTCCTTTTACAGCTTCCAGTTTGTTACTCTAACTCAGTCAGCATTATATAGTGATTTCCAGCCTTGTCCTCGTCAACACGGACACCTGTGTTATTGAGAGTCACTGACATGTCAGCTGGTTCTTTTGTGGCAGGGCTGAAATGCAGTGTAAATGTTTTTTTGGGGATTCAGTTAGTTTTTTTATGGCAAAGGGAGTTGGCAATTGCAATTCATCTGATCACTCTTCATGACGTTCTGGAGTATATGCAAATTGGCATCATAAAAACTAAGGCAGCAGACTTTGTGAAAATTTAATATTTGTGTAATTCTCAAAAGTTTTGGCTACGGATCTATATGTATGAATGTGAGTTGGGGACTTTAGTTTGTAAGCTCATCAAAGGCAGGGACTGATGTGAATGTACAATATATACGTTAAGTGCTGCGTAAATTGATGGCACTATATAAGTACCTGTAATAAATAAAATCAATAGTGGTCTATGACCTCTCTGCGCTATCACGTTCTGGGGGGGGGGGGGGGGCGATCATCCCAGTACAAGACACAGACACATATATATGCAGTGGTTGGCCGTGAAGGCCCCCTTCTACCATATATGTCCGTATTACTGTCATAAAGGGGGTAAATATAGTACCTTCATGATGTACCATGTGAATTCACATATTGTAATTTCAAGAATAAGCTTTATTAAAGCAGCCCATAAATCACTTAAAGTGGTTGTAAAGCCACTTTTTTTCTTGCTATAATCCCCTGTGTTCTACACTGGGGCACATACTGTAACATGTTATTTATAAAATGCCTCTGTATACCTAATTTCAGAGTGCCACTCTGCGCGCATGGGACCTCCTGCCGCTGTCTTCACCGATCCAACAGCTACAGCAAGCAGGGCTGAGAATCCCCTGCTAACATCAGCCGGGAGTAGGGGAGGACAGTGGCGCACAGTTATGTGAGTGATGCTTTGAAATTAGGTATACAGCGGCATATTTTCTATAATTAAATACAAAAATAATACTGCATGTGAAAAGATAATTCAGTGTGAAAAAAAGCAGCATCACAAATGTGAGATATTACCACAAAATAAAGGTGTGTTGCGCTACAGTGATTGATATTAAAAATACTGAAACAAATATAAATAAACAGTCCAGAAAATCAGTCTCTCAAATGGACCATATGGTCAAATGGCAAACTCCCTTATTCAACTGTGGATAAGGTTATCGAATCCCTTCACAAGTGAACACGTCACCACAATAGGTTGGACACTTACCAGAGAGCCTGGACCCTTTACTACGAAGGGTCAAACAGGCTTGATGAATATGTCCAAGTAGGGGTCATCAGCAGTGGATGTACAAAAGAAACCACGTCAGAAACAGCTCCAGAGCTTCCAGGGGACTCCACCCAAACGACGATCGTGTAGTCAGATCCCAAAAAAAAACAACTAAAACGCTGGATAGTGTAAAACCTCTTAAGGGGTTGCATTTAATAGAAAGTATTGCATTTACACGTATCCATAGTAAAAATCGCATGGCATGATAAAAAGAAAGGCGGCCGCCACAGATCATCCAAACATGTGAAATGTGCGATAACAGGAACATACAGCTCAGCCCGACCTGTTTTGTCGACAAAAGGACTTTTTCCGGGGCGTGAGCATTATTTCCTGCCATCGCACTAAATAAGGAACCTTGCGGTTCAAGCCTCAATTTCATCTCTGCAGCGAGGAAAAAGGACGGCAACCAAGCCTCACTTTCACATTGAAAAAGCTCACGTCTCATTCAGATTTAGACAAGACAGAACAGTGAAGTAAAACAAACCAACCCCACCCAAACTTGAGTGTCCCCAAGGGGGAAGGAAACTAGGGATGCACCGAATGGGTTTTTTTGGTGCCAAAACCGATACCGAAAATAAATCTTCCTTGATCCCAAAAACCGATTCCGAGACGGCACCGAAACCGAAATTGACGGTTTTTAAAAAATATTTATACAGGAGATGGCCAGAGACTGGGGACACGGTACAGGAGATGGCCAGAGACTGGGGACACGGTACAGGAGATGGCCAGAGACTGGGGACACGGTACAGGAGATGGCCAGAGACTGGGGACACGGTACAGGAGATGGCCAGAGACTGGGGACACGGTACAGGAGATGGCCAGAGACTGGGGACACGGTACAGGAGATGGCCAGAGACTGGGGACACGGTACAGGAGATCAATGCAGCCTCACAAGTGCCCGCCAGATGCTGCCAGCCTGTGTCCCCAGTTCAGCCCCAGCCTGTGTCCCCAGTTCAGCAGCCTGTGCAGGGGAAGAGAGAGGAGAGCCGCCACCGCCTGGGAATTAAAGCGCAACAGCTTTCATTTCAATAGCTGTGTGTTCCCCACGGCGCGCCATCACATACAGCCCCTCCCCCTTGTCCGGGGAACAAGATAAACGGATCACCTGTCCTAGGATTGAACGGGTGATCTGTCTATCAAAGTGCTCGGACAAAGAGGAGGGCTGTATGTGATGGCGCGCCGGGGGGAACACACAGCTATTGAAATGAAAGCTGTTATGTTCCCGGCACTCTAATCCCCAGGCAGCAGCGGGTCTCCTCTCCCACAACGACACCCTCGTAATGGTCGACACCAGGGGCGGGGGGTGGAGCCCCGCCCCATTTTCGGTTCCATTATCGGCCTATTTTCTCTTTCGCCAAATTGCCGAAAGGGACATTTTCGGCCGATATGTTTCGGTGGCCGAAATTTCGGTGCATCCCTAAAGAAAACAAAGTACTTCTGTATCCAGAAACAATGTTAGCATCTCGCATTTAACTGTAATATAAATAAATTCCATATATTTTATTAAAATGGCTGCAACCATGCCCCATACTGTAACATAACACAGGGAAATGTAGTAACAATTTTAGCAACAGGAGGGAAGGGGCGGGCACTGACACAGCTGAGAGGTGAACTGAGGGGGGGATTGAGAGGGAGTAGGGAGAGACAGCGGATAACTGAGGCAGGTAAACTAAACACGGTATCAGGGCTCAGCAGCCATGATACTCCAGGCAGGAACAGCCAGGTATTTTAGATGATAGAGCCAAATTACACAGCACAAGCACTGTGCTGTAAAACATGCTTTAAAGGAAACGGATACTTTTTCTTCTTTTTTTTTTTTTTTTTTTTTGGAGGGGGGGGTTCCATGGCTCTCTCTTGTTTTTTGGTTATCACTTGCAATTATCAGGCTGATCCAGATAGAGGGTGAAACGCTCCGTATCTCACAGAAGGATTTTACAGCATATTGGGCAATCTTTCTATCTTTCTATCTTTCTATGATTGGGTCCAATACTTTCCTCTACTTTGAATGAGAGAAAAGCGCTAAACGTTGCGTACGTTACTGCTTCACGTGTTGGTGATCAAGGTGTGTCCGACACTTACAGGCTGCTAGATGCACTATATTGCCAAAAGTATTGGGACACCTGCCTTTACACGCACATGGACTTTCAAGTTTCTCCCCCAAACTCGCTCATGTCTTTATGGGCTTTGCTTTGTGCACAGGTGCGCAGTCATGTTGGAACAGGAAGGGGCCATCCCCAAACTGTTGCCACAAAGTTGTTAGCATGAAATTGTCCAGAATGTCTTGGTATGCTGACGCCTTAAGAGTTCCCTTCATTGGACCTAAGGGGCCAAGTCCAACCCCTGAAAAAATAACCCCACACCGTATTCCCCCCTCCACCAAAGGATTTGGAGCAGTGCACAAAGCAAAGTCCATAAAGACATGGATGAGCGAGTTTGGGGTGGAGGAACTTGACTGGCCTGCACAGAGTCCTGACATCAGCCCTCTAGAACACCTTTGGGATGAATTAGAGCAGAGACTGTGAGCCAGGTCTTCTCATTCACATCAGTGCCTGACCTCACAAATGCACTTCAGGAAGAATGGTAAAACATTCCCATAGACGCACTCCTAAACCTTGTGGACAGCCTTCCCAGAAGAGTTGAAGCTGTTATAGCTGCAAAGGGTGGGCCAACTCAATATTGAACCCTACGGACTAAGACTGGGACGCCATTAATGTTCATGTGTGTTTTAATATAGTGTATTTCTCTACCTGTCATTCTCAGGGAGATGTGTGCCAATCTACTTCCTGCCTAGAAGTACAAAAACCTCAAATGAGCCAGTGTTTAAACTAAATATACTCTAGGTTTACATGTCGGCTGAATGCTGGTATACACTGAGTCACTTTATTTGTAAATTAAAAAATTTAACCAATGTAAATATTTACATGATTTGTTGATGAACATGTGTGCATTGCTAAACACAGGAGGTCATTTGTAGTAACACAGGAATCTGTAACGCACCTTTTTTTTTCTTCTAAAAAAAGCAAGTTTTCCGTAGATTAATTTCTGAAAATGTCACAAAATTCATCAACTGTATAATTTTTAAAAACAAGAGATATCTTTTTGCATTAAAGACATAGTTTATGGTTTTCTTCCATGGTGCATGCACAGTGTGTCCTTTTCAAGCCGCTCAGCGTTGCTGGGATAAGGAAAGAAAGCCCACACTTTGCATTAACCTTATTTGAATGAGAGAAAAGCATGCCACCATGAGGCTGAGAACAAGTGTCCAAGCTCTGTTGGGTAGAAGCAAAGATAAACAATATGGAAGTATATTTGGCAGGCTTTGGGGGTGCCAGCAGAGGACTATAGTTGTGCCAATCACATTACACTGTATTTTACAAAAAAAGCACAGTGCGTTGTAATATGCAGAGGCCCTTTGTCTGCATGGGTTGTTAATGTGGACTAATTTAAAAAGCAGCTTGTGATTTTCAGGCAAGTGACTGTTCCTAGATGGTAGGAGGAAGCTTTAAACATATTTTGGCTAATATTTGATTCCACGTGAAAACACGACTTTAATCTTTTTCAGCTCTCGCAGCTGCTTACCTTTTTTGAGCAATTTTAACGTTTCACTTTTTAGGTCCATTGATCTGGCAATAAGTTTGAAACAACTTATACTATAGTGATAGGTATAATTATTTTTAGACTTTCTTTTGCCGGAATTGTCTTCCAATAAATTAATCTTTCACAAATTTTAAAAGTTAAAAGAAGTTAGAACAAAAGAATAGTTTTAACACAACTGGTTATGTGAACTATAGATACAAAGTACAATTGTAATATGGCTTGTTTATTATAAATCGAAATAAAAATATTGCTAATTAAAACTGATTTTGCTACTGTTCGAATTTCAATCAGTCTTCTAGCAGGTGGGTGGGACAAAGTGGGGGTTCAAATTGGTTGAAACTCCCAACATTAAGGCCTTGGGCTTTTGCCAAATAAAAAAATCAGGACAGGGGATACCACATCCTATCACTAGAAATCTATTTGAGGAAAAAACATACATGGACTTTCTCAGGTACCCCATAGACACGTACAACAATTTATTCCAAAATACATTTTTTAAAACACAAATCAAGTTAAAAATCACAAATACATTATTGGGTTTCAATATATTTTTTAATGTTTATCATAGAGAATACATTTGGACAGTGTAAAGAAAAAAAAATTACGTGGATGAAATCTTATGCCACAGTCAAGTAACAATCATAACAGAACAATATTAATGCTATCTAGTGTTGGGCATAAAGTGAAGAAGGGTGTTACACCAAACCCCCAGCCACCCCATTTGAGCGCTAACTGTGACGGGGGGGGGGGGGGAGACAACACAGCCTACCCTTACTTTAAATTGCTTTACGTTATAAATTTGTATTTGTTTACAATGCAGGAATTTTCATGACAGTGGCATAGACAAGTTCTAAGAAAGAGAATATTGGAACTAAAGACTTTAGTGATATCAAAACAAAGAGACAGAAGTCACTAACACCTTTTATAGAATCCGACATGTAGCGATTAGCGAATAACAGAACTAAAGAGATGGATTCTCTTATTATTCTGGAATCACAGGCAATGTCATCTTTCACCAACAATAATATAACCATAAGGCCCCTTTCACACTGAGGCGCTTTGCAGGCGCTATTGCGCTCTAAATAGCGCCTGCAATGCACCCCAAAAAAGCCTCTTAATACTATCCAATGTGAAAGCCCGAGGGCTTTCACACTGGAGCGTTTCGCTTGCAGGAGGCTCAAAAAACTCCTGCAAGCCGCATCTTTGAGGCGCAATAGGAGCGCTAAAAATAGCGCTCCTATAGCGCCCCTGCCCATTGAAATCAATGGGGTAGCGCCTCTAATACGCCCACAAAACGCCTCGAAGAGGCGTTATTGCGGGCGTTTTTAACCCTTTTTCGGCCGCTAGCGGGGGTTAAAATACTCCCGGTAGTGCCCGCAAATCGCGGCAAAAAAAACAGTATAGCGGCGCTAAAAATAGCGCCTCTATACCGCCAGCGCATCCAGCGCCTCAGTGTGAAAGTAGCCTTAGTCTCACAGCTGAAGCTTGCAAGAGAAGTTCTCGGCATTGTGAAGGCTAAGGGGAAGAAGAAAGGGAGAGGGGAAAAAAAGAGGGAGGGGATTATAATCATCGAAAAAAGGAGAGAACTAGGTCCAAGATGTAGAAATATTAGGAGACGAGCTTGGTATCTGTGTAAAACCCTGTGGTCATAGACAAAGGTATGTGAATGTATGTCACTAAGGGTTCCCACGTTCGGGCAAACAAGGCACTTTGGTTATTGATAATACTAGCAATTTTTTCATGTATCATAATCCATTATGTTTTGTGTTTTTTTTTTATTTTTATTGTCTAAAGGATACGAAGGGTGTCTTCCATGCTCCCCGCTATAGTGATAGCGGGATAGCCAGCAATATAAAGTAAATCAGACGTTTCAACGGACGCGACCACTTAGTAGGGAAAACATTAAGCAGGGCTAAGCCCTGTTACTATGAGGAGCACTGAGAACACCCTATTCTAGAATACCCTAATTTTAGGGCATTCCCACCATATATGAAACATCGAACCCCGCAACATACAGCCCCTGAAACATTCCGAAGATGCTGTAGTAAACTCGCCTGGCCAAGATGTAGAGACCGAGTACCATCTGGTCAGCACTTTAAGTCCGACCTGCACAAGGGAGACATTGAGTATTCCCTTATAGGCAACCTGAAGCCTAGCCGACCAGGAATTTAAGTAATCGGCACAATTGAGATCCCTCTCCCAGGCCAGCATGTATGGCTGTTTCTGAGACTGGGTGAGCAGCGATTTAAACACCATAGATCCCTCTGATGCCCTGATTCCTAGTGCACCATTGTTCGTATGTAGTTAGTGAAGGGGGTTCTCATGCTGGCCAAATCGAACGTAAAAAGTGAGCAATTAAAGAAAAAAAAAAACAATGAGAAAGGGTGAAGGGAACTCTGAGTAAAGAGGTGGCTGATACGATATAGGCCCTTGTCCGACGACCACTTAAATGCACCTATGTCCTTACCGGGAGTAAAAGCAGGTTTGTGAAATATGTGTCAATGAGGTGAATTCAGAAGTTAGTAACTGGTTATATCGCTGATTATCCCATAAAGCAAAAGAGTGAGTTAAGGTAGGTGCTCTTATTAAAGGGTGGTCTTTTAACCACTTAAGCCCCAGAAAATTTTGCTGGCCAAAGACCAGAGCACTTTTTGCGATTCGGCACTGCGTTGCTTTAACTGAAAATTGCGCGGTCGTGCGACGTGGCTTCCAAACAGAATTGACGTCCTTTTTTCCTACAAATAGAGATTTCTTTTGGTGGCATTTGATCACCTCTGCGTTTTTTTTTTATTTTTTGCGCTATAAACAAGAATAGAGTGACAATTTGGAAAAAAAATCTATATTTTTTACTTTTTGATATAATAAATATCCCCAAAAAATCTATAAAAAAAATAAAAAAAATTTCCTCAGTTTAGGACGATACGTATTCTTCTACATATTTTTGGTTAAAAAAAAAAAAAAAGCGTATATTGATTGGTTTGCGCAAAAGTTATAGCATATACAAAATAGGGGATAGTTTTATGGCATTTTTATTATTATTTTTTACTAGTAATGGCGGCGATCTGCGATTTCAATCATGACTGCGACTTTATGGCGAACACATCGGACACTTTTGACATATTTTTGGGACCATTGTCATTTTTACAGCCTCAGTGCTATAAAAATGCACTGATTACTGTGAAAATTACACTGACAGTGAAGGGGTTAACCACTAGGTGGCACTGAAGGGGTAAAGTGTGTCCTAGGGCGTGCTTCTAATTGTAGGGGGGGTGGGCTGTGTGTGACACGACACTGATCACCGCTTCCGATTACAGGAAGCTGTGTTCAGTGTCCTGCCACTAGGAAGACTGGGGAAATGCTCGTTTGCATCAGCATTTCCCCATTCTTCCTCTCCGTGAGACGATCGCGGGTATGCCCGCGGACATAGAGTACGCGGGACCAGCGTTCGGACTCGGGGAGCTTGCGGCGGGTGTGTGCCGCCGGCGGCATGCGCGTGTCCACAATGCTGCTTTTTAAAGGGGACGTATATATACGTCCATCTGCCTGCCAGTGCCATTCTGCCGACGTATATCGTCGTGCGATGGTCGTCAAGCGGTTAAAGGGCGCCATAGTAAATAATCAATTGTGAAGGAGGGGATAGCATCACGTTCCCTCTGAACTCATTCCGGTCTCGTGGCAAAAGTTCACATCCGACAGTTGCATCAGTTGGGCTGCCTTATAATGTGCATAAAAGTCGGGTACTCCGAGACCTCCCTTTGCCCTAGGAGCAAATAGAGTTTTAACAAGCCAAACTTTGGTCCTTCGTGCCCCAAATAAACTTTACCACTTTGGACTGAAAACTGAGTAAATCCACTCTAGAGACCACTACTGGCAGGGATTTAAATAGAGAAGTTCAGGCAGAAGAGTCATTTTGACTCCATGTATTCTACCGAGCCACGAAAGATCGTATAGGGTCCAGCTAGAAAGCAGTTGTTCTAAGCGCCAAAAGCAAGCAAGATTATTCACCGCATATAAGGCCTAGTATGAGGGAGGGAGGTTAATTCCCAAATATGGGAGAGTTGTGTTCGTCCATTGAAATGGAAAGGAGTCCCGTAAACGAGAAAGTGTGGAATCAGGGATGTTGATGTTCATGGCAGAGGATTTTGTCTCGTTAGCTATGAGCCCAGACTCAAATCCATTATTAAAAGATCAGCTTATGTATTTGTGATTTTTAACTTGATTTGTGTAATAAAAATTATATTTTGGAATAAATAATTTGTATCTATAAGGTACTGAGAAAGTCCATGTACTGTGGTTTATTTTTTCCTAATTCAAAACTCACAGAATCTTGCTTACTGGGTGGTGTCAGCTTCTGGGTAGAAAGGATGATGAGGGCATGGCAAAATCTTAGGCCTCTTACACAGGTGTTCCGTCTGTCCGTCTGTCTGTCTGTCTGTTTTTCATCCATCCGTTCCTGTTTCCACAAAGCACCTTGTCCCCATGTTAATGAGGGCAAGGGTCCAGTGGTTGTGGAAGTGCGGGGTGGGGTGATTTATCAGTCTGGAAGCCCCTGGGAACAAGAGGCCCCCAGATCCTGGCCCCCTATGTGAATGAGTAGGGGGTACGTAGTATCCCTACTCATTCACAAACAAAAGTCACGTAAAATAAGCACACAACAGTTTTTGACAAGTCCTTTATTCAAAAGAAAAAAAACGTATGTACCCGATGTACATCCATCGTCAATTGCGTCGTCCAGAGATGTGTAGGTCCACGTCAATCACGAAGAACACTGGCCTCTGTTCGGCACGAAAAAAGCCAAGGGGAACCCAGCCGCTCCTATCACTTGCCGTCACTGACAGCTTCACTTCCCCCCACCGCTAAAGTAAACAAAGGGGAGAGGTCACCAGGTGACATAATCTGGTGACTCCCCCCCCCCCCCTTGGTTTACATCAGCAATGGGGACCAAATGACAGCTCCACTTCCCCCGCCGCTAAAGTAAACAGAGGAGTAATCACTTGGTGACATCACTGACCATATATGGATATGTCCATATACAGTCAGTGACGCCATAAGGGGGTGGGGCAAAGCAGATAGTGTGATTGATGATGAATGTACAGTACATCGGGGGGACTTTTTTTTTTAATAAAGGACTTGGCAAAAACGGTGTTGTGTGTATTTATATTGCTTGACTTTTCTTGGTGAATTAGTAGGGGTGGGTTATTGAAGGGGGCTTCCAGATTCTGATAAGTCACCCCTCCACAACCACCTTGCTGGGGTTGTGGGGAAGAGGCCCTTGTCCTCATCAATAACCCCCAATGTTGAAAGCGTGTGACCTGGTATGATTCAGGAAGGGGGGACCACACATGTGCCCCCTTTTCCCCCCCTTTCCCAGTGTTAGGCCCCTTTCACACTGGGGCGTTTTTCATGCGGTTTAGCGCTAATAATAGCGCTGTTATACCGCATGAAAAAATCCTGCCCTGTGTCTTCAATGTGAAAGCCCGAAGGCTTTCACACTGAAGCGGTGCGCTAGCAGGACCGCTCCAAAAGTCCTGCTAGCCACTTCTTTACAGCGGTAAAGGAGCGGTGTGTTCACCGCTCCTTCACCGCTCCTTTACCGCGGTCTCCCATTGAAATCAATGGGACAGCGCGGTAATACCGCCCGCAAACCGCGGCAATAGCCGCGGTTTGCGGGCGGTATTAACCCTTTTTCGGCCACTAGCGGGGGTTAAATTAACCCCCCTAGCGACCGCATACCGCGATAAGAACGACAGTATAGCAGCGCTGAAAATCGCGCTGCTATACCGCCACCGCTCCTGCCCGCCCCAGTGTGAAAGGGGTCTAAGGGTTTGGTTTGGAATGTTGGACCTCAAACATTTTTTTGTGAGGTTCCCCCTTATGTTTTGTTTTGTTTTTTGGGAGTGCGGTCCCCCAAACCATACCGGGCCCTTCAAGTCTGGTATGAATTGGGGAGGGAGGGGGGCTGCACATAATTTTTTTCATGTCTGCTCTTTTGTTTACATTCTGTTGAGTCATGGTTTTTAAGGATGCCGGAAGGCAGATATAAACTGTGGTAAACTGAATCCATTTTTCTTTTAAAAAAAAAAGGGGGCCTTATATTAAATTTTATATTTAAAATGTTATATTAAATTATATTAAATTTTTCAAACCAGATTTTCCTTTTGATTTTGAATTGCACACTATATTCTATATATACCTGCCCTCTTGCCTAGGTGCGTCACAATGCAATAGTTACATCCAATAGAATAAACATTGGTAATTAAACAAATTCTACAACTGTCTGAGCATAAAACCTGTATAAGCAAGCAGTCCAAAATCTCAAGGGTCTAATTGGCAGCAAATCACAGTACAGTTCAAGTTAGAAAAATTACAGGAGGTCAGAGGCTATTGAGGTCAAATGTAATCATACTTTGTTCTTCAGTGCAGTTTACAAGTTCTTTGCCTGAGAGTATAAATTCAGTGCATATGCCTGTAATGAGAGCATCATTCCAATTAAAGCAGTACACTATCACACTAGGGGGCTCGTTTTTAAATGGGTCTTAAAGTGAATCTGTATTAAAAAAAGAAAAGTGCAAACAGGCAGGCTTTTTAGTAGACACATACTACCGTATGTCTCCAACAATAAAGTATTTTTACCTGCCTATTCGCATTGTTCCTTAAGCTGTGCATCTTAGTGGGGGTGGAGCCATAAACTTTCCTAATATGAGGGCAGTACCAAAGGCAGAGCTACCTACAGGGAACTGTGCGCTGAGTCATACCGTAAATTAAAGTAGTGAAATTTTAATTTTTATACAGTTCAATTGATGATCTGGTACAAAGGCAGGTAGTAAACTGGCAGATGTTTTAAAAACAAATTAGGTTGCCATAAACAAAAAATAAATCAGATTCTTACAAAATACATTATTTGGGAAACAAGTAATTGGATAACAAATTTCTAACTTGTCTGCAGCAGTAAAAGTAAATTAAGTGACCCTGTCACCAAGCATGAATATAATCAACTGTCAGATAATGTGATGTGTGAAATAATGTAAAAGTCTGTGGAATGAAACCGTGGCCAGCAGGTCCACACCCAGAATTGTAGAATACAATTAGTGGCTGGGGAGCAGAGAAGTGACAGCTGACCAGAATGGTACGTATATTAACGCTTCTTTTACAGTTGACCTATTGGGTAAAATTGACCCTATAGTGACAGGGTCACTTTAAGCTTTAAAAGGGCATACAAACAATCCCCACCGGTGTCCCAAATTTTGCTGATTTCCAACAAACCCTTTCTATAAGAATAGTATTGGAACAGAATGTGTTGCTACACCCTTTGTGGCATTATTTTTTTAAAAAGCTAAGGTACCAGTAAGTATAGTTTCCTACACCATCACAGAGTACTTGGAAAGTGGTGGAAACTGACCAGATCTGACAAACCCCCAAGTCACAGCAGAACCTGAAGACAAGGTTCTGAGAGTCAACATGAGTGTATTTGGCTTTTATTTCTGCAGAGGTTGGCTACTTCAAGTCAAACATTTAGATACAAGCTTGTTAAATTTAGTCTTGTTCATTTTTATCTTCACATTTTATTTGTGTTTTCATTTTAAAGTCACTGATGACCTAAACTAGAAAAATGGGCTTGTCCTAAAGCTTTTGATCGCCAGTGTGTATATATCGGCTTTTTTCAGCCAGGGTGCCTTGAGGTTTGTTCAGGGGTGCCTTGGCAAAATGCCTAAAAAATACCAACAGATTGTATACAAGACTGCACGTGCCTGCCCTTTAGTTGCATAAAGCTACAGGTTTTCACTGTGCACCCTTACAACCTTCTAGCTGCCAGCGTCCTAGCGACCAATCGCATCATCGGTTGATATGGAGGATATCAGGCGCCTGCACAGCATCCTTGTATCCTCCTCCTCCTACATGTGTGGATGTTGCTACAATATGTAAAACTTTTAGATTCGTTTTTACATTTTAGAATGGGGTGCCTTGAGATTGTGTATACATTTTTAAAGGGTGCCTTGACTGAAAAAAGGTTGAGAAACACTGGTATATATAATATGTTTATTTTACAATTGCACATTCAATTTATGGTCAAGGGTTTTCAGAGAGCTACAGGTTAGCTAAAGAGTACTGTGAAGGCTGGCCCTTTTTTTTGTAAATCTTTGACATTTGTGTCCTGGTTGTGAATAGAGTCCCCATCCAAAGATTTTACCTCCATTCCCGTCAAGACATGACAGTCATTAATTACTCATACTGCCTCATGTCTACTAATGGTCGTATATGATGGGTCCTTATTATAATGAGATCTATGACAGAAAAAACACCACGCTCATCTTTGAAATCATTTGTCCCCCCTTTAGCCTTGTGTTTTCTGGAACAATGATTCAGTACAATACATCCAGACAGGATACAGTGTTAAAACAACAATAAAGGCTGAATGTCAATGAATATATCAGAAACATCAGCAATATGTTATGCCTACACAATTCATAACCTGATAAAGCCAAGATGGTGAAATATCTTACTGATGTTTAACTTTTTATTAGTCAACCACCATGATCTGTGCCCTGCATTGCTATGCATGCCTGCTCCAAGCCGTAGATCATTGTTGGCAATCTTTTACTTTTTAAAATGCTCGTGGCCACCTTTGGAAGCATGTACCAAAATGTATACATAAATGTGCACCCAAGTTTGCATGTTTATATGCACTTATACTTGTGATCACCAGACAAAGCATTTGAGCAAACCTACTAATGCCATTAAATCTGTCTCCCTCAGCCCATTTCAAGGGGAGGATGCGGATGGATTGATAGAGAATGCATAAAATTAATGTCTTCTGATCAGACTCATTCCTTGACCAGGCTTTTTTGTGACCTAAGTGGTAATATATTTTTTAGCACATACCCAGCTATCTTTCTTCTGTCTGCATTGGTGTATTTCACGTTCTTTTTGAAATACTAAGATGTGCAGTACTTTAAATGTGATTTTCAAACACCTTTTAATTAATGTCCGGAAATCCACTGAGTAGATAATACCAGGGCTGTATAAGTATTATGTAAATATTTTCTGCCCACATTTACCTACGGTATATGCTCCATTGCCGAACATAGTTCTTATGAGCTCCTCAACTGTGAACAGCAGCTGACAGAAATCAATTTTACTCTTTACGTGTAAAGAATGCAATGATTACTATTTGCCCACTCTATTGGTTTGTTAAACAGTTGGCATGTAAGACAATTTGATGACTTCAAAATGTCCTGGCTCCTTAAAATCCAGGCAAGGTAAATCCTAGCTCTTAACACTTTACTTTTTAGAACAGAAGATTTGGGGAATGTTCACCTTTGGAATATATATCAGCTGCACATGAGCAATGTAGCATTAGTGTTTATAGGAGTACGGCCACGCACAACCATTCACTTGTATGGCATGCGACTCCCCAGGGTGCAGGGAGAATTATGCTAGGCATGAAAATTGCTAATTTTAGTGTGCGTGCATGCGTATGAACCCCCCCCCCCTTTTTTTTTTTATAGCTGGTTAGGAACATGTCCATAGGCTGGGAGCAAGTTCACTTTAAGTTAATGCATTTAAAGTGGACCTATCACTTAAAGGTGAGTTAACATTTGTCCTGACAGGATGGAGAAGGGCTCAAATTAGGTTTCTGGCACATTTATTGAGAATAAAACAAAGTACAAGCTGAGCATATAAATCCCACGCAGGGGATTAAAAGAGGTAAACTTGGAAAAAGCACACTTTTTTGGGGGGGGTTAATCAAAAGAAGGGCAAAAGTGTCTGGCATCCGGTGCCGTAAATGGCAACAAGTGTCCGGGCACAGTGGAGCAGAAGGGGTGGGACTACCCATCCCTTAGCTGAAAAGCAAAAAATTTAAGAAATATGGAGGGGAAGTAGAACTCGGGTCTGAGCCCTAGCGGGGGAGAGGAAAAAAAGGGGGGGTTCGTTTGGGAAAGAGAAGGGGGGAAAAAGCGGCAGGCAAGTACTGAAATTAGTTTTCTTAAGGTGATACCAACATTTTTTTTTTGTTGTTAAAAGTAACAAACATGTTATACTTACCTGCTCTGTGTTGTGGATTTGCAGCCTGGATCCTCCACTTCTCGGGTCCCTCTTCTGTGCTCCTGGCCCCTTCCTTCTGTTAAGTGTTCCCAAAGCAAGCAGCTTGCTTGCACCTGAGCCGAGCCACAGCTCCCTGTGTCCATTCAGACACGGAGCCGCAACCTGGCTCTGTCCCCTTTCTCTCCTCATTTGCTTACTGACTTTGACAGCAACGGGAGCAAATGGCACCATGCTACTGTCTTGGCCAATAAGAAGGGGAGTTCCAGGCAGCAGAGACACTCCTGCAACAACGTTGGATCTAGATGGGGCTCAGCTAAGTATTTGAGGGGCTAAGGGGGGCAGCTGGGCACAGAAGTTTTTTTTCTTTATCTTAATGCAAAGAAAGCATTACTATAAAAAACATTCTGCCTTTACAATCACTTTAACCACTTAAAGTGGAAGTAAACCCTCCTATCATTTTCAGCCAAGGAAGCTGCCATCTTGGCCTCTCTTTAATCTTTAACTGACATGTGATCAGTTATGACACCAGCCATTGGATGGTGTGATAGTTTGGTTGAGAGCACAACCAATGTGACAGTTGGCATTTCCGGCATGCCGGGAATGTAGCTGTTTTTTGAAACGATTAAATCGTTGGGTTTATTTCCGCTTTAAAGACCAGGCCTTTTCTGGCACTTTGTTTTCATGCAACAATCCGTATTTTTTGCTAGAAAATTACAAATAACCCCCAAACATTATATATTTTTGAAAAGCAGAGGTTCCAGAGAATAAATTGGTGGGTTTTGCAATTTTTTATGTCACACGATTTTTGTGCAGTGGTTTTTCCAACGCAGTTTTTTGGGGAAAATAAACACTTTTGAATTTTAATGGAAAAAAAACCCACCATACATAACCCAATTTTTTGTAAACTATAAAAGATGATGTTAAACTGAGTAATTAGATCCCAAACATGTCACACTTTAAAGGGGTTGTAAAGGTTCGTTTTTTTATTTTCTAAATAGGTTCCTTTAAGCTAGTGCATTGTTGGTTCACTTACCTTTTCCTTTGATTTACCTTCTAAATGTTTTTTTTCTTTGTCTGAGATTCTCACTTCCTGTTTCTCCTCACTAAACTTCACACCATCATCTGAGTGGTGTGGAGTCATTCAGAACAGCTTACTGAACAGCTTACTGAGGAGGAACAGGAAGTGAGAAATTCAGACAAAGAAAACAAAGAAAAAAAATATTTAGAAGGGAAATCAAATGAAAAGTTAAGTGAACCAACAATGCACTAGCTTAAGAGCCCATTCACACAGGGGCGTCTTTGGATCCGACTCCAAATCGCCCCAGGTCGCCCCTAGTCGCCTCAGGTCGCGCTGGCTGAAGAAATCAATGTAAGTTAATGGAGCCGTCCTTATGCACACTACTGCAGTCGCTCCGACTTCAAAAAAGGTCCCTGTACTACTTCAATCCGACTCCTAGGCGACCTGTAACCATTCATTTCAATGGGAGTCGCCTCTCACTGTCTTAATAGGAGCGACTCTCCAGGAAGAGAACATACATTTCTCCTGCAAAACTCTCCCTCCCCCTCCCTCCCACAGAGCTGATTCTTGTTTGGCCACTGGAATGTCTCTTGTCCTGCAGGCAACTTGGAGTTGCCTTGTAAATAGCTCCAGGTCTCGCTGTGATTCATACTCAGGTCGTGTCTGAGTTGCCTCATAAAATCGCGCTGGAAGTCGTGTTGCCCCTGTGTGAATGGGCTCTCAAGGAACCTATTTAGAAAATAAAAAACGAACCTTTACAACCCCTTTAATATTGCCAGTGTAACGGCGACAAACATAAATTTTACTATCCCTAGGCGACACTTAACAGCCTTTACATTTAGATTTACAGAGGAGGTCTAGTGCTAAAATTACTGCCCATGATTTGATGATCGAGGCAGTAACTCACATGTGGGACATTTGCCGTTTGCCTGTGTGTAGGTGCCTTTGTGTGCTAGAATGGGGGGACGGGGGCACTTTAAGTTTAATTTTTATTATATTATTTTTTTTTATTTTTAAACTGTATTGCCACATACACACTGTCGGAATTTCCGATGGGACTTTTTCCATCGGAAATTCCGAAGAATTCCGACGGAGTTTAGATAGAGAACATGTTCTCTTTTACTCCATTGGAATTCTGTCGGAATTCCGATGTGATTTTGGCCAGTCAAAAGTCCGACCGTGTGTACTTAATTTTTTTATCACTTTTATTGCTGTCTTAACCACTTCAGCCCCAGGAGCATTTACCCCCTTCCTGACAGGCCATTTTTTGCGATACGGCACTGCGTCGCTTTAACTGACAATTGAGCGGTCATGCGATGCTGTACCCAAACAAAATTTACGTCCTTTTTTTCACACAAATAAAGCTTTCTTTTGGTGGCATTTCATCACCACGGTTTTTATTACTTGCGCTATGAACAAGAGTGACACTTTTTAAAGAAAACACTATCTTTTACTTTTTGCTATAATAATTATCCCAATTTAAAAAAAAAAAAAATTGGGGTTAAAAAAATCACAATAAGTGTATATTGATTGGTTTGTGCAAAAGTTATAGCGTCTACAAAATAGGGGATAGATTTATGGCATTTTTTTTTACTAGTAATGGCGGTGATCAGCGATTTTTATCAGGACTGCGATATTGCGGCATACAAATCGGACACTTGTTGACACATTTCTTTTTCGTACATCACGGGACACAGAGCGACTTAGTCATTACTAATGGGTTATATAGATACCTTCAGGTGCTGGCACTGGCAACTTCCAAAACCGGAAGTACCCTCCCCTATATAAGCCCCTCCCATCCGGGAGCACCTCAGTTTTTTGCCAGTGTCTAAGGTGTTGGCCAAGAAGTAACATGTGTTTTTTCACTGAGCTTGCGTACAGGTTCTTTTGGGCCTCAGTAAGCTATTCTGGATCCGACCAAAAAAGCTTCATAGCTAAACGGTCGGTACCCGGGCCTTGCAAGAGAAGAGCAAGGTTTGCCTGTAATGCCTCTCTTAGGAGGGCTGGACCCTGGGATCCAGAGCTCTGGTCATACCCACGACCAAGATGTTTTCTGTGCAGGGTGCTATACAGGTCCAGGGGAGTGGAATCCTTCGGAACCCGGTCCCTGAAGGTTTTATTACAAAGCCTGCCGTGATAGGTGAAGTTTGGGCTTCTGTGGACCAAACAGAGTCCTGCGGCGAGGAAAAGGTAAGTGGGGGCCCTCAGGAACTTGGTTCTATTGGGGGACCCCCAAGCCTAATTTGTCTTTCTGCCTGTTACCTAAGGTATTCCCGCTAATATTCTGTGCATGCCTGTAACTACTAAGAAAATGTAAAAATTCTAACAGTAGGCAAGAAAAAAAATGGTAAGACCGCGGTACCTGTGTTGAACACTAGAGGCCGCTATGGTTCTTTTTCTTGTAAATGTGGATTTTTTCTTCTGAAGTCAAATCCAGGCAGTTGGTAAGTTCTCTGTTGGGAAGCTGTCTCCTCTGCCCTGTTGCTCCGCTCATCCATCCCCGGGCCCTGCGGCAGGGACCCTGGCTCCCATCTAGATCCTTGTTTTTTTTAAAAAGGCGCCGAAGGCGCACGTGCCCGCGCGCGTGCACGCGCCTCCCTATATAGAGGCGATCTGGAAAAAAGGGCGGAGCGGGTGGATGACGCTCGGTGTGCGCCGCTACTGCGCATGTGCGGGCGTCCAGCATGTTTAAAGGCACAATCACAGCTGGCTACTGAAATGCACAGACAGAGCTAGCAACAGTAAAAAGGCACACAGAGGCGGTTGATGCAGGCATCCCCTAGAAAGGCACTTTTAGTAGACACCAACTGTTATATAGCAGCAAATGTGCTAGACTATTCTCAGTAAAAGTGGTGTATTACGGCTGGAATACCTCAGCTTTGGGCTTAGGAATATGCCGTCCAGAAGCTCCGGAACTAAAGCTTCCAGGAAGCGAAAGGGGTCTCCATCGGGCTCTGAGAATCTTGGGCATGCTTCTGCTGCACCAGTCTCCCCTGAAAATTCAGAGGTTAGTGACCATAGAGACCCCGCAGGAGTACCTGGTACTGTGGCTGTCCTCAGTTCACCTGCTCCTGTGTATGCAACAGAGGAGGTTTTTGCCTCAACTCTGGGAGGACTGGAAGAGAGATTGACTAAATTGATCGCTGCTTCCCTATCACAGGGAAAGCGCGCCCGATCTCCGTCTCCTCCCTCAGAGTGCCTGTTAGCGGAGCAACAGTCCCTTGCAGGGATCGACCTACCTGATGGGGATCAGGATGAGGTTGATTCTGTTGTAGAGGAATCAACAGTGGAAGAACCATTTTCAGCGTCACATGCTGAAAGAGTATGGGTTCAGTCTCTGACTGATATGGTCCGATCAGCATTTCAAATGCCCCTTGCGGAGCCATTAACCACTTCTGTCTCCTCGTTGGGGTCGCTAAAAGCTCCCCAGACTGTTTGTTCCTTTCCAATCCATCCTTTACTGGAAGGACTCATTTACCAGGATTGGGAACATCCTGATAAAATATTTACTCCCCCCAAGAGATTTCCGGTGGTCTATCCCATGGAGGATAAGTTCATCAAAAAAATGGAGGGTCCCTACAGTGGACGCAGCCATCTCTTGTGTGAATAAATCACTGACATGTCCAGGAGATAATGTCTAAATGTTCAAGGACCCAATAGATAAAAAATTGGAGTCCTTATTAAAATCTGCTTTCTCTACAGCAAGCTGGGTGACACAACCAGCAGTAGCAGCTATTGGGGTCTGCCAAGCAGTGAAAGATCAGTTGAAACAGGTCTTAAGGGACTTGCCAGATCAGCAGGCTCTTGCCCTAGCTGATCTACCTAGAGCCTTATGTTTTGTGGTTGACGCCATCAAGGATTCAATCCATCAGGCCTCCCGCTTTACGCTGTCTGTAGACATATGCGTAGGCTTCTATGGCTCAAAAACTGGTCTGCTGAGGCTCCCTGTAAGAAATTGCTGATTAGCTTCCCATTTTCATGGAGAACGCTTATTTGGAGAAGATCTGGACAAGTATATCCAGAAGATTTCTGCCGGTAAAAGTACACTCTTGCCGGTTAAGAACAAAGTTAGAAGTCCTTCTTTTAAGAGGCCTACTTCTCCAGTCCCTGGCACATCGGCTGTGAAACAGTTCCGACGGCCTCCGCGGTCAAATCCAGGGGGCAGAAATCAGGGACAATCACAGGGTAACAAGAAACCCTGGGTCAAGAGAGGTACGAAATCTCCCCCCAAGTTATGAAGGGTTGCCCCCACTCAATCGGGTGAGGGGAAGACTTCAGTTGTTCACAGAGACCTGGCGGGACACCATCAGAGACAGATGGGTGATCTCCGCAGTAAGTCTGGGATACAAGCTGGAGTTAAAAGACACTCCTCCTGACCATTTTATGAGGTCAAACGTGCCAAGCGATCCCCAGAAGAGAGGATCCCTCCTTCTGGCACTAGAACAACTATTGCTCCAAGGTGTAATCATGAAGGTTCCCTTGGAAGAATGCGATACGCCTGTGCATGAGGCTGCTGGGAAAAATGGTGGCTTCATTCGAAGCAGTACCCTACAGTCAATTCCATTCAAGGAACTTGCAGAGGGCCATACTGTCAGCCTGGAACAAAAAAGTTCAGGCTTTAGACTTACCAATGTCCCTGTCCCCTTCCGTTCGCAAGAGCCTCCATTGGTGGTTGGTGCCCCAGAATCTGGAAAAAGGGAAACCCTTCAGTCCGGATTCTTGGAAGGTGGTCACTACAGATGCCAGCCTCATAGGCTGGGGGGCAGTACTGGAGCAAGGGTCTCTCCAGGGCAAGTGGTCAGAAGCAGAGAAGGCCCTGCCCATCAATCTCTTAGAGATACGAGCAGCCCGGTATGCCCTAGTAGCATGGACATCCAAACTCCAAGGGTCCCCTGTCAGAATTCAATCAGACAATGCCACAGCAGTGGCATATGTCAATCACCAGGGTGGCACCAGGAGTCGTGCAGCCCAGAGGAAAGCGAATTGCATCCTGAAATGGGCAGAAAGATATGTCCCAGCCATATCCGCGGTTTTCATCCCAGGAGTGGAAAATTTGAGAGCGGACTTTCTAAGTCGCCAGCAATTATGCCCGGGGGAATGGTCTCTTCACCCCGAGGTTTTCCAGGCAATATGCCAGCAGTGGGGAACACCGGATGTAGATCTGCTAGCATCCAGATTCAACGCAAAGGTGGACAGATTTGTGTCTCGCACAAGGGATCCCCTAGCTTGCGGCTCGGATGCCCTAGTGTTCCCTTGGGATCAGTTCAAGCTGATATATGCATTCCCACCGCCACAATTGTTACCGCGATTAATCCGCAGAATCCGGGTAGAAAAGAAACCGGTGATTCTGGTAGCTCCAGCGTGGCCCCGAAGAGCATGGTACGCGGAGATCGTAAAGATGTCAGTGGGGAGTCCTTGGACCCTCCCACATCGTCCGGACCTGCTTTCGCAGGGACCGATATACCACCCTTCCTTACAAGCCCTAGGTTTGACGGCCTGGCTATTGAAGCCCACATTCTAAAAAAGAGAGGTCTCTCTAATCCTGTGGTATCTACCATGATCAATGCTAGGAAGCCGGTATCCAGGCAGATCTATTATAGGATCTGGAAGGCGTACATCGCGTGGTGTGAGGCCAAGAAATGGCATCCGCGTAAGTACGTAATAGGTAAGATTCTGGACTTCCTACAGTGGGCTGTGGATAGGAAGCTTGCCTTGAGTACTATCAAGGGTCAGATTTCGGCCTTGTCAATATTTTTTCAAAGGCCCTTGGCTTTGCATTCATTAGTCAAAGCTTTCATACAAGGAGTGATGCGTATTAGCCCTCCGGTTAGTATTCCCATATGTCCATGGGACTTAAACCTGGTTCTGTCGGTTCTACAGAAACAACCGTTTGAACCATTGCAGCACATTTCCTTGGTTCTTCTCACCAGGAAATTGATTTTCTTAGTAGCCATTTGTTCGGCTAAAGGAGTATCGGAATTAGCCGCCATGTCCTGTAAGGAGCCATATCTGGTTGTCCATTAGGACAGAGTAGTATTAAGTCCTCACCCAGCCTTTCTTCCTAAGGTGGTATCGAGGTTTCATTTGAACCAAGATGTGGTTCTTCCTTCTTTTTTTCCCAAACCTACCTCGGTAGAGGAAAAGTTATTGCATTCTTTGGATGTAGTAAGAGCAGTTAAAGCTTATCTAAAAGCCACTGCTCAGATTCGTAGAACGGATACTTTGTTTGTTCTGCCGGAAGGCCCCAGAAAGGGTCAGGCAGCATCAAAATCTACTTTAGCCAAGTGGATTCGACAGGTCATAATACAAGCCTATGGCTTGAAAAAGAGACCGCCTCTGTTCAAAGTTAGGGCGCACTCCACGAGAGCAGTTGGGAACTTCATGGGCAGTGCATCACCAGGCCTCCCTGGCTCAAATCTGTAAGGCCGGAACATGGTCTTCAGTACACACGTTTACTAGGTTCTACCAGGTGGACGTTAGAAGTCAGGAGGATGTCGCCTTTGGGCGCAGTGTGTTGCAGGCCGCAAAAGATCCTCATGCCTGATGGCGCCCAGCTTATGTATAGTGTATCCCCCCCTCATTTGGCATTGCTTTGGGACGTCCCATTAGTAATGACTAAGTCGCTCTGTGTCCCGTGATGTACGAAAAAGAAAAGGATTTTTATAACAGCTTACCTGTAAAATCCTTTTCTTGGAGTACATCACGGGACACAGAGCTCCCACCCCTCTTTTTTGGCGACACTTATTGCTTTGCTACAAAACTGAGGTGCTCCCGGATGGGAGGGGCTTATATAGGGGAGGGTACTTCCGGTTTTGGAAGTTGCCAGTGCCAGCACCTGAAGGTATCTATATAATCCATTAGTAATGACTAAGTCGCTCTGTGTCCCGTGATGTACTCCAAGAAAAGGATTTTACAGGTAAGCTGTTATAAAAATCCCTTTTTTTGGGACCGTTGACATTTATACACTGATCAGTGCTATAAAAATGCACTGTTTACTGTATAAATGTCACTGGCAGGGAATGGGTTAACACTAGGGGGCGATCAAGTGGTTAGCTGTGTTCCCTAGGTGTGTTCTAACTGTGGGGGGAGATGGGACTGACTAGGGGAGGAGAGACTTAGTATGAACACACAATTTCTCTCCTCTCCCCTTAGAGAACCGGGGTTTGTGTGTTTACACACACAGATCCTGGTTCTCGCTCTGTCACGAGCGATTGTGGGTGCCCGGTGGTCATCGCGCTCGCCGGCACTCGCATCGGCTCCAGGGACACGCTTCGGTGGCACGCAGCCGGAGGAGTCTTAAAGAGCCGACGTACAGCTACGACAGTTCGTGCAGGGGAGCCAACCTGCCGGCTGGCCTGGAAGCAGTTAAGGAATGTAAACATCCCTTGTGACAGCAAAAGTCGTGTGACCGGTACTTTTGACCTTGAAAGCATTCAAAATGCCAAGATCGTCATTTTTTAATAATTTCAATTTTCAAAAATGGCACTGTTGACATCCAGGTTAACCTGGAAGTGATGTCATGTCATTGGATCCGGGGTATTATAGAAGAGACCTGATCAAAGCCAATTAGGCTTTGTGCCGGCTAGTAGCCCAGGCCTCATGGCAGATTGTCAAAGCCCAAGAGCAGAAGGCGGTGAGGAGGAGGGGGGGGGGGTTCGTGATCTTTTCAGAGCCTGGACTGATTCTGTGGCATCAGCTGACAACGGGCTTCAGCCAGCTGTTGGCTAAAAACATATCGCAGGAGTGCGGAACGAACTGAACTCCTGTGATCCATAGGTAATGTATAGCCAAAATAGCTTTGGCTATACTTCTCCTTTTTAATTGCTAAGGAGGAAAAATCTGGAAACACACTGTAGGTTCGTTTTATAGTGAGGATCTTGCTGGAATTTCTGTTGATAATCTTTACTACTAGCACATATAAACGCTGTAAACTATTGGCGCTATATAAAGTTTTTATAATAATATTTACATGACACATTCTTTGAATCGTATTTACTAAACCTTCAAAACCAGGCAGAGTAACTATCTGGAAGTATGGCCTATCAAGGTTCCCAGGTTCAGTGCCATAATCGTAACAATGATTTGCTGTGTTTTTCTTCAGTCTCTTACAACAGTGTGGTTCAGCTAGTCACCTAATAGCTGCTGTGTATTCCTTATAACCTCTCAAGTGCATATACAGTGGATGTAAAAAAATGAGACAAAATCATTTCAGAACCTTTTCCACCTTTAATGTGACCTATAAGCTGTACATCTCTGAACAACAACTGAAAAACAAACTGAAATCTTTTTTATCTTATAACTGGGGATGTAGCTGTGTTCAGAATTAAGCAATCACATTCAAACTCATGTTAAATAGGAGTCAGTACATGCCTGCCATCATTTAGAGTGCCTCTGATTGACCCCAAATAAAAGGTCTGCTGTAGTAGGTCTTTCTTTCTAGTAGGCCTTTCCTGAAATTTTCTTAGTCTCATCCTACAGCAAAAGCCATGGCCCACAGAGAGCTTCCAAAGCATCAGTGGGATATCATTTTTAAAAGGGATCGGTGAGGAAAAGGGTACAAATGAATTTACAAGGCCTTGGATATACCATGGAACACAGTGTAGACAGTCATCAAGTGGAGAAAATATGGCACAACAGTGACATTACCAAGAACAGGACGTCCCTCCAAAAATGATGAGAAGACATGAAGAAAATAAAACTTGTCAGGCAGGCTGCCAAGAGGCCTACAGCAACATTAAAGGAGCTGCAGGAATATCTGGCAAGTACTGACTGTGTGGTACATGTGACCACAATCTCTCGTATTCTTCATTATGTCTGGGCTATGGGGTAGAGTGGCAAGGTGGAAGCCTTTTCTTACAAAGAAAAACTTCCAAACCTGACAAAATTTTGCATAACAAACACATCTGAAGTCTCCTAACAGCATGTGGGAAATGTGTTCTAGTCTGATGAAACCAAGGTTCAACTTTTTGGTCATAATTCAAAAAGATATGTTTAGCTCAAAAACAACACTACACATCACCAAAAGCACACCATACCTACAGTAAAGCATGGTGGTGGTGGTGGTGGCGGCAGCATCAGGCTTTGGGGCTGTTTTTCCTCATCTGAAACGGGCCTTAGTCAAGGTAGAGGGAATTATGAGCAGTTCCATATACCAGTCAGGCTTCTGCTAGAAAGCTGAACATGAGGAGGAACTTCATCTTTCAGCAAGACAACGACCCAAAACATGCATCCAAATAAACAAAGGAATGGCTTCACCAGAAGAAAATTAAAGTTTTTGGAATGGCCCAGCCAGAGCCCAGACCTGAATCCGATTGAAAATCTGTGGGGTGATCTGAAGAGGGCTGTGCACAGGAGATGCCCTTGCAATCTGACAGTTTTGGAATTTTTGGGCAAAGAGTGGGCAAATATTGCCAAGTAAAGATGTGCCATGCTGATAGACTCGTACCCAAAAAGACTGTGTGCTGTAATAAAATCAAAGATGCTTCAACAAAGTATTAGTTTTAGGGTGTGCACACTTATGCAACCATATCATTTTATTTTTACTTTCCTCCACCTGAAAGATTTCAGTTTGTTGGTCAACTGAGTTGTACAGTTTATAGGTGGAAAAAGTTCTGAAATGATTTATCGTTCTCATCACAGAAACCTGACATTTTAATGGGTGTGTAGACTTTTTATAGCCACTGTACTTCTCCTGTGGCACTTAGTTCTGTACTCCTGTGACCCAGATTCAGTGACTGCTGGCTTTAGCCCGCTATCAGAAGACGTCACAGAGCCAGTCCAGGCTTTGCAGGAATCTGGACAATGTCGGGATATGCCCAGATGCCTGACCTGCAGCTAGCTCAGCCTCTCAGCACTTCCGCCCCCTCCACAGCCCTGGTGCTCCAGTGAGTGCTGGCAGTGCTAGTGAGACTGGCAGTCCCCGGCGCTCTGCTCACTGAAGACAGAACTGGGTGATCCGTGACCTTTAATCATTCAGTTCTTGGTGTAGCAGGAGGGGACATTTAAATAGGTGAGTATGAATGTTTTTATTTTTTTACGAATCCTGTAATTCTCTTTTAAATATCTCCAACGCAGTAAAGACTTTCCATTACTGCACTTGGGAATGAGAAAGATTTGATTTTAAAATGAATGCTAAAAATCCAAATGCAAAATGTGTTTATTCTGTGCAAATTGACAAGTTGGACATCAAACCTAAAAACCTTCAAATGCCAATAGATATATCCTTTAACCTGTCCTCAGAGCCCACTAACAGGCCAGGTTTTATGTATTACCTTGGGAAGATGCAGACTAAAATACTGCGATCACTGAGCAGCAAATGATATCACCTGTGATGTATTTCAGTTATCTTGCAAACCTGGCCTGTTAGGCTGGATTCACACCTATGCAGTTTTAGTGTTTTGGGGATTTTGCAGATTTGCACTACTGAAACGTGTTCCATAGGAAACCATGTTAAATGGACTGTAGTGCAAAATGCAAAAAGCACTAAAACTGCATAGGTGGGAATCCAGCCTTTGTGGGCCCTGAGGACAGGGTTGATGACCACTGCTTCCCGACCGCCGCACGCCGATATACCTCGGCAGAATGGCACGGGCAGGCAAATGGGCGTACCTGTACGTCCCTTTGAATTTGCAGCCTAGCGGGCGTGCACCCGCCACGCGCGTGCCTCGGGAATGTGCCCGCAGGTCCTTTGAACTCGAAGTTCGCCCGCAATTGTGGCGAGGAGAGGCAGAACAGGGAGATGCTTATGTAAACAAGGCATTTCCCTGTTCTGCCTAGTGACATGACAGGGATCTACTGCTCTCTGTCATCGGGAGCAGTGATCTCTGTCATGTCAGTGGTAGCCCACCCCCCTACAGTTAGAATCACTTCCTAGGACACACTTAACCCCTTGATCGCCCCCTAGTGTTTAACCCCTTCCTTGCCAGTGTAATTTATACAGTAATCGGTGGCTATTTGTAGCTCTGATCACTGTATAAATGTGAATGGTCCCAAAATGGTGTCAAGTGTCAGATGTGTCCACCATAATGTCACAGTCCCAATAAAAATTGCAGATCGCCGCCATTACTAGTAAAAAAAAAAATATATAATAAAAATGCCATAATCTATCCCCTATTTTGTAGACGCTATAACTTTTGCGCAAACCATTCAATATACGCTTAATTTTTTTTTCATATACCAGTATATATATTTTGGGGATATTTTAGTAAAAAATATTGCTTTTTTTTTCAAAATTGTTGCTCTTTTGTTTATAGCGCAAAAAATAAAAACCGTAGCGGTGATACCACCAAAAGAAAGCTATATTTGTGGGGAAAAAAGGACGATGATTTTTTGTTTGGGTACAACGTTGCACGACCGCGCAATTGTCAGTCAAAGCAACGCAGTGCTGAATCGCAAAAAATGCTCTGGTCAGGAAGGGGGTAAATTCTTCCAGGGCTGAAGTAGTTAATGAAAATGCCAGGGTCATGTCTGTCAGTCATTTGGGCCCTGTATGGCTAGGCTATGAGCTTGTGTTGATGAGGTCAGTTTGAGACTGTTCTGAGATCAATTGAGTTCATTGGCAGGTACGAATGACCTGCTGTTGACCATTTTCTGACCTGCATTTGACTTAATTCAAGTGGGTTTTGCACTCTTATAGGCTTGTATGGAAATGCAAATCCTGCTTTAAGCAAACAAAAGCTCATGGACACGGGCCATTAAAGTGGTTAGACATAAATGGTCTACATAGAGATGTGATCTTGATTTCGCTAAATAATTTGTGATGCCAGCTTATATGTACATTGCCTTGGAAAAATCTAAATTGCCAAAATCATCCCCACAGCACATTTAGGGTGGGTAGGGTGGCTAGTTGGTTTGCATTTTTGTTGAAAAATTTGTAGCGACACCATACATTGAGAGTTAGGGCCTAGTTCACACCAGTAGCTTCTTTCCAACCCTGCTGCTGGTGTGGACTAGGCCCTATGTTGGCAGTAGTGCCGATGTGCTGAATACAGTGCATTGCATTGTACCTTTTTCTTTCTCGTACATCACGGGACACAGAGCGGCATAGTCATTACTATGTGGGTTATATAGTTTACCTTCAGGTGCTGGCACTGGCAACTTCCAAACCGGAAGTACCCTCCCCTATATAAGCCCCTCCCATCCGGGAGCACCTCAGTTTTTTGCCAGTGTCTAAGGTGTTGGCCAAGAAGTAACATGTGTTTTTCACTGAGCTTGCGTACAGGTTCTTTTGGGCCTCAGTAAGCTATTCCGGATCCGACCAAAAAAGCTTCATAGCTAAACGGTCGGTACCCAGGCCTTGCAAGAGAAGAGCAAGGTTTTGCCTGTAATGCTTCTCTTAGGAGGGCTGGACCCTGGGATCCAGAGCTCTGGTCATACCCACGACCAAGATGTTGTCTGTGCAGGGTGCTATACAGGTCCAGGGGAGTGGAATCCTTGGGAACCCGGTCCCTGAAGGTTTAATTACAATGCCTGCCGTGAGAGGTGAAGTTTGGGCTTCTGTGGACCAAACAGAGTCCTGCGGCGGGGAAAAGGTAAGTGGGGGCCCCTCAGGAACTTGGTTCTATTGGGGGACCCCCAAGCCTAATATGTCTTTCTGCCTGTTACCTAACGGTATTCCCGCTAAATATCTGTGCATGCCTGTAACTACTAAAAAATTTAATAATTTTAAGAGTGGTCAAGAAAAAAAAAAATGGTTAAACCGCGGTACCTGTGTTAAACCACTAGAGGCCGCTGTGGAACGTTGTTTTCTTGTCATGTGGATTTTTTCTTTCCAAGTCAAAATCCAGGCAGATGGTAAGTTCTCTAAATGGAAAACTGTTTCCTCTGCCATGTTGCAATGCTCATCCATCCCCCAGCCCTGTGGTAAACAGGGCCCTGGCTTCTGTCCCTAGTTCCTTTTCAAAAAGAGCGCCGAAGGCGCACGTGCACGCGCCTCTATTTATAGAGGTGAGCTGGAAAAAGGGGCGGAGCTTGGTGGATGACGCTCTGTGCGCGCCGCAGCGCTTCTGCGCATGTGCGGGAGTGCCAGCATGTTAAAAAGCACAATTAGGTGTTGTCAGCTGGTTATGGAAGGCAGAAACAGAGCTGGCAACATTTAGAAAGGCATACAGCAGGCGGTTGATGCAGGCATCCCCATAGAAAGGCACATTAGTAGACACCAACTGTTTATATAGCAGCAATTGTGCTAGACTATTGTCAGTAAGTGGTGTATTTCGGCTGGAATACCTCAGCTTTGGTCTTAGGAATATGCCGTCTAAAGTCTCCGGGACTAAGAATCCCAGGAAGCAAAGGGGGTCTCCATCGGGCTCTGAGGATCTTGGGCATGCTTTGGCTGCACCAATCTCCCCTGAAAAATCAGAGGTTAGTGACCGTAGAGCACCCTCAGGAGTACCTGGTACTGTGGCTGTCCTCAGTTCACCTGCTCCTGTGTATATAACAGAGGAGGTTTTTTCCTCAGCTCTGGGAGGACTGGAAGAGAGATTGACAACATTGATCGCTGCTTCCCTGTCAGAGGGAAAGCGCGCCCGATCTCTGTCTCCTCCCTCAGAGTACCTGTTAGCAGAGCAAGAGTCCCATACAGGGATCGACCCACCTGAAGGGGATCAGGATGAGGTTGATTCTGTTGTAGAGGAATCAACAGTGGAAGAGCCATTCTCAGCATCACATGCTGAAAGATTATGGGTTCAGTCCCTGACTAACATGGTCCGATCAGCATTTAAAATGCCCCTTGCGGAGCCATCATCCACTTCTGTCTCCTCGTTGGGGTCGCTAAAAGCTCCCCAGACTGTTTGTTTCTTTCCAATCCATCCTTTACTGGAAGGGCTCATTTACCAGGATTAGGAACATCCTGATAAAATATTTACTCCTCCCAAGAGATTTCCGGTGGTCTATCCCATGGAGGATAAGTTCATCAAAAAATGGAGGGTCCCTACAGTGGACGCAGCCATCTCTTGTGTGAATAAATCACTGACATGTCCAGTAGATAAAGTCCAAATGTTCAAGGACCCAATAGATAAAAAATTGGAGTCCTTATTAAAATCTGCTTTCTCTACAGCAGGCTTGGTGACACAACCAGCAGTGGCAGCTATTGGGGTCTGCCAAGCAGTGAAGGATCAGTGGAAACAGGTCTTAAGGGACCTGCCAGATCAGCAGGCCCTTGCCCTAGCTGATCTACCTAGAGCCTTATGCTTTGCGGTTGACGCCATAAAGGATTCAATCCATCAGGCCTCCCGCCTTACGCTGTCTGTAGTACATATGCGCAGGCTTCTATGGCTCAAAAACTGGTCTGCTGAAGCTCCCTGTAAAAAATTGCTGGTTAGCTTCCCATTTCATGGTGAACGCTTATTCGGGGAAGACCTGGACAAATATATCCAGAAAATTTCCAGCGGTAAAAGTACACTCTTACCGGTTAAAAACAGAGTTAGTGGTCCCTCTTTTACGAGGCCTGCTTCTCCAGTCCCTGGGACATCAGCTGTGAAACAGTTCCGACGGCCTCCTCGGTCAAATCCCGGGGGTAAAAATCAGGGACAATCGCAGGGTAACAAGAAACCCTGGGTCAGGAGAAGTACAAAACCTCCCCCAAAATCAAATGCATGAAGGGTTGCCCCCACTCAATCGGGTGGGGGGAAGACTTCAGTTGTTCGCAGAGACCTGGCGGGACACGATCAGAGACAGATGGGTGCTCTCCGCAGTAAGTCTGGGATACAAATTGGAGTTAAAAGACTCCCCTCCTTCCCATTTTATAAGGTCGAACGTGCCGAGGGATCCCCGGAAGAGAGGATCCCTCCTGTTGGCACTAGAACAACTATTGCTCCAAGGAGTAATTATGGAGGTTCCCCTGGAAGAATGCGGGTTCGGGTTTTACTCAAACCTCTTTACAGTCCCAAAACCAAACGGGGACGTGAGGCCCATATTAAATCTAAAAGGGCTAAACAAATTCCTACATATCAGAACTTTCAGGATGGAGTCGATCCGATCGGTGACCACTGCCCTACAAGGGAAAGAATGGCTAGCCTCGATCGACATCAAAGATGCTTATTTGCACATTCCCATCTTTCCAGTTCACCAAAAATTTCTACGCTTTGCAGTAGAAGGGCGCCATTTTCAGTTCAGAGCCTTACCCTTCGGTCTGGCCACAGCACCACGAGTGTTCACAAAAATTCTGGCCCCATTATTGGCCAATCTAAGAACACAAGGTGTAACGATAATGGCATATCTAGACGACTTGTTGCTGATGGACCACTCAGTGGAAAAACTAGAAGTGGTTGTTCACGAGACAATCAAGTATCTGGAATCTCACGGTTGGATTATCAACCGAGACAAGTCAGCCCTAAAACCAGTCAAAAGTCTGGAATACTTGGGGCTAAGGCTGGATTCAGACCAGAGAAAAATTTTCTTGCCTCAAGAAAAGGTGTCGGTTTTGAGAGATTTGATCCACCTAGTGGGTACAAAAAGACAGCCGTCCATACGCCTGTGCATGAGGCTGCTGGGAAAAATGGTGGCATCATTCGAAGCAGTACCCTACGGTCAATTCCATTCAAGGAATTTGCAAAGGGCCATACTGTCAGCCTGGAACAAAAAAGTTCAGGCCCTAGACTTACCAATGTCCTTGTCCCCTTCCGTTCGCAAGAGCCTCCGTTGGTGGTTGGTTCCCCAGAATCTGGAAAAAGGGAAATCCTTCAGTCCGATTTCTTGGAAGGTGGTCACTACAGATGCCAGCCTTATAGGCTGGGGAGCAGTACTGGAGCAATGGTCTCTCCAGGGCAGATGGTCGGATGCAGAAAAGGCCCTGCCCATCAATCTCTTAGAGATACGAGCAGCCCGGTATGCCCTAGTAGCATGGACATCCAAACTCCAAGGGTCCCCTGTCAGAATTGAATCAGACAATGCCACGGCAGTGGCATATATCAATCATCAGGGTGGCACCAGGAGTCGTGCAGCCCAGAGGGAAGTAAATTGCATCCTGAAATGGGCAGAAAGATATGTCCCAGCCATATCCGCGGTATTCATTCCAGGAGTGGAGAATTGGAAGGCGGACTTTCTAAGTCGCCAACAATTATGCCCAGGGGAATGGTCCCTTCACCCCGAGGTTTTCCGGACAATATGTCAGCGGTGGGGAACACCAGATGTAGATCTGCTAGCATCCAGATTCAACGCAAAGGTGGACAGGTTTGTCTCTCGGACAAGGGATCCCCTAGCTTGCGGCTCGGATGCCCTAGTGTTCCTTTGGGATCAGTTCAAGCTGATATATGCATTCCCACCGCCACAATTGTTACCTCGATTACTCCGCAGAATCAGGGTAGAAAAGAAACCGGTGATTCTGGTAGCTCCAGCGTGGCCCCGAAGAGCATGGTACACGGAGATTGTAAAAATGTCTGTGGGGAGTCCTTGGACCCTCCCACATCGTCGGACCTGCTTTCACAAGGACCGATATACCACCCTTCCTTACCAGCCCTAGGTTTGACGGCCTGGCTATTGAAGCCCACATTCTAAAAAAGAGAGGTCTCTCTAATCCTGTGGTATCTACCATGATCAATGCCAGGAAGCCGGTATCCAGGCAGATCTACTATAGAATCTGGAAGGCGTACATCGCTTGGTGTGAGGCCAAGAAATGGCATCCACGTAAGTACGTAATAGGTAGGATTCTGGACTTCCTACAGTGGGCTGTAGATAGGAAGCTTGCCTTGAGTACTATCAAGGGTCAGATTTCGGCCTTGTCAATATTTTTTCAAAGGCCCTTGGCTTCGCATTCACTAGTCAAAGCCTTTATACAAGGAGTGATGCGTATTAGCCCTCCGGTTAATATTCCCATATGTCCATGGGACTTAAACCTGGTTCTGTCGGTTCTACAGAAACAACCATTTGAACCATTACAGCACATTTCCTTGGTTCTTCTCACCAGGAAATTGATTTTTCTAGTAGCCATTTGTTCGGCTAAAAGAGTGTCGGAATTGGCCGCTATGTCCTGTAAAGAGCCATATCTGGTTATCCATAAGGACAGAGTAGTGTTACGTCCTCATCCAGCCTTTCTTCCTAAGGTGGTATTGAGGTTTCATTTGAACCAAGATGTGGTTCTTCCTTCCTTTTTCCCCAAACCTAGTTCGGTAGAGGAAAAGTTATTACATTCTTTGGATGTAGTAAGAGCAGTTAAAGCTTATCTAAAAGCCACTGCTCAGATTCGCAGAACGGATACTTTGTTTATTCTGCCGGAAGGCCCCAGAAAGGGTCAGGCAGCATCAAAATCTACTTTAGCCAAGTGGATTCGACAGGTCATAATGCAAGCCTATGGCTTGAGAAGGAGACCGCCTCCGTTCAAAGTTAGGACGCACTCCACGAGAGCAGTTGGAACTTCATGGGCAGTGCATCACCAGGCCTCCCTGGCTCAAATCTGTAAGGCCGCAACATGGTCTTCATTACACACGTTTACTCGGTTCTACCAGGTGGACGTTAGAAGGCAGGAGGATGTCGCCTTTGGGCGCAGTGTGTTGCAGGCCGCAAAAGATCCTCATGTCTAAGATAGAGCCCAGCTTATGTATGGTGTATCCCCCCCCCCCCTCATTGGGCATTGCTTTGGGACGTCCCACATAGTAATGACTATGCCGCTCTGTGTCCCGTGATGTACGAGAAAGAAAATAGGATTTTTATAATAGCTTACCTGTAAAATCCTTTTCTTGGAGTACATCACAGGACACAGAGCTCCCACCCCTCTTTTGGGGACACTTATTGCTTTGCTACAAAACTGTGGTGCTCCCGGATGGGAGGGGCTTATATAGGGGAGGGTACTTCCGGTTTGGAAGTTGCCAGTGCCAGCACCTGAAGGTAAACTATATAACCCATTAGTAATGACTATGCCGCTCTGTGTCCCGTGATGTACTCCAAGAAAAGGATTTTACAGGTAAGCTGTTATAAAAATCCTATTTTTTTTTGTTGTTCTAACTTTTATTGAAATGTCACGTCTCATTCAGTTCTCTTTTCTGCAACGTTGTTGTGATGCGGTGTACTGCATAGTAACATGCTTGAGTGAAAAAAGTATAGCATGCTGTGCTTTTTCTCAGTGCACACCACCACACTTAACTGACTGAATTTTAAATGAGACCAATTGCCTTGTCTTTGCATTGGGACTGTACTAGGAAACAGGACAGCCCGACCCACCTGGCGTTAAATGGACCAAAAACCAGGCTATATTGCACTTTTTTTTTATTATTATTATTTCTTGAACGTAAGCGACTACGGTCAATATAGAACAAAATATAAGATGTTTGCTGGCATTATGTAATGACTAGTGCTGACTGGTTGCCACTTACTTTTTTCTCAAGAATAATGTACCCAGATGTGTGCTGCATGCATCATTTTTGAATGGCTCCAATGGTATGGTGCTTCTGTGACTATAAACTGTGTCATACGCCTCTCTGCCTCTCTGGTTGAATATGTAAGATGCCTTTTTTCTAATTCTTTAGTCTTCATCTTTATAGGTGGCAGTTAAATGAGTAATACGGTTATTTTTATTATTAGGCCTTCGTCATAGATTTCACAAGAGCTTTTCCATATGGTGTCTATTGAACAGCTGCTCTGCTGAACAGTCCATAGCTAGTAAAGACCACCATAAAAAGTGGAAGCTGCACATTCCAAAATCAATGGCAAATTCTGAACATGTAGGGATATTCAAGTTTATCCGATTACTGTCTTTCAACTCTCAATTTAGCTAGGGAGCATGTGATAGTGTGGAGCCTAAGCTGATATTTAATTGATGTCAGACTGAGATCTTGTGACCAGGATGATCATTAGGCTGCTGCTGTGTTTAATCATGCAATGACAAAGTCATGGAAGTAGTAAGCTGGGATTTTGTTTTTCTTTACAATCTCCATTTCTAAGGTAGGCAAGATATATTATGCATTATTGAGCTATTTATATACCATGTAGAAAATGGAGAGCTGACACTGAACAGTATAATGAAAGACAAACAAAAGCCATGAGAACCAGTTCACTAAATCATAGCTTATTTAGCATTCTCATTATTGTGTGGTGTTATTTTTTTAAGGTCAAAAATTATGATTTGAGTTTACTTAGAGGTTTTCATGCACTGATCAAGTTTCACGAAACACATACTTGTTGATTTTTGCAGTATTTTTTGTGTCCGTTAAATCCACAAAAATGATTACTAATTGTTTGAGGGGTATTTCATCCCCTTTAAAATGTGGCTAGCTTCGGACCAACAATTTTATTGTGTGGTTAAATGAGGTATCCATTGATTTGTTCAGTAGAAAAAAAAGCCGTTTGAGATGAATTATTGTCTTTTTAGAAAAGTGCAATTTCATAAGAAATAAAGATCTGTTCTGGCTAAATAACAATTTCATATAGAAAAAAACAATTTAATGTGGAAAAACATTGCCCTTCTGTGCAGTATTCATGAGAATTGAACATATCGATAACATTATAATGAGATTTTAACACCGTTAAAATAACTGATACAACTTGGTAACTTACTGCACGATAGTTGGCATTACTGTATACATTTCAAGATATGCAGACAAATGTGAAAAATGTCACTCATTTAAGAAACGAAAACTAAACATTTGTTTCACATTTAAAGTGCACCCTGCGTACCAGCTGAAATGTTAAAATTTGGCTGAGGAAGTGGCTAAGTGCATTTAATATTAAATCGGAGCGAAGGGCAGTGCAAAGGTAGTTGATACAAATTCACTAGGAATAGGATCCGAACACAGCTCAGCTCATCCCTAGTGTTTAGGGAGGGGGATCGCACTTCTTCTTGTGGACTATACACCCTTGCAAACTTCTGCATAATATTTAATATGTGTTGAAGCTTGACAACCGCATGAAAGTGATCGCTCTCTGGCCAGTCCCTTCTTTTATTTTTACAGTTTCAAATTCCTACCAGAAAAAAGGCTTCTAGGCCTATACCAGTGATGGCGAACCTTGGCACTCCAGATGTTTTGGAACTACATTTCCCATGATGCTCAATCACACTGAAGAATGCATGAGCATCATGGGAAATGTAGTTCCAAAACATCTGGGGTGCCAAGGTTCGCCATTACTGGTATAGGCCTAGAAGCCTTTTTTCTGGTAGGAATTTGAAACTGTAAAAATAAAAGAAGGGACTGGCCAGAGAGCGATCACTTTCATGCGGCTGTCAAGCTTCAACACGTATTAAATATTATGCAGAAGTTTGCAAGGGTGTATAGTCCACAAGAAGAATTGCGATCCCCCTCCCTAAACACTAGGGATGAGCTGAGGTGTGTTCGGATCCTATTCCTAGTGAATTTGTATCAACTATCTTTGCACTGCCCTTCACTCCGATTTAATATTAAATCACTGGCCTATTCAAAGCAGTGACAGAATTACGGTGGCTGCAGCTGCCCATGGCTGTTTGTGGCTGTGCACACATTCAACGATTAACTGCGGTTAGGGGCCGCCTTTCCCTTATTAAAGGTAATCCACGATATCCAATTACATCCAAAACAACCACAGATGGTAGCTATTGACAGACACCTGTCATTCTGGCCACATGAATCTTCCAATTCTTGCTTTTTGAATTCATACTATGGCCCTAAGCACAAGTGTGAATGGGGCTGTGCAAAATGAATGATATGCCTAACCTAGCGCAGTGCATGAAAATGCATGCGTTAAAGTGCACTGCATTGTGTTGTGTCCGGGCTCTGATCTGTTTTTTATTTTTTTTTCTTGATGCTCAGTTTTCAGGTATTTGAGTTTGTGGGTAGATGACTGTTGCCTCCTTGTTTGATTGTGATCAATGTTTATTAAAAATGGTGTTGTACCCGATTATTAAAAGAAAAATATATTTTGTATTGGATTTGTTTAAATTCACAAAACAATTTTGGGGAAACAATATCTATTGCATGTACATACGCATACATGTTTAGATACAAGAGTCCATTTTATGAAAAAACTGTCTTTCAGTTTTCATTTAATACAGAATGAATAGGAACACAACTATGATTGGTTATTTTATTCTATTTTTCATTCACTTCTTAATAGGAATCTGATGGTCAAGGCTGTCCTTTCTGTCGTTGTGAAATCAAGGGGACTGAACCAATTATAGTTGACCCTTTTGACCCAAGTAATGAGAACAGGATCTGCAACAATATGGACTGTTTAGGTACTTCAATATTGGATTTTGATGAGGATGACGAGAGGGAAGAATGCTTGATGATAATGAACAGACTGGCTTCAATGAGGAAGGTAAAGAAATGTATTTTTATTTTATTTATACATCTGAAAATTTGTGCCCGGTAGATTGCTCTTCTAAAGGTTTGGGACACATCTCATTCCTTCATATAGTAACAATGTTACCATAAGTTGTTGGGATAATTTTTGCTGTAAATTTGTGTTTAGTTTTCTTTCCTCTGGTTTTAACTCAACCGTAACATTCCGATAGGTTAACCAATTTCTAATTGCTAATGGGGCATGAAATTATTTGGTTCATTATATTCTGATCAGCTTAAAGTGGGAGTAAGCTCCCTTTTTTGCTTTGTATCTACAGATAAGCCTATAAAGCTCACCTACAGGTACTGTAAATATCTCCTAAATGTCCACCGTTTAGGAGATATTTACATGTGAAGCAGCCTGTGACTACACCAGTGCATGCGCACTGAACGCTCAATAAATGGCATGCCGCCAATTGATAGAGCTGTGCTGCAGCCATGACTCCCACATGCACAGGAGTGTGGTCATCACATTCAGGTGGCCGGAGCTGGCAAACCCGGAAGGAAGAATGGGTGAAGATGGATCCCCTGTCGGTGGTAACAGGGTGCTGCTGGAGAGACCCGTTTCACAATTTAAAGTCAGCAGCTACAAATAAAAGGACACTTACCTGTCCAGGGTTCAAGCATTCACCTGGGCCAGTTGTTCGCTGGTCTTTGGGTCCCTAGTGCCGCTATGCCAACTATGGGAAGCTGGCTTTGACTCCTTGTGGCTTCACAGCTGGCTCACTACTGCGCTTCACTCTGTGAATAGCCCTGCAGCCTACTGGGACCTGTGACGTGTCACAAAAGGCTACAGGGGGTTGGGTCAAACTTCGGGCTCTAATCGCCTAGGTCATCTGGGAGGAAGTGGAAGCTGGTACATGTCAAAATCAGTGAACCGGCTTCCCCTCCCCCCAAAATAAAAGTGTCTAAAAGTTGAAGGGGGGGGGGGCATTGAAGTGGAACTTCCCTTTAGGGGTAAAGTTCCACTTTTAAATGAGGCAATCAGATGCATCCTTTTATATGTATTAGCCAGTGTAAAACACACAACAAAGCAATATATTTCATACATAAGAACTAAATATTAACCACTTATCGACCATGCACTGTATATATACGTCTGCAGAATGGCTCGTACAGGCACAATCACGTACCTGTACGTCCCCTTTAACTGCCCGACGAGCGGGGCGCGCGCACGCCGGCGCGCTCCCGACCCCCCTGCCTTCCCCGTGAGTCGGACCGCGGGTCTCGCGGACTCTATCGCTGCGGGGATCCCCACGATTGTCTCACGGAGGTATGGAGCAGGGCGATGCTTGTGTAAACAAGCATTTCCCTGCTCTGCCTAGTAACAATGACACCGATCTCGGCTCCGTGTACACGGAGCCGAGATCAGTGTCATGTGACACATAGCCTGACCCCTCCCTCAGTAAGTAAACACAAGCAGGGAACATTTAACCCAGACAGCGCCACCTAGTGGTTAACCCCTTCACTGCCAGTGTCATTTTCACAGTAACCAGTGCATTTTTATAGCACTGATCGCTGTGAAAATGACAATGGTCCCAAAAATGTGTCAAAAGTGTCCGATGTGTCCGCCATAATGTCGCAGTCACGAATAAAAATCGCTGATCGCCACCATTACTAGTAAAAAAAAAAATATTATTAAAAATGCCATAAAACTATCCCCTATTTTTTAAACGCTATAACTTTTGCACAAACCAATCAATAAACGCTGATTGCGATTTTTTTTTTTTTTTTTTTTACCAAAAATATGTGGAAGAATACGTATCGGCCTAAACAGGAAAAAAAACGTTTTTTTTATATATTTTTGGGGGATATTTATTATAGCAAAAAGTTAAAAATATTGCATTTTTTTCCAAATTGTCGCTCTATTTTTGTTTAGCGCAAAAAATAAAAACCGCAGAGGTGATCAAATACCACCAAAAAGAAAGCTCTATTTGTGGGGAAAAAAGGATGTCAATTTTGTTTGGGATCCACGTCGCACGACCGCGCAATTGTCAGTTAAATCGACGCAGTGCCGAATCGCAAAAAGGGGCCTGGTCTTTATGCTGCGTATTGGTCCGGGGCTTAAGTGGTTAAAGCTGCACGATTAATCGTTAAAAATCACAATCTCGATTCAAACCCCCCCCCCCCTCACGATCTTAATACAGCATTTCCACGATTCATACAGTGCAGAGCTGTTCTCTGCTCATTCACAGCTGTCAAAGGAAAAAAAAGTCAAATGTTTATCAACATTGTCAGTACTGGGAGATGACTAAAAACATTGTATCTCTTGGTTATTTTAGATAAAAGGGATGAACTTCGGTCTGTAAATGAGGTCAGTTTAACCACTTAAAGACTAAACCTTTTTCTGACGCTTGTTGCTTGCAAGTTATAATCAATATTTTTTGCTTACTAATTACTTGGAACCCCCAAACATTATATATATATTTTTATTAGAGACCCTAGAGAATAAAATGGCGGTTGTTGCAAAATTTATGTCACACTGTATTTGCGCAGCGGTCTTTCAGGGGCGGTTCCCACTGGAGCGATGTGCGACATTGGATGTGATTTGCACTGCAATGCAAATCACATGTCATCTCTGTGCGACGCGACAGATAGTATGGCTGAATTCGGATTGCATGGGTTTTCAGACCCATGTGATGCGATTCCTGTCTGAATTTGCAATTCGCACTGCGATATGCAAACTGATTTGGGGGTGTCATTAACTTTCAATTGACACTCCCAGCAGATCACATAGGGCAGTGTGAACTGCCGCCGGGAGCCATGCGATGCGGAAACACGCAGTGAATTTGCAGGGTTGCCGCATCACTGCAGTGTGAACCAAACCTAAAACTAAATTTTCTGGGACAAAATACACTTCAATTAATTTTAACAAAAACTAAACCGTAAAGTTGGCACATTTTTTTGTATAATGTGAAAGATGTGACGCCCTGAGAATCGTGATCTTTATTCTAAGCAATAAAATTGTGATTCTCATTTTAGCCAGAATCGTGTAGGTCTACTAAATTTGCAAACCATATGCTTTTGGATTGCAGAATAGTGCAAAAACCATAAAAAGTCCACTTTCTTATAAAATAAAGGTAAAACAGAATAAAATAGTTTGTGTTTTGATCTTCTTGCAATTATATTTCTCCAAGCGGCTGTGTGTATCCACTTCCATCACTGTGCAAACCTCCATATTCAGTGTTTATAAAGAAAACCAGCAGGATAAGACCTTTTTATTATAAAGGTTAAAAAATGCTTCCCACCTTTTGCTGATATTATTTCCTTCTTTGTACTCTTCCACGCCACATAACACATAGGTTTCCTGATATTTAAATAACACTTCCACAATAGTATTTCCTCTGAGTATAAGGCTGCGCCTCCGCAGTGCAATACACAAAGATATTCCAATAGTGTAATACAGGCTTATGTTTAAAACCAATGCATAAATAAACTTGCATTTAAAAGTGCTAAACTGCCAGCTCAGATACTTATACTGTACCATTGCAGAGTTGTGTACCATTGGCAACGGGCATCACTGTCTGCAAAAATAAAGATTTTCATAACAAAAAGTAATAACATGAGAAGAACATATAAATTAATGGCATTTATAGGGGGCCTTAAATGCAGCCCCTCTTAAAGCCAAATGGTTGCAAATAAATTCCAAGTAAATGCTGCAGAAAGCTGCTGGAGACTGCAGACATGCAACAGAACATGGTCAGATACCATAGCCATGGTACAAGAGCTGATCGGTGGTAGGAAACATGTAACAACAGGAAATGGACCCAGACTGTAGCAATGCTACATCAGATGATCATAGACTGCAGACCTGGAGTTGTTGGAACCTGGGGTCATACCCCAGAAAACACTGAGGCCTCGTACACACGGCCGATTTTCTCGGCAAGAACCAGCAAGAAACTTGCTGGCAGAGAGGTCTTGCCGAGTAAATCGGTCGCGTGTACGCGGCTATCGGGTTTCTCGTCGAGAAAACCGTCAAGAAACCTCGACGAGAAAATAGAGAACCTGCTCTCTATTTTCTCGTCGAGATTCTCCTTGGCATGTTTCTCGACGAGAAAAGTGTGTGTGTGTACACTTACCTGTCCTCCCGGAAGCCCGCGCATGTTCGAAATGAATTAGACGCATGCGCGGTAGCTTCCTAGGCATACGTAGGGTATACCAAGATGGCGGCGACGGCATCGAATGTGACGAGCGCATGCTCGTCGTAGTCGATGACGTCACCGCGTACGCTCCATTCAAAGAACCGCGGGTTCTTTGAAACTAGCGTGTGTACACTCGGCCGGGACAAGTTTCTTGTCCAAGAATCTCGTCGAAAAAAAACGACATGTTTTTTTCAACGAGAATCTCGGCCGTGTGTACGAGGGCTCAGTCTGGAGACCCATTATACAAGACTACTAGAGTCCACTACTATTCCAACCCTTTTACAAATCATTTGTGCACCTTACTGCCCCCTTGTACAAATGACAAATGCAAGATCTATTATAAAAAAAAAGTTGTTCATTTTTTTTCATCTTTCCATCTATGAAATCTTTCTGCCAGTAAATATCTTGTACAGCCCACTTCCTGTTTCTTGTCTGGGAAAAAAAGCCTAGGCTTATGACATCATGCACAGCCAATGAGGGCTGCAGAGCTGGAGATGTGCCTCTGTGTAAATCCAGGAAGTGAACAGGCAGCAGCTTCAGCTGCCCACAGTTAAAATGGATGCATTCAGACTCAGTGGAGGGAGTTTTCTGCAGTATATTTGGCAAGTGCAGAATCACATTATATATAAAATAATATGCAAAGTGGGTGGAGGGAAGCTGCAGAATGGCAAAGATGTTTTTATTACAAATTATTTGATACAGTTCCTCTTTAAGGACAACACAGAAAATAGCATAAATGAAAAAAAACAAGCTATTTAATACTTGGCGCCAGTCTAAAGAATAATTTTTCTTCACTGGCTTGAGAGTGAGCACACAGGTAAGGGAAACGCCACCTATTTTCTGAAGGGGCACCAAGGGCTTCACAATAAGAGCCAAAGAGCCTCATGCAATATCCCTCCCTCCCACCTAGTTCTTCTGTTTGGTATAATAAAATCTTAAACAAATATTAAATAAAATATGAACAAATAATAAAAAACTTAAGATGCAATACTATTGTATTAATGATAAAAGGGCATGCATTCAACAAAGAATACCTGAATGTCCACTTAGCTGTTGAAATGCTTTTACAAGCAGCAGGAGGGGGTAGTTCCAGACCCTCAAACCCCCCCCCCCCCCCCCGTAGCTCTCCCATCCTACAAGGAGACCTGAGTGATCAGCCAGCGTACCACAGAGCTCCTGGAGGACCAGAAGCAACTGGAAGCAACAAGTATTTTCATCACGTCCAGTTTCCCAGATGTAATTGGAAAGCATCTAAATACACCAATCTTGGTGTAATCAGATGCTTGTAAGTGCAGAGGAGACATCTACAGACCCCAGATCTCTCCATAAAGAGCACCTGTGACTCCCTATTGCCATCACATGGGATGTTTACATTTCTTGTGACAGCAATAAAAGTGATAAAAAATAAATACATTTAAGCGTGTAAAAAATAAATTCAAATTAAAGTGTACCCCATCCCCCGTGTCATTGAGCGCAAAAGTGAATGCACGCATTGGTCCCGCACACATACGTAAACATCAATTGCCGCGAATATCAAATCAAGAGCAATAATTCTAGCACCAGACCTCCTCTAACACTAAATTGATAACCTGTAAAGGCTTTTAAAACGTTGCCTATGGTGACCTGGTTTGTCGTATTAAGCAAAAAAAATGTGTTCTATATTGTGTTTGTGTGTATTAAAAATTGCTTTTGAAAAACCACTGCACAAATACTATGTGGCATAAACATTTGCAAAACCCATCTGTGGATGTTTAACTACTTGTGGCCTAGGTTATCATCACATAAATCCACCTTGTTTCAGTTTGGGATATTAAAGCGGATTGCCACCCAAAAATGGCCACATTTGGCACCTTTTAGGGGGGAGGGGGGAACAGGTACCTGTTTTTGACAGGTACCCTTCCCCACTTCCAGGAGACTGCACTGCTGCGCGCCGTCCCTCGAAAGTTTGGGCCCCTTCCTCCGCCATCGGGCCAGTTAAAAAGTGCAGCATGCTTTGCGTATGCGCCAATAGGGAACAGGCTGTGAAGCGGAAAGGCTTCTCTGCCCGCTTCCCTTATGAATGACGGCAGCAGCTCCCGACAGCTGATCCAAAAATCAGCTGGGGTGCCAACATCGCGGGCTCCCTGGATAGCCAAGTGGCCATATTTTAAAAGTCAGCTACAGTATTTGCAGCTGCTGACTTAAATTTTTTTTTCCCCCAGGCGGAACTCCTATTTAAGTATTATTGGTCGCAATAAAAATCCTTATGAACTTGGAATAGGAAACAAACCTGTTGGAGAGGAGGGAATATAAATGCTAAGTGATTATACAGTTTGATGAGAGTGATAATTTTTCATTTGCCTCCTCTCCTCCCACTTATTTTGTATGAGCTTTTGACTTCAGAATGACCATTTTCTTGTATAATGTGTAACATTGGAACACATTTCTTAAACATAAAAAAACATGGCCACACTCCACAGAAATCCTGTTGGTAAGTTATTGTGCGTAGCGGGCTGTTGACACTGTCCCTGCTCCTAAACCACATCTCTGTAACATTTTGCCCCTTCTAGGGTTTAATCAGAGCTGTCATTAAGCCCTGAGGGGGGGAGCATATCAGAGGGGTGTGGCCTATTGGCGGGGACTGTGTCAACAGCCTGCTACACGCAATAAACTTACCAGTGGGATTTCCCTGGCATGCAGCCTTTTTTTTTTTTTTTTTGCTATACATACCAAGCCAAATGAGCTTCAGATCATTGGACTTCCCAAAAGGCTTAGGAGCTTAGAGTGGTGCAGTTTTTTTTTTTTTACATAGTTATTTGCATTAACCTTTAAAACGTTTTCCGTAATTTATTTTAGTTATATTGCATTAGCGGTTGTTGCAGCTCCATTCGCCAGCCTCTACATCACTATTGTTTATTAAGTATGATGGGACACACAACAGCATAATTCAGCTGAGGTGGGATTGGACAGGAGTCAAGGGAGTCAGTAATTCAGAAGTAGAATGGGAAGGAAGGCTCCTGGGATCGGTTGGTGTGGAGAACAAATGGATAGCAGGCAGTGAGAATCAGTGACACTGTTTTGAGATGGAAAATGGGGCAGCTGAGGTCAGTGGTGGCAGAGCAGGTTTTGAGAGGCTGTGGGTGATACATTAAAGTGGAACTCTATGGGACAGAAACCACGAAGATAAGTGAGGTAGTGATGGCATTGAAGGGAGTGTTAGAGGTTGGAGAGGTGCATAGGTCCACAGTACTTGTGTGGAGCTCCATGCAGCAGCTGCATCAAGAGCTATTCTCAAGTGTCTGCCGGCTGCCTCCCAGCACTCACAGTATTGAGCTTGCCTCCTTCAGATTTGACTACTCCCATTAATGGGGATAAAGTTCCAGGATTTGTGGTCTACCTTTTTCTTTCTCTTTCTGTTTTCTCCTTGTTGCCTAACACATAATTTTTTGTTTTTCTCTTGTAGATGAACAATAGCCATAATTCACCAATGACATCACCAGGTTCCTCCCCATGTTCACAGAGGAAAAAAACACCCCCGGATCTACCAGTGCCACATCTGAACCTTCCACCAGTTCCTCCTCGACTAGATCTTATTCAGAAAGGAGTAGCACGCTCACCTTGTGCCAGTCCAACAGGCTCACCAAAGGTAAATTTGCTACAGTTAAATTTTTTGTTTGTATAAAATAAGACTATTCAGAATATTTATAAAGTACATAAGGTGCAAAATTATTCACACTAGTCCAAGGCCACCCTTATTAGTCTGCAAAATATCTAGGTTGGGATTATGTATGGTCCAACTGGCAGGAGGCTGGTGTTGTATCTGAAGTTTAATGTAAATCTGGTTGCTCTTGAGTGCCCCTTTTTTTCTGATGACCGGCAAATGGACAAATATGTGGTTAAAACGCACACCTGTATATGAAAACGATTTAACCTTCTAAGGGATTATAACGGGGCTTGACAAATTTGCTTGGAATCTAGGAGCCAGCTAAAAAAGTTAGGAGCCAGGTTTTTTTTTTTTTTAAAGACCGATGCGTGCAGAAGCGAACGCATACGTGAGTAGCGCCCGCATATGAAAGCGGTGTTTAAACCACACGTGAGGTATCGCCGCGATCGGTAGAGCAATAATTCTAGCCCTAGACATCCTCTAACTCAAAACGTGCAAAATGTAGAATTTTTTAAATGTCGCCTATGGAGATTTTAAAGGGTAAAAGTTTGCACGAGCGGACGCAATTTTGAAGCGTGACATGTTGGGTATCAATTTACTCGGCGTAACATTTTCTTTCACAATATAAAAAAAAAATTGTGCTAATTTTACTGTTTAATTTTTTCATTAAAAAAGTGTATTTTTGCCTCAAAAAATTGCGCTTGTAAGACCGCTGCGCAAATACGGAGTGACAAAGTATTGCAACGACCACCATTTTATTCTCTAGGATGTTAGAATAAAAAAATATATATAATGTTTGGGGGTTAACTTCTAAGTAAAGGGAAGGAGATGGGCAGGCAGTGAAACAGGCAAGCATTGCTGGTTGTCTTGTCATACCAACGGCCACCACAAGAGGGCACCAGATTACAGAATGAATCATAGGCCTGCAGAAGGCTGCAAAGCTGCGGCCTCAATTACCGGCCAGCGCGGCCCGTCGAGATTGCACGATCGTGGGGGGGGGGGGGGGAGACACCGGAAACCTCAGCTGTGCTGCCTCAGGCGCCAGGTCGCTAATTCTAGTCGCATTTTCGACCTGGCACCCGGGTTTTGTCGAACACTGGATTATGAATTATGTTTTGCCAGTACTAAGATTCACACAGCCCTGTCAGGAAAAAGAACCAGGTTGGTGACCTGACTTTTTTCGTATGATCACTTCTCTGCCCCTAGTCTGTGATTGGACAAAGAAGAGCAGCAGCCACTGCCCTCTCCTCCTGTACAGGGGTGGGTGATGCTAAGCCAAATGGTACTTATGCTATTAGTATTTTTTATATAAATGTATGTATTGTTTTCTGGCTTTGACTAATGTGTGCCCAGTTCGGGTTGTTCTGCTGCAGTGATAGTGTAGGACATTTTAGCTTTTTCTTGTTTTAGATACCGTTTTTAAATGGCTCATCATACCTCTCCTCCAGGCTCATGTAGTTGGCTTCAATAACCTAAATTTCTATGACTCTACCTAATAAGAATGTATGCCACTGTGTAACATTGTCCTAATGTGTATTTGTTTCATTGTAGTCTTCTCCATGTATGGTTCGAAAACAAGATAAACCACTTCCAGCTCCTCCACCTCCTTTAAGAGAACCACCTCCTCCACCAGAGAGACCGCCTCCGATCCCTCCAGACAGCAGAACATGTAGACACATACATCATGTGGATAATGTGCCTTGTAGAGACCAGCCAATGCCCCTTGAAGCCTGGTGTCCAAGAGACATTTCTGGTGCCAGTCATTTAACTACATGTCATATTTCACATGACCGTTCCCCTAAACTTGGAAAAACAGCTAATTCTATTTTCAATGGAAGACACATGAGACACTTGAGTTCGGATGCCAGGCTTTTGCACAAACAACATAAACATCATGATTTGCCTTCAGAAGGTGTAAGGGTAAGAATATGAATTTTATTAAGGGTTGCTGCCACATTACTAGCTTCCAAATAAACATATGGGAAGGGTAATTTTTACCATTTCTATGAAAATTTAAGTTTTTCTTTGCTTACAGCCCCCCCCCCCCCCAAATACAGATGACCGAGGGGGGGGGGGTGATGGGTACTGGTAGAGGGAAAAATAAAATGCACAATCCAGATTCAAGGAGGCTCAGATGATGTCAAAATGTTGTACACTCAATGTGCATTTGCAGTGGGCTGGAGTGCATTCTAGCAGCAAGTGCCCAGCTCTCCCGGTTGGCAGCAGTGGGGAACAATGACATCTTGTGCTCTTTATTTTCACTGGCTTTTGTATTTGTTAGGGGCGGCTATGAGTAAAGAAAGACCTTCCATTTTCATGCTAGACCCGCTTTAATATAGTTTATACGAATAGATTGATGCCATTCATTTAAATCCATAAACTACAGTGGATCAAGCTGCTTTAACTGAGGTTACAAAGGTAAACGCCAGCTTAGCAATATTATTGTATACAATTAGCTTTGTAAATTTGTGGCGCTCCAACATACTGTTGAAGTATTCATGTATTGTGAATAAAGTTTGCTCATCCTCATGGAATGCTGCCTGTGCACATTATCCTTTCTAGTAGTTTCTTTGACGCAGACTCATACATAGGACCAGGGCCGAAACGCAGGGGCAGGACGTAGGGTGGGATTCATTCATCCCGTGTGCTGCCGTCCCCATGCTCGGCTCCATACAGAGCACTTCCTATTCATTTACTTTCCAGTGCATCTGAGGCTGAATAGAAAGGGACTTGGGGAATCTCTGTCCTCTGTCCCTTTCTCTGAACCCTTATATTTATCCAAAGCCCCCCAACTGGGCCCTCCAAAAAATTGTAAAATAAATATTGTAAAAAGTAATTAAAAAATAAGATTGTAAAAAAATAAAAATAAATTGTAAAAATAATAATACAATAAAATAAAACTACTGACACCATCCACTGTCTTACAAAGTCCACTGCCCTGTTGATACCGTACACTGCTTTACTGACTGACACCATCCACTGCCCCACTGACACTGTTTACACACCGTCCACTGCCCTGCTGACACTGTCCACTGCTCTACTGACTGACACTGTCCACTTTTTAAGGTAGGCTCATATTTTTACAGTGCCATTTTTTATTAATCTAAGCATATCATTTGTTTTTTTAACAATGCCCCTTTAAGCCCCTCCCACTGTTAGTGCAATTTGTCCAGACCATTACTGCTCCCCTTAGGGCACTTAAAGGTGTCTCAGGTCTTTTACAATCATTTAATGTGTGCTACGAAAAAAATTGCCCTGCGCCACTGAAGTGTTTGGGTTTGGCTTGAAGAAAAGGTGGCAACCCTAGCTGTCGTACCAGAAGAAAGCCTCTGTGCTTTGAGGTGATTTCCAGCCTCACCTCTGCAGCGGATTAGGTAAGTGTTTAGGTGGGGGTGTATTGAAAGTTTTTTTTACCTTGATGCAGACAATGCAAGGTAAAAAACAAACAAAAAACTTTTGCCTTTACAACCACTTTAAAGCAGACTAAACCCTCCTATCTTTTACAACCAAGGAAGCTGCCATCTTAGCCTCTGTTTGATCTGCAGTTGCTATGGTGTTGCACATGTGATCAGTTATGATACCAGCCATTTGATGGCTTGATAGTTTGGATAAGAACACAAGCAGCTGTGACAGTTATCCTGTGACAGCTATCACAATATGCTTGATTGTAACTTTTTGGGAAACCGGTAAATTGTTGGGTCTAGTTTCAGTTTAAAGTGATACTAAACCCATTGATCTAACGGTTTACCAAAACCTAATGCAGCCACAACATTTAATGATTAATAAAAATTTAGTTTTGGGGTTTAATATTGCTTTAAATGAGGTGGCTGCATCTGTGTTTTTATTGACCACTTAAAGACCGCCTACAGCAGATATACTGCGGCAGGGCGGCTCTATTGCGTGAAAGTGCCTATACGTCATTTTGTGCAATAGACAGTGGACGCACGCCGATAGGACAGAGGGGAGCCAATCGGCAGTTCCGGCGCTCCCAGAGAGGCAGCACGGCGATCTGCCCATATAAACAAGGCAGATAGCCATTCTGACAGGGAAGAAGATGGAGGTCTTGTGTTCCTGCTAAGCAGGAACATCGATCTCAGTCTTCATCCAGTCAGACCATCCCCCCCACAGTTAGCAAGCACCTCCTAGGGACACACTTAACCCTTTGATCGTCCCTGATGTTAACCCCTTCCCTGCCAGTGTGAGTACAGCAACTGCATATGTTTAGCACTGATCACTGTATTAGTGTCACTAGTTACCAAAAAAGTGTCAAGTGTCAGATTTGTCCGCCGCAAGCCTGCTAAAAATCGCTGATCGCCACCATTACTAGTAAAAATAAAATGTATATGGCATAAATATATGTCCCATAGTCTGTTAATGCTATAACCAATCAATATATGCTTATTGGGATTTTTTTACCAAAAATATGTAGCATATTACATATTGGCCTAAATTGATGAAGACATTAGATTTTTTACTTTTAATTATTTGATTTTTTTTTTCTAGCAGAAAGTGAAAAAAAAAAAAAATATATATATATATATATATTTGTAGTCAGAGTCTTCACTTAGGAATGTGATAGGAATGTGATACCCTAACTACCAAGGCCTGAGGTGTGCCTTAGCCTGCTGGTCAGTATGCCTAAAAGTGGGCATACCCTGAATATGACTGAAGAAATGAAATAAGTAAATGGTTGTATGAAAAAGGGGGAACGGGTGGGTGGGGACCCAGAAACACAGCCGACGCAGGAGAGGAGAGAGGAGGAGGGATAAATAGCCCTCAGACTCCTCCTACAAATTCAGGCTAGCCTGCGGCCAGCCTTCCACTTGTAGTCAGAGTCTTCACTTAGGAATGTGATAGGAATGTGATACCCTAACTACCAAGGCCTGAGGTGTGCCTTAGCCTGCTGGTCAGTATGCCTAAAAGTGGGCAAAAAGACCCGGACTAGGTATGTTAAGAGAAAGAAGGGCAGGTAACAAACCGCCTGGTAGATCAATGCACGCCCGGGTGGCGTCAATGAATGGAACCGGAACGTACCCGTTGCGACAGCAGAAACCAGTGACCTAAGAATTGATGACTAGAAGGGCCCCAACAGTTGGACCTAGCAAACCTGCCCAGAAACCAACCGACTGTTCCATAAATGACTGGATAAGCCTACAACCAGAAAACACAGACATGGGAATGAACCGCTTGTGACGAGAGGACACGTGGGAGGAACGGAACAAGGGCTGACCCAAGGAGCCCTGGGGAATAATGCAAACGGTTGTACCCAGCCAACAGGACGAAAGACAAGTAGCTCCGTGAACACCTACAACCCCTGGCCTAACTGTGCATACCTGGTAAGGGGATGAGAGAGGGAGAGGTGCCAAAAATGAACGAACTGATAGGAGGGAAGGGGGTCTACGAGCCGGATACCTGAAAGATGCGTTTGCAGGAGTAGACGGATAAGGCCAACATGCTGTAGTGACATGCAACGATAAACGCACAGAACCAGACATGGCATGACCCAACCTACCCGAGTGACAGTGAGCCCCCTAGGAACAGGCTGGGAATCGGAAAAAAGATGAAAGGTCTGACGTACCTGCCCAGAAGATCCGGCAACCTACAAACAAGAGAATAGCACCAAAAGATGAAAACGACCCAGACCTATCGTGGGCCGACACAGGGACGTTGGTATCAAGTAAGGACTGCATGGCCCCAAGGTTAAGCCAGCAGTGAAACCAACACAACCGCTGTTAACCTGCCCTGGCAACGGGCAGGCCTGAAGCTTCAAGCCTTGGGGAAATCAGCTGGATGTCCAGTAAACATGAGAGGCCGTGGAGAGCCTGTTTGGCCCGCATCCAACTGCGCTTAAGAATACAGCCCAGAACATGCTCCATGCTGGTACGTGGGAGTAGCTAGGACAGAACAGGAAGTAAACTGAAGCGAACCGCCTACCTTGTAGTGGCTGGAAAAGGAAACCCCTGAGTTGACTCACAGAAATGCAGAGCCAAGTATGATCAACTCCTGATCGGCGGAGTACTACAAATGGTCAGAAACCCCCACGTGGAGTAGAAGGGATAAACTGCATATGTTGCTGCCGAAACGTGCAGCCTGCCCAACCCTAAACACAAAAGGAAAACACAACAGACAACCAGATATGAGACACCACCCCTCTGTACCTGCCTGGGCCAAAGACGTGAGCAGAAATGACCAGACCTCAGCGCGTGCATGAACCTGACGACAGAACCCACCCTAGAGTTATGTAGTAAGTGTATGTAGCAAATGAGCCCGAGTATCCTGCCGCGCAGAGACAGGTAATTAAAATAAAACACTCAGGGCCGGTGTACCCACGGACCGTGGTGGGTAGTAGTTATAGGCGTAAGCATGAACGTGCACGTATGATGTATGGTATACAGGCGAGAAGATTGTGGTCAACAACCAATTAAAAACGAAACCTCAGCCCGTATGGATCTGTAGACGTGACAGATCCTGAGATGCGCACCCTGGCTAACTACCCCCGGTATGTAAGAACCTGAACGAAAAAAGTGTGACGAGACAAGGAAAACAAACAATGCTGCAACGGCTGTGGGTGCGAGCGGTGACTGCACAGCACCGCCAAGTTGTGACAGAACATGCTAGGACTGGCTGACCTGCTATACTGAAACACGCTGGGGTAAATGCTAAGACAGAACACAACCCCCTCTGTACCAACCCCCGAGCGAAGACATAAGCAGTGAAGGTGGGACTATAGTATAAATTAACCTGAAAAACGACCCCCCCCCCCCCCCGGCGTGAGACGAGTGAGCGCAAGGAAACTATTTCGCAATGACAGATCGTAGAAACTGAAACCTCAGGACCTGAGTACCCACAGACCGTGGTGGGTAGTCCTGCAGATGAAATGAAACGAAAGCAAACGTACGACGTAACGTAACGGGCGAGAAGATTGTGGTCAAAGAACAAGACCAACGAAAAACCTGAGCCCGTAGGATCTGTAGACGTGACAGAAACCGAGATGTGAAACCTAGCCAACTGAACCAGGAAAGCAAGAACCTACCAAAGTACGATGAAACCTACGGAAGTAAGATGATACGGAACTGAACGAAGAAGAAAAACAGCTACCGGTGTAAGCTGAACCCTCAGGACCTGAGTACCCACAGACCGTGGTGGGTAGTCCTGCCGATGAAATGAAACGAATGCAAATGTATGACGTAACGGGCGAGAAGATTGTGGACAAGGAACAAGACCAACGAAAAAACCTGAGCCCGTAAGGAAGGATCTGTAGACGTGACAGAAACCGAGATGTGAAACCTAGCCAACTGAACCAGAAATGCAACTACCTACAAAAGTATGTTGGTACGGAACTAAATAAAGAAGAAAAACCGCTACCGGTGTAAGCTGAACCTGCACAAGCTGACAGGAAAAAATGCTATGACAGGAAAAACGCCATGACAGTAAAAAACGCTAACAGGCCGCTGAACACAACATGCTGCCGCCAGAACCGCTAAGACAGAAACCACGTGACGCATGGATACCCGAACGACCGTGGAAGTGAAGCTACCCCACCAAACAGCCCCCCTTTTTTACAGCATCCCCCCACCCTTGGCTCTGAGACCCCAAGGTAGACTGAATCCGATGAGCAAGATGCGGCTGGCTTGCACCCCCGGCTTGCAGAGCCAAGTCAGGACACCCCTATTGTATCGTATAGAAAACTGCCAGCGAGACCTGTGGAGACGTGGGTGGACAACCCCTCCCATGCTGCCAGCGTGACCCCGGGAGAAAGGTGGACAGCCGCCCCCCCCATGCTGCCAGCGTGACCCCTGGAGACGTAGGTGGACAGGCCCCCCCATGCTGCTGGAGTGACCCCGGGACGAGTGGATGATCCCCCCCATACCGCCAGCGTGCGCCTGGGATAAATGGAAAGATGCCCCCCCCCTCATGATGGCGGTGAGAGCTATGGAGGAGTGGATGGACGGACGCCCCCCCAAGCTGCCAGCAATAGCCTGGAAGGATAGGATGGCCGGACGCCCCCCCCTCAAGCTGCCCGCAATAGCCTGGGAGGATAGGATGGATGGACGCCCCCCCTCAAGCTGCCAGCAGCCTGGGAGGATGGAATGGACGGACGCCACCGCTCAAGCTGCCCGCAGCCCGGGAGGATAGGATGGACGGATGCCCCCCCTCGAGCTGCCCACAGCCAGGAGGATAGGATGAACGGACGCCCCCCTCAAGCTGCCAGCAGCACGGGAGGATAGGATAGACGGACGCCCCCCCTCAAGCTGCCAGCAGCCCGGGCGGATAGGATGGACGGACGTCCCCCCACAAGCTGCCAGCAGCCCGTGGACGGACGTCCCCCCACAAGCTGCCAGCAGCCCGGGAGGATAGGATGGACGGACGCCCCCCCCTCAAGCTGCCAGCAGCCCGGGAGGATAGGATGGACGGACGCCCCCCTTCAAGCTGCCAGCAGCCCGGGAGGATAGGATGGACACCCCCCCCTCAACCTGCCAGCAGCCGGGGAGGATAGGATGGATGGACGCCCCCCCAACCAGCGCCATGGGGACCTGGCCAGCCGTGCAGCATCTCTGAGCTCGGGGAGAAAGGGGGCTGGCCCCTCAAGGAGCAGGATGGATGGATGCATGGAACCCCCCCCTCCCCAGCGCAAGTACCGGAAGAAGCAGGTGGCCTCCTAAACGCGAGACGGAGCCCTGGCAACGAGGGTGGGTGGATGGACGGAACGCCCCCCCCCATCCCCGGCGAGAGCGCCGGGAGAACAGGCGGGCGGCCTTCAGAAGCCCACAGCTAACCCCCCCCAACTGACGCCCGGCGTGGACATCGGGAGAAGCAAGCGGGGCAGGTGGATGCCCCCCTTTCTCCAAGCTGCCCGGCTACCTGATGACCTGGACAGCCCGGTTACCTGGACAGCCCCCCCTGAAGCCAGCGTATGCCCGGAGGAGTGGGGGGGGGCGGACGGCCCCCCCTCTAAAGGAGTGCGCCCGGAGGGTGGACAGATGGGGGCCCCCTCAATGTGAGCCCGGGAGGAGGAGCGGGTGGCGCTACAGATGAAGCCGACGTGAGCCCGGAAGTGGAGGTGAACGAATGGCGGGCATGACATCCGGCGAGCACTGGGAGAAGCGCGCCCCCCCCAAGCTGCCGGACAGACACCGGAGAGACGTGGACGCCAGGCAACCCCTCCCTGCATGTGTACAGGAGCAGAAGTGAACAATGGATGAGCGGGCGAGAGCACGGGAGGAGAAGCGGGAGACTGGCCGGGCTGAGGGATGTGCCCCCCCCCATGAAGCCTGGTGTGTGTACCGAGGGCAGCAGCAGCCCCCCCCCCCCTGAGCACCGGGGAAACGTGGATGGGGGGCCCCCCCAGCTGCCTGCATGGGTACAGGAAAGTGAGGATGGACGGATGGGCGGGCGGCCCTCCCCACTCCAGGATGCCGGCATGAAGACCAGGAAGAAGCAGGGTGGATTGACAGACGGCTCCCCCCCTCCAAAGCTCGGTGATAGCCCAGGAGAGGGACCGTCAGGAGACTGCTGCAGCCGGCCGCTGCTCTGCCAAAACTGGAAGTGCCACAGAACCCAGCCTGGCGTAAAACCCCCCTTCCGATCCTCTGCCCGTGAATCCAGTCCGACAGACTGTCCCCGTTACCTGACCCGAACGAACACCGGAAAAAATAAGGTGGAATGCTGGCCCTCAATGCGGCGGCCCCCGCAGACGTGTCGCATCAGCCCAGGAACCGTGAAGACGAGATGAGACATGAGCCCCTGTAGCCGACAATGCTGCCCTGCTGCTGCACATGAACCGGAAGTGACGTGGACGCGCGGTAACCCGGAAATGACGTGTGACGGCTGAGACCCAGAAACACAGCCGACGCAGGAGAGGAGAGAGGAGGAGGGATAAATAGCCCTCAGACTCCTCCTACAAATTCAGGCTAGCCTGCGGCCAGCCTTCCACATATATATATATATATATATATATATATATATATATATATATATTTTTTTTTTTCAAAATTGTCCCTCTTTGTTTATAGGGCAAAAAATAAAAACCGCAGAGGTGATCAAATAGCACCAAAAGAAAGCTCTATTTGTGGGGAAAAAAAGGACATTGATGTTACATGGATAAAGCGCTGCACGACCGTGCAATTGTCAGTTAAAGTAAAGCAGTGGCGTATCGCAAAAAATGGCCTAGTCATTCCAGCACTGATCGATTGAGAGAGGCCCAACAGGCTGCTTGATCAGTAGATTGACTTCTGTACAACCAGGGTGCACATACTTGAGTCAAAATTCAGCCGGTGCCTGCTAAACTGGCCGAATTTGCATGCATGACTGGCTTAGGTCTGGGGTTTTTTCAGCTTCCTTTTACAAATCAAGCTGCCTAGCAAAAGTGGCAGTTGGAACCTCAATTTTCCAGGTAGACCTGATCGGAAGTGCCATGCAGCTCCATCTGCAGTTTGCAGCTGCCTACCTCTGAGTCCACCCAGGTCAGGAAAAAAAAATCTGAATAAGACTGTGTCCTTTCCCATTTCTTCAGACTTAAACATGACAAATCAGGGGTAGCCAAATGTAGACGGACACATGTCTATTTACATTTGGCTGCTCATTGATCTAATGCAGGTCTGTTGTCAAATTGTAGACACAAACTGGATGGACACAGATGTGAAAAAAAAGTATATTCCGTTCATCTCTGATTCAGCAGGGGATCTACTCATGGATGGAGTGGAACTGTGTGAAAGGACACTTAAAAAGAACATTAAAGCATACACCACATTTAAAGATGTTTGGTTTGGAGTTTAGATATGCTTTAATTATGGTAATTAAATCCCCAAATGCCCCCTTCTCCTTTACATTACAAAGTAGTGAAAGCTAGGCAGGAATTTTGAGCAGGTAAAAAAAGTATGTAGTGATTTTTATATAATTTTTTTTTTTAAAAGGTATGCTATGTGAATGGGAACATGTGCTGTCCTAATTTGGCTGCAAACGTGGAAATATATTTTGATTTCGAATAATTATTAAATATTAGGCTCCATGTACACAGAAGCTCAAAAACGGTCGTTTTTAACGCCAGATTTCTGGCAGAAAAAGCTGCTTTAAAATATAGCGTTTATTAGCGTTTTTCAGTGTTGGCGTTTTTTAGTTTTTTTTTTCAATGGATCAAAAAACGCTGGCGACCTGCATTTTTGAGCGTTTATTCGCATTTTTCAGCGTTTTGCGTTTTTTAGCGTTTTTTCCCCGCCGAAAAACGGCACCTTGAATGCGAATTTCTTGCGTTCAGAAAAAAGCCCATTAACTCCACTGCTCATTAACGCTTAAAAACGTCCATGTGTACATGAACACATAGGCTAACATAGAGTGCAGTTAATGAGCTTTTTAAAAAAAACACCTAAATGCCAATAAACTGCAGTTTATCAGCTTCAGTGTACATGGAGCCTTAGCGTTTTTTTTGTTTTTTACCTGAGTATAGTTTTTTTTTTCTCGTTCTTATGGAGTTTTACTAACATACATATCATTCTATTCTCTCAGGTTTTATCAAATATTTTAATGGAAGAATATGATGTGCCTCCCAGAATTTCACCACCTCCTCCATCTATATCTATTCACCCTGCTGTGAACCCTAATACAAAGTAAGTTATGTACATAAGATGGCAAATGTTATTACTAGGATGTCAAGCTGGCCATAGACTTCTTTACTCATGCAAACAGATTGGTCACGTGGAAGTCATTGTTCAGTAGTATCCTATATTTCTTTTTCATACATCATGGGACACAGTTGGGCTATTATTCATTACCTGCTGGGTTATACTTCATCTTCTGGTGAATGGACACAAAGATCTTTAGACAGGAAGTGATCCCCTATATAACCCCTCCCATGCAGGAAGTACTTCAGTTTTTTACCAGTGTCTGCAAGGTGAGCAGCACAATTGTTTGAGCTCTCCGAGCTCCAGGTCTCTAGTCCCACAAACGGTTCTTTAATGAATCAAGGGATTGATTGATCGATCGATCGGATCCATTTGACACAGGCTTTATATGCTTAGATAATTGGTACCCGAGCCTCACAAAGCAGACTCAAGACTCAAGTTTTGCTTGTAGAGCGGCCTTCGGGTGCTGGACCCTCTAAAGTGGAATCCTGGACACCACAGTGCTAAGGCATTCCTGCAGGGTGCTGTACAGGTCCAACGGAGTGGACCCTAAACATGAAAAGGGTACCCAGTCCTTGAAGGTCCTCAAGTGACAGGAACCCGCCATAAAGGGTGAAGATTGGGCTCTTAGTTTCTTAGCTGCCCTACGCCTGGACGGGTAAGTGAAACCCCTTTTTATTGTGGTGTGTACCAGTGATTGTAACAATCAGTCAAGCTAGCTAGAGGCTGGACACCTGTGTGCGGTGACCATACGGGGGAGTTTTGGGCTAGCTGTGGGTGTTTGCAAAGTGTACCTTTTTATTTGCTTGTGTCTGGCTGTTTTTTACCTGTATGCTGACGCACAACGGTGCGCCATTTCGCCTTGGTTCGCCATGGCGCACGTGCATTCGCAAGAGCGCCGCTGGGCTTAGCAGTTTGGCGACCATGGTGCACGTGGCTTCACAGCACATGCACCGTAGCCTTTATCTGGGCGTACAAAGATTTGCGTCATATGCAAAAAAAACAGCCACGCTTTTGTGCCGGGACCGCGCATGCACAGATTGTTCCAGCGCACAGCCAGCTTATTTTAAGCTGTGTATGCCAAGCATGCAGTGCTTCCACAAGGCAGCTGTGGGACACAGAGCAGGCTCTATACCAGGCATTTGCAGCGGTGCGTTTCTCCTTAACCGGGTCGCGTGAGTCACCAGGTGTTGCTTGGCAGGCTAAAGGTGCTTAGCAGGATTGTTGCATAGGGGCTTGTTGAGCCCTATTAAAGGGTCTCCCTTCTGAGGTGTGTTAATACTACACTCTCCGTTTGTGGCTAGTAAATGTCTTCAAAAAATAGGAGTGTGACTAACACTAAAGGGAAGGGCACACCTATGTAGTTCCTGATGAACCTAGTCGTATCCCTAGTGTTGTATCCCCTGAAAGACCAGAGGCTTCTGGGCAATCTGAGCCGCTGCGCCTATCTGGTATTGTGCCTACAGTCAACGCTGCTGCTTCACCCTTTATCACCAAGAATGAATTGTCCTCTGCCCTACGCGAGTTAGAGCACAGGATTGCTGGCATGCTGGCCTCCATCCCGCAGGGTGGCAAGAAGCGTGACAGATCTCCTTCCCTGGAGCCCCTTAGTTTGGAGTAGGGATGGGTTGAGGATGGGGAAGTGCTAAAAAGCTCAGGATTCTGTGGAGGGCCTGGCGGATGAGTCTGCTTCCGAGTAATCTGGACAAGAAGATATCCAGTTGATGTCTGCCTCTGTCGCAGAGGCTTTTGATCCTGACTCTTACCGAAATGGTTCGTTCTGCCTTAAGGTTGCCTCTTGCAGAGGTTAATGAGCCCCCCTGGTCCTCTTTGGTGTCCCTGAGGTCTCTTCAGGCCTGCACAGGCTTTCCCCTTACACCCTCTGTTGAAACAGGCGGTGTATACTGATTGTGAACATTCTGACAGGATTTATGTTCCTCTTTAAGAGGTTTTCCCTTTTATATCCCATGGATGAAAAGTTTGTTAACGTGTAAGTAAACCCCCCTATCGTTTTCAGCCAAGGAATCTGCCATCTTTGCCTCTGTTTAATCTGCAACTGCCATGATGCTGCACATGTGATCAATTACGACACCAGCCACTGGATGGTTTGACAGTTTGGTTGAGAGCACAACCAATGGGAGTGTTGTATTTCCGGCACGTGCCGGCAGTGAAATTGTTTTATGAATGGGTTTACTTCCGCTTTAAGAAGTGGAGCATGCCAGCCGTAGATGCAGCAGTCTCTTCCTTAAACAAGAACTTAACGTGTCCGGTAGATAACGCACAGGGCTTGAAAGACCCTGTTGACAAGAAATTTAAGTCATTATTAAAGGCTTCCTTTTTGGCCAGTTCAGCTATTCAGCCAGCTGTTGCAGCAAATGGTATCTGACAGTCCATAAAGGATCAGATGGCCTGACAGGCCTAACCGAGAGGATGATATGGCTGAAAATAAGACAGATATGCCTCGAGCACTGTGTTTTTTGCTGTTGACGCCTTAAAAGGATTCAATATAGCAGGTTTCTCGCTTGACTCTCTTGTCTGTACATATGCGCAGATTTTTGTGGCTTTAGAACTGGTCAGCCGAGCTTTCTTGTAAAAAGTTTTTGGCAGGTAGGGATGAGCTTTGAGTTTGAGTTGAACTCATGTTCGACTCGAACATTGCCTGTTCGCCCGTTCGCCGAACGGCAAACAATTTGGGGTGTTTGCGGCAAATTCGAAAAGCCGCGGAACACCCTGTAAAAGTCTATGAGAGAAATCTAAAGTGCTAATTTTAAAGGCTTATATGCAAGTTATTGTCAAAAAAAGTGTTTGGGGACCTGGGTCCTGCCCCAGGGGACATGTATCAATGCAAAAAAAAGTTTTAAAAATTGCAGTTTTTTCGGGAGCAGTGATTTTAATAATGCTTAAAGTGAAACAATAAAAGTGAATTATTCCTTTAAATTTCGTACCTAGGGGTTGTGTATAGTATGCCTGTAAAGTAGCGATTGTTTCCCGTGCTTAGAATTGTCCCTGTACAAAGTGTCATTTCTGAAGGGAAAAAAAGTCATTTAAAAGCACTCGCGGCTATAATAAAATTGTCGGCTCCTGGCAATACAGTCATTGATAAAAGAAAAAATTATAAAAATGCGTGGGGGTCCCCCCAAATTTAATTACCAGGCCCTTCAGGTCTGGTATGGATTTTAAGGGGAACTCCACGCCAAATAAAAAAAAAATGGCGTGGAGTTCCCCCCCCAAAAATCCATACCAGACAGACCCTTTATCCGCAACCTGGCAGGCCGCAGGAAAAGAGGGGGGGACGAGAGAGCGCCCCCCCCCCCCTGAACCGTACCAGGCCACATGCCCTCAACATGGGGACCCCCAGATTCCGCCCCCCCCCTATGTGAATTGGTAACGGGTACATTGTACCCCTACCATTTCACAAAGAAAGTGTAAAAAATTGTAAAAAAACACACCGACACAGTTGGTAAAGTCCTTTATTCAAAAAAAAAAAAAACCCATTCCAGAACTAGAACTACCCACTGCATGCAATGAGAAATATACACAGAACTAGAACTACCTACTGCATGCAATGAGAAATATACACAGAACTAGAACTACCCACTGCATGCAATGAGAAATATACACAGAACTAGAACTACCTACTGCATGCAATGAGAAATATACACAGAACTAGAACTACCTACTGCATGCAATGAGAAATATACACAGAACTAGAACTACCTACTGCATGCAATGAGAAATATACACAGAACTAGAACTACCTACTGCATGCAATGAGAAATATACACAGAACTAGAACTACCTACTGCATGCAATGAGAAATATACAAAGAACTAGAACTACCTTCTGCATGCAATGAGAAATATACACAGAATTAATGAGCTGTAGTGTGTAAACTTTTTTTGCAAGTTTTTTGATCTGTAGATTCAGGCATTAAACGCCAGGTTTAAATGTAATTTGTGTGCTGTAATGTATTAACATTGTAAATGGCCTGCAAAGAAAATGTGCCTTCCAAGCAAGCAGAACCTGTTGACTGCTGTGAACATTTATTGAAAATCTGAGCTCTAACTCTATCCTCGCAGAGGTGCTTCTTTTTGGCATAATGAAAATGGACCTTATTGTACCTGTTTGTATTAAATGCTGCTTCTAGAATGGGTAAAATATGGATTATTTTAATAAGGAGTTAACAGTTCACTTAGAGCAACAGCAGGAGTGTTCTGTACAATTTATTTGTGCCAGTGTGATTGTATTGTTGAGGTAAACTATTCTCCCAATACTTTGTAAATCTGCTTCTGTTCAGCTGTAGTTGTGGGCTGGTAATGGGATTAGGTTCCAAATGACTGAATGCCAGCTGGAGTTTTAAAGTGACACAGAACAAGAGGGAAATGCGAGTGAAGTGTGTGCCAGGTTGTTGTGTACCAGGAATCATGCCAGGATATGGCAAAAGCCCAGTAGTGTATTTGGCTACACACTTGCTTTTAATAAGCCTTGTTAGGGACACAATGGCGTATAGAATCAAAGCACTGATGTGCCCTGCCTGAGAAGAATGAATTTAGCAGCTCAGAAAATAAATCTTTTTGCTAAGTGCTGCAAACCTTTAATGGGCAACTGCAGTGCACTGCTGCGGTGTTTGGGAGTTATTCCAGGCCTTGACATAGCTGAACATGAGCACTTTACATACTATATAGCTGGCAAACTATTGCTCAGTGACATGTAATGTCTTTATGTTTGACATCTTGTTTTTTTTTTTCTTTTGGCCAAGATAGTTTTGTGGTGTTTTTCTACTACTACAGTGGTTACTGTGTGGAGTGTGTTAATGGAAGGTATTGTTAACAAACAAAACTACTGTGTGCGTGGCACAGCTAGCTACCTTCACCCTCTAAGTACCAATGCAGATATTTACCTGCTTCCTTATTACTGCTAATATAATTTCTTTGTAGCCACTAGAGTACCTCATCATTGTTGCTATGGAAACTGCTTTGCTCATTTCATCTTAAGCAAAACCATTGTGCCTGCTGCTGACCGCGAAATATGATCACAGCACAGTAGCCTTCTTCACAGTGCAGTGTTAAGAGGTCGAAGAGTTGCTTCTTTGCATTAATTGGTTACATGAGCTGTCTATTTGATGCACCAGTCTCATGTGGTTCCCTGCATGTAGCTGAAGTCTTTAGTCTTGCTGGTAAAAACTTTTGAAAGGCCAATATGGAAATCTCTTGAGGATGCCAGAACAGATGTTCTCAGGAGTGAGGGCTCAGGTAGTTGAAAGAGCTGCCTAAATTCTGTTTCTATGAATTGAGAGAGACCATAGCTGCAGAAACTCTGTTGGAGTTTCTCCGTCATACAGTGGTCAGTGGTTTTGTTGGTCTATAGAGGATTTACACACCTCGAGTCCCACAGAAATGGAAGCAGTAGGTTTGTCGTTTAAAGTGTTACTAATGGTATTTTTTCTAAATAAAATAAAAAAAAATTATACTCCCTTGCTCTGTGCAATGGTATTGCACAGAGCGGCCCGAGACCCCTTCTTCTGGGGTCCCCCATCAGCGATCTTGCCTCCTCCTCACCATGTGTGCCCATAGCAAGCCGCTTGCTATGGGGGCACACGTGCATCCTCGCTCCAGAGCGTTGTGTGTCTATGGAGCCAATGGCTCCTGCTGCTGCCCGAGTCCCTGTGGGAAGAGAAAGAGAGGAGAAAAACAATTCAGACGTGCACAGCGCTGGGTCGATTTGAGGACTTGAGGGTAATTATTTAGGGAGGTGGGGGGGAGGACAAAAAGCTGTAAGGCTACTTTCACACTGAGGCGCTTTGTAGGCGCTATAGCGCTAAAAATAGCGCCTTGAAAGAGCCTTTTATTTCACTCCAATGTGAAAGCTTGAGGGCTTTCACACTGGAGCGGTGCGTTGGCAGGGAGGTAAAAAATGTCCTGCTAACCACATCTTTGAGGCGCTGTAGGCACCAAACCGCCGGTTTTAACCCTTTTCAGGTCGCTATGTGGGGGTTAAAAGCTCCCAGATATCGGCCGAATAGTGCCGCAAAAACGACGGTAAAGCACTGCTAAAAATAGCGGCGCTTTACCGCCGATACCCCCCGCGCTGGCAGTGTGAAAGTAGCCTAAAACATACCTTGATGCAGGGAATGCAGTGACGTGACAGCCCCAGGTGATACAGAGATGTAACAAATCCTCTTACACAAGTTCTACCTGTTTATCTGCAGTCTTCTCTGCAGCCATTCAAAGTCCAGAATTTAAAAAGCTTGTCAGAGCTGAAGTTACACACTGCAGCGCTCAGTGAGGGGAGCTCTGACAGCTGATTGGAGGGGAGGGACACACCCCCTTCACACTGCACACAGGAACACAGCTGAGGCGGTCAATCAGTTAGAGCTCCCTCCCGTGTTACCTTTTTTCGCTTGGTGTTAGGAAAACTTGTCGAAAGTGATTCATGCTGATGGCAGAAGAATGAAGCAGCAGAAAGAAATGACACATAGGGGTTTATTTACTAAAGCTGGAGAGTGCAAAATCAGTCTCACTTCTGCAGAGAAACCAATCGGCTTCTAACCTCAGCTTGTTCAATGAAGCTTTGACAACAAACCCTGGAAGCTGATTGGTTCCTATGCAAAAGTTAGACTGATTTTGCCTTCTCCAGCTTTTGTAAATAAACCCCATTGTGTCATAGAGGAATATGCTTTGTTCATATTTCTTGTCCGAGGGAACCACTTTAAGGTAAAAACAAAGTTTTGGCTTTACAACCACTCTAACCACTTCAGAACCTGATCAAGTCTGACATTTCTCACATTCACGTAAAAATCAGCTAGAAAATTACTTGGAACTTTTGAAACATTAAATATTTATTTTATGTTATAAGCAGGGGCCTTGCAGAATAAAATGGTGGTTGTTGCAGTTTGTCACACAATATTTGCGTAGCCATTTTTAAATCACAAATTTTTGGGGAAAAAATACAGTTAAATGGATTTTAGTACATACAAACAATATAATACCCACATTTTTGGTAAAATATAAAAGATGTTATGCCGAGTAAATAGATACCCAATTGTCGCATTTTAAAAATGCGTATGCCCGTGGAATGGTGAAAAACTACAGTATATTAAATTACCCATAGGCCACATTTTAAAAGCCTTAACAGGACACCAGTTTAGAGTTAAACAGGTGGTCTGGAGCTGGAATTATTGCTCACACTGACCTTTGTGATGATACCTCACGTGTAGTGTGATCACAGTGTACATATGTATGCAGAACATATATATGAGTTCATATCTGTGTGATTTTTTTTTTCTTAATTTTATTATTTATTTTGTGTCAATTTTATTTTCTTTACACTGTCTTAGTTTTTATTTTTGGTTCAACTTTATTGCTTTCACAAGGGATGAACAACAATCCTTGTGATATTATTGGAATTTGATTGGGTCAGATGCTTTACAAGTCAGTGACAGCTGACAACAAAACCGGAAGTGATGAAATCCTTGTTTCTAGATTATGATGTTATAGAGGAGGGGAGAGAAAGGCAGGCCTGGGCTCTGTGATTGCAATAGAGAGCCCAGGAATGGTGTCAGCCTCTCGGATTACTTCTACAGGAAAGAATGGCCATCGGGATGATAACCACTTTAACTTGAGGATGTATGGGTACGCCCTGAGACATGAAGTGGTTAATGAAAAGGTCTACCCAAACGGGCATTTTAGAATTTTGGGTTGCTGGCGAAATAAATCACTTCATGGCTTCCTATCCATTTTATAGATTTTTATTTTTTATTTTATACTGCTTATGGATTTTGCTCAGTAGAGGATAAGCCTGTAATTGGGGAAGTTACTGAAAAAGAGTTATACGTTTTGGTATGGTCTTGTGAAAAGAGGCTTAGACACAAACTTCTGCAGAGAAATACGAATCTGCCAGATTGTTTAGCCAAACTCTAACCACAGCTTGGAAATATATGTATATAAAACTACACAATGCTTGCATATACTTTTAGCCGCATTCGATACCCATTTTTTTTAACAGCTGTGTTGGAGCTTTCTGCTGCTCCTACTTCCTGTACCTCTAAGGCTGTACTCCCACTAGGCAATCTATACTCTACCTGTGCATGTTTTAACCCAAAGTTTAGTTTGGTTGACTGCTATTGCACTGTACCATGCTCTGGCCCACTTGGAAAAAGTGGGCATGGACACTACTCCGTTGCACTCAAGCACAGTATGCATCTGTGTGGTCGCTAACCATACCCAAGCACAAAACTCTCACAAAGCATAAAAGGCGCTTTAGCGCTAACGCAGCCGCGTCCCCAGTGTGTAAGGGGTCCAAGTGTTGAAATACCAGTTTGCAGGCGAACTTAAAGTGGTTGTAAACCCTTTATCTTTTTTTTTTTTTTACTAACCTGCAAGACAAAGCTATAATGAGCTAGTATGACTAGCATACTAGCTCATTATGTACCACTTACCTTCGATCTGGGCCCCCGAAGTCGTCCGTGTCCCTCTAGCCGCATCCATCGCTGCGGCGATGGCCGGAATGTTACTTCCGGGTATCGCCGCTGCAGCCAATCACAGCGCCGCTCCGGCGCTGTGATTGGCCGGAGCGGCGAAGACGTGACTCCGCGCATGCGCACGTGAGCTGTCGAATTCGGCTACGTCGTCGAATGTTGCGACCTAGCCGAATTTGTGAATGGGGTGACGTCAGCGTCGCCGCATTTACATACAAATATCTCCTTAACCGTGTAGGTTAAGGAGATATTTCATGCACCTACAGGTAAGCCTTAATCTAGGCTTACCTGTAGGTCTTTGTTTAAAAAGTGGGTTTACAACCACTTTAAAGTCTAAACCCAAGAAAAACAATGTAATGTATTGCAGATCACCAGTCCTTAGAGGTGGTGGCTACATTGGTTTTCCTATTCAAAGCTTTGATTCCTTTATTTTCACCTGGTGATAATGCCAGAAGCACAGTTCTTTTCCCAGGCTAGCAATCCTCACTTGCTCCTTGTATCTGTGCAGGAGCAGTGGTGTTATGTGTATATATACAAGAAGTGTGTTGGGATTACAGAACGCCTCCCCTCTTCAATATATGAACAGAGAGGAAATGTTCTGTAGTCCGCAGAGATAAACAGAGGCAGAGAGCACAGCACAAGTTATCGGCTCACTAAATTTCTGCTAAATCAACAGATTTTTTTTTTCTACATTTATAGAATTGATATAATAAAACCCATTCAATGTATGTTTAGCCAAAATGTAGTATTGGATTAATTCAGGAAGGTGTGTTGTGCTGTTGAAAGTCTCCTTTGCTTCCTCCCCTGGAGATGCACGTGAGAGGAAAGCTCCCTAAAGTGAGGGAAACACACATCTTAGACAGATGTCACTGGAACATGTGTGCCCATTAGTAGCGTTCTACTCATTTCTTCCACTCATGACAAGAGTAAAATTCTGTTCCAGAGACTATGGTCATCGGGACAAATGGAGGGGTGAAACTGCCCAGTGGCGACGCACAGCATTAAATACTTAAGTCAGCCCTTCCCTACTCTATTGAAAACTTAAAGCAGAACTTTACCCATAACAACTTGATAAAGAATAACCTTCTTGAGCAAGGAACATACATTCCACACTAATAACTATGCTACCAAAATTAGGGTGTGCTGTAAATTGCTTCCAGCATTGCTCCTGTTTCTTCTTGCTGGAGGCTGCCATTTTGTTGAAGCCCAGGGCCATGAGCAGCAATAAATCTTTAGGCTGTCAGCAGATCTGTCTTTTATAAATTTGGCACAGTGCCTAAAAATAGAGAGCAACTGAACATGTGCAGAGGAGGGTTATACAGTGTATTACTGGATTTTGAACAGTATAGGCACTATAACTTCAAAAGGGACCAGCCTGAAGTGATCTAGCAGGACAACATTTTCTGATTAAAGTTGAAAACAAAATTGCTTTACATAAACTTTGACCAAAAGAGAACAAATTGAAAAGTTCATAGTTGGGGTTTAAGTAAACTTAAACCTTTATAATATATATGTATTGTGCAGTCAGTGAATGAAAACAATATAGGTAATAATTTTCCACATTGACATTATTTGGTGCCAATTGTACAGGGGTAGCTGTGTTTGGCGGTATTGGACCCATTTTTCCATACCTCCTAAAGACACAACCAAAGTACTGAGATGTCATTCTAAAGCATTAAGTAAAGTTAAGCATACGAATTGCTTTTTTAACAATTTGGGGTATTGCATTGTATATGAATATATTTGACAAAATATTCATGATTCTTCTATTAATTAAACAGTTTGGTAGTGCCGAGTACCATAGTTTCCACATGATCCTGTATGGCTGTGGTTACATACTTTCCAGCTGGCATACAATGAAACCTATAGAGAGGAATTCCTTTTCTGCTATGATTGCTTCCTAAAAACATCTAGTTTCACCTAGATACATGTTCAAGCATCAAGGTAAGTACAAACGGCTTACATTCTTTCTAACATATTGTGTTCTGTGGCCTACATATGGATTATATAGTATGTTACTACAAAAGGTGCTACTCTGACAAAATCAGCCAGTTCAGGCAGTTTTTACTGAATACCCAAAAGAAGAAAAATGTACTTATGTGATGCACATGAAAATGTGCAGTGGGTTTCCTCTGAATTAATATGAAAGATGGAAGCACAATTACTATTACCTGTGAAGAATATTGGATGACTTGACCTTGGAAAAAAAAAGCTGCAGTCATGTCTAACCACCGTGACTAGACTAGGACATGACATAATTTTTATTCAAATACGAAATTCTAAATGTTAATAATTTATCACTGTATTGCATTATTTCTTTTAATTGTACATTTTTGTTTTCTTTTTACATGTCGTATTTAAAGTAGATTATAGTAGATGTTCTCAAGAGTTAAATCATTTTATCCAAATGTTGCATGATTCCTAATAGGTTGACTTATGGGTGTTTCTTGTGTACTTGAGCTCCCCCTGCAGAGCAGAAGTAAAATGACCTTATGTTTACTTAAAGTGTATTGTAAATCTAATTTTTTATTTTTTTTGGTCTGTAATATATACAGTTAAAAGTTTCTTCCGTTGCCAAGTACGCAAAAATACATGTTGATCATGTCAGAAATTCAGAATTGTTCTTTGCACACATCCTGTGCAGAACAGATATTAGGAGCCGAGTGCATTTCTGTCAGATCAACAAATATTGTTTTGTACTTTTCTGTCTTTAATTGGATAAAACGTGAAAAATGTGCATTAATTGCAGAGATGTATTGCTTATTTATTTGTTTTCTGACATATATTTTAACTTGCAACGAACCTTATCCTAGTGTGTGTGTGTGTGTGTGTGTGTGTATGTTTTATATGAACTTGTCACAAATATATGGTTCTTCAAACTCATACGATGAAAAGAATATATAAGCAGGTTACACTTTGTGGAAATGCCATGCACAGCAGCCCCAATTATAGGCAGGTAAAAAAATAGAATGCTAAAAAAATCTGAGATTTGACCCACCCCTTGCTATACACAGTGCCTTGAAAAGGTATTCATACCCCTTGAAATTTTCCACATTTTGTCATGTTACAACCAAAAACATAAATGTATTTTATTGGGATTTTATGTGATAGACCAACACACAAAGTGGCACATAATTGTGCAGTGGCAGGAAAATAACTGGTTTTCCAAATTTATTAAAAATATCTGAAAAGTGTGGCTTGTATTTGTATTCAGACCCTTTTTTCTATGATACCCTTAACTAAAATGTGGAACGAATTGCCTTCAGAAGTCACCTGATTAGTAAATAGAGTCCACCTGTGTGTAATTTAATCTCAGTATAAATACAGCTGTTCTGTGAACCCTTCAGAGGTTTGTTAGAGAACCTTAGTGAACAAACAGCATCATGAAGACCAAGGAACACACCAGACAGGTCAGAGATGAAGCTGGATTAGGTCATAAACAAATATCCCAAGTTTTGAACATCTCACGAAGCACTGTTCAATCCATCATCCGAAAATGGAAAGCGTATGGCACAACTGCAAACCTACCAAGACATGGCCGTCAATCCTAAACTGACAGGCCGGGCAAGTAGAGCATTAATCAAAGTATGGTAACTCTGCAAAAATCCACAGCTCAGGTGGGAGAATCAATACCGGGCACTCCCCCCCCCCCCCCCTTCCTGCCCAAGCCAGCTTTCAGTGCTGTCGCACTTTGAATGACAATTGCCTAGTCATGCAACACTGTACCCAAACCAAATTTTTATCATTTTGTTCCAACAAATGGAGCTTTCTTTTGGTGGTATTTGATCACCTCCTGGGGTCTTTATTTTTTGCTAAACAAATAAAAAAAGACAAACTTTTGAAAAGAAAAAAGTTTTTTTGTTTCTGTAATAACATTTTATAAATAAGTACGTTTTCTCCTTCACTGACGGGCACTGATGAGGCTGCACTGACGGGCACTGATGAGGCTGCACTGACGGGCACTGATGAGGCTGCACTGACGGGCACTGATGAGGCTGCACTGGTATGCAGCACTGATAGACGACACTGATGGGCACTGAAAGGCAGTACTGATGGGTGGCACTGGGCACTGATAGGCAGCACTGATGGACACTGATAGATGTCACAAATGGGTATCACTGATAAGGAGGCACTGGCAGGCATTACTGATGGGCACTGATTGCCATCCCTGGTGGTCATGAGTGACATAGCTGGTGGGTATTAGTCAGGATGATGGAACCACCGCCCGGCCTATAGCAAAATGACGGCCGGCGGTGGTTCCCATTTGCAGTTTGTGAGAAGCCATGTGGGGGTCACAGTAGACATGTGAAAGAAGGTGCTCTGGTCAGATGAGACCAAATTTGAACTTTTTGGCCAACGCTATGTGTGGTGGAATACTAACACTGCACATCTCCCTGAACACACCCTCCCCACCGTGAAAGATGGTGGCAGCATCATGTTGTGGGGATTCTTTTCTTCAGCAGGGACAGGGAAGCTGGTCAGAGTGATGGGAAGATGGAGCCAAATACAGGGCAATCTTAGAAGAAAACCGGTTAGTCTGCAAAAGACTTGAGACTGGGGCAGAGGTTCACCTTCCAGCAGGACAATGACCCTAAACATACAGCCAGAGCTACAATGGAACGGTTTAGATCAAAGCACATTCATGTGTTAGAATGGCCCAGTCAAAGTCCAGACCTAAATCCCATTGAGAATCTGTGGCCAGACTTAAAATTGCTGTTTAGATGCTCTCCATCCAATCTGACAGAGCTATTTTGCAAAGTAGAATGGGCAAAGATTTTACTCTCTAGACGTGCAAATCTGATAGACATCCCCAAAAAGACTTGCAGCTGTAATTGCAGCGAAAGGTGGTTCTACAAAGTATTGACTCAGGGGGGCTGACTACTAATGCACACCACACTTTTCAGATATTTATTTGGGAAAAAAAATCAAACAATTTATCATTTTTCTTTCACTTCACAATTATGTGCCACTTTGTATTGGTCTATCACATAAAATCCCAATAAAATACATTCACGTTTTTGGTTGTAACATGACAAAATGTGGAACATTTCAAGGGGTTTGAATACTTTTTCAAGGCATTGTAGGTTACCAAGTCAGCCCATTACTTTGGGGGTCAAGAAAGGGCAAAACCAAGCTCCGCTTTTACAGGAAAGGTTGAAGTGTATATGTGTGTATATATATGTGTGTGTGTGTGTGTAATGAATATATATAGATGTGTGTGTAATGAATATATATAATGTGTGTGTGTGTGTGTGTGTGTGTGTGTGTGTGTATATATGTATATGTGTATATATATATATCTATATCTAGAAGGTACCCTCTGCTTATGCATATTTTTTTCATAATATGCAAAATTTTGAGTTGTCCATGCTAGTGATGGGTTTTGTCTTTTTGTAATTATTTAAGCTGCATTCACACCTGAGCGTTTCAAAGTCGCGTGTTTTTACTGTGATTTTGCTGAGATTTTTACTGCGTTTTTTGCCACGATTTTGTACAGGTCACCAATGTAAAAAGCAGAAAAATGCCTGTAATCTGCCCCAAAGAAGCTCATGTTAATTTTTTGAGCTTAAGGCGTTTTTCAGGCGTTTTGCTTCAGGTGACAAAACGCTCAGAAGTGAACAGGTGCCATTAAAATCAATGGGATTTTGCTTGTTGGGCGTTTTTCATGTGTATTTTTCTGGCGTTTTTCGAGCGTTTTATGAGCTGGAAACGCTCAGGTTTACAGCCTTACACAGCCAAAATCCAGCCTTACAAAGTGGAATTGCTATGATGATGTGACTGCCAATTCTATATTTTTATAGTTTTTAGTAACCACTTTTTAAAAAAAAATAAACTTTCATCTTGATCTTAATTGTTTAGCCTTTTCATGACCAGAGGCTCTTAAAGCTGTGATGCCCAGGCCAAATTTTTCAGCACTGTCAGTTAACTTATCAATGATATTAACTAATTTGCACGCCCAAACGTTTATACCAATTAAAAAAAGAAAAATATTTTGTATTTTGTACACTGTTTAATGAAAAACCCTACATTAGTTTCTATTATTGGTTGTCAAATGTGCAAAAACATTTATTTATTTTTACTTTTTTTTTCTAGTTTTAATTTTTATTTTTTTACTGGACATCTGTAGCTGAAATAGATGTCACTGCAGATGAACAGTGAAGCCTGAAGGTAGCAGTATACATTTGCAGGCTGAATGCTTTAACCTTTCTCAGTGGAGCTTCAATTGGTTCCTGCTTGTCAATGGATGACTGTGGCAGTGTAAAGTATTCACTTTTAAGGGGATAACATTTATTACTATGTCCTTAGTGTGTGAACGTTGATATACATTTTTTTACCGGGATGATATGTGGACTGTCAAAATATTGTTTTTGAGAAGGATAGGGTAGGAAAATAATTAGGAATTTTTTTTTTTTTTTTTTCACTTTCTGTCTCAGAGACAAAATAGAAAGTAAGTGGAAATCTCCCCGAAACCAGGGTTAATCACCTCTCAGATGCATGTCACCTGATGCCCCCATACGTATGATTCCCCTTGCCTTTAACTCTAAAAGTTTGCATTTCCTATCCGATTTGGTACTGAAAACAATGGTATGTAGCACAAATGCAGAGGATGGTATCTACCCAGCAAAGACATTCAGTTGTAAAAACCTGAAAGGGTATCTCCTCTCCTCTCTATTAAATAAAAAAATTTAGGCTTTAGGTTTTTTATTCTGCATAGTCTAACAAATCTTCATCTCTGAGAAACCTTTGTGGCTGAGTAGAGACTCAGCTAGCAGGAAGTGAGGTATCCTGCAAGGGTTGGCACTGGGATCAGGCGCAGTGTCATTTCCGGGGGCACTCGCACAGGGAGAGAGGGGAGGAGAGGTCCTGGTGCCTATAATTACGGTTCCGGTCCGGCGCAGCGGCTTCTATGGACTCCGGAACTGTTGCTTTGAAGCCACAGAACGAGCGCTGCTCCACGATGGAGACTGTGACAGCAGCGAGTGGGACAGGCACCAGCAAGGCCCAGGTAAGGGGGTATGTGGGATCTACCCTGTATACTGTAGGTGCCTCTCTCTATATGTGTTTTTCCCCCTGGTGGCTGGGGCCTGTCTGGGCACAGGGTGTTGGCTGGTTATACTAACTGTGCACCTGGGTGAGCTTGTTAGGAGGCAAGTTTGACTCACTAAAAAGGGATGCTGGTGTTTTTTTCTCTTTTTGTCTTTTTTGTGTGGCAGGCTAAGAGCTCTGACCCTCTTATCAAAAAGAGATGTCCCTCATGTAAAGCAAAGTTACCAGAGGGCTGGAAGAAAGCTTTATGCCAAATTTGTGTTGATTCCTTAGTTAAGGAAGAAGCTTCTTCTGCATGCAGCGATTTAATCGCATCGGTCAAAGAGCTAGATGCTACCATCCAATCTTTTCGCACTTCTCTTGCAGCACCATCCCTGAGTCAGCCAACTACCTCAGGATCCTCTCAGGGCTCGCAATTAATCCCAGGGGTAGAGGCTGAAGCTGGCCCTCCTACCCAAGGGGAGCATTCCCCCTCTCACTTCAGGGAAGATGAGGAGGAGGAGGAGGAGGAAGAGGAAGAAGAAGAGGCAGGAGATGCACCTTCAAGATACAAACTGTCCTTAGAGCAAGTAGACAGTTTGAAAGCAATATATGCAACATTGGGAATAGATGAAGAAAAGAGAATTATCGCTGCATGACCGAATGTATGCAGGGCTTAGTGAAACAAAAAGTCGCACTTTCCCTGTGCATTCAGTCATCTCGGAAGCCATTAAAAAGGAATGGGCTGATCCAGAGAAAAAATCATTTTCCCAAGAGCGCATAGACTCTTTCCGTTCAGTGAAGACCCAGATGCGCTTTGGAATAAAGTTCCAAAATTAGACACAGCGTTTTCACAAGTTTCCAGGTCAACCGACTTGGCATTTGAAGACATGGGTATACTCAAAGATCCCATGGACAAAAGGATGGATCAGCAGCTTAAAAAAGCTTGGCAATCCATCATGGGTAACCTTAAACCAGTTATGGCTACTACCTGTGTCTCCAGGAACATGGGGTTCTGGCTGAATCAGCTCGAAGCCCATATTAAAGCAGACTCACCTAAGCAGGAGATCCTTGATTCTTTTTCTACCCTAGCAGCAGCCGTAGCTTATATTTCTGACGCTTCTGCAGAATCAATAAGGATGTCAGCCAGATCTGGGGCCTTAACCAACTCAGCCAGGAGAGCTCTATGGCTTAAGACATGGCCAGGGGACGCAGCTTCCAAAAATAAATTATGTGGAATTCCTTCTTTTGGAGATCTTTTGTTCGGTCCTGATCTAGATTCTGTTTTAGATAGGACAGCGGACAAAAATAAGTCCTTTCCTGTTAAAAAGAAAAAACAACCAGTTAAGCGTTTTTTTCAACCTCAAAAAAAAAAAATCAGGATCAGGAAAGCAGGCCCCAAGAATAAGAAGGAATTGGTCGGCGCAAAAAGGTAAAGGCAATCCTCCTGCGCCAACCAATAAAACGCAATGACTTGTCATTGCCTGTGGGGGGAAGGCTTCAAAAATCCCTTCCTCTTTGGGAAAGCGTGACGGAAAACACATTTATTTTGGACACGCTGGTCCAGGGATACAAAATATAACCTTCGGATCTTCCTCCAGAAAGATACTGTGTAACAGACCTGCCAAGGGACACAACAAAGGCCCTAGCCATGAGAAACCTGTTGGGGATCTGATGAGACAGGGTGTTGTGGTTCAGGTATCTCCAGAGCAACGTTACCGGGGTTTCTTTTCCCATATCTTCCTGATAAGGAAACCATCAGGAAGCTTCCGTCTCATTCGCAATCTGAAACCGTTAAACAGGTCAGTCCAATACAGACGGTTCCGCATGGACTCCATCTTTTCGGTGAGAAATCTCTTAGTCAAGGGACGCTTCATGGCATCAATCGACTTAAGAGTTGCATACCTGCATGTGCCCATAGCCCCTCAGTCTCAAAAATACCTCCAGGTTGGCAATAAATATGGGGAAGAAGGTGCTTCATTTACAATTCAAGGCCCTCCTGTTTGGTCTGTCATCCGCTCCGCGGATATTTACCAAGATAATGGCGGAAGCTCTAGCTCCTCTCCGTCTACTACAGGGAATCTCGGTCATCCCTTATCTGGACGACCTCCTAATTTTTGCCCCTTCCAGAGAGAGGTTGCAGGTAGATCTAACCAAGGCCCTCAGTCATCTGGAAGCCTTGGGCTGGATTGTAAATACTCAAAAATCTAATTTCAATCCTGCTCAAAGAGTTCAGTTTCTAGGTTATCTGATAGGTTCTGTAGAGCAAAGGATTTTTCTCTCAAAAGAGAAAAAAAGACAAGGTCTTGAGGGTAGTAGCCAGTCTTCAGACAAACCAAGAATTGTCAATCAGGATGATTATGTCAGTCCTGGGAACCTTAACCTCAACAATGCCAGCCATTCAATGGGCAAGGCTCCATTTCAGGCCCCTCCAGAGTTTTCTTTTACAGGTATGGGATCACAGCCCAGAAACCTTAGACACAAAAGTAAAGCTTCCCACCACGGTCAAGAGGACTCTGTGATGGTGGAGGAATCAGGCAGTTCTGTCAAGGGGCCTGCTTTGGTCCTTCCCGAGTAAGGGTCACGACAGACGCCAGCAGTTGGGGATGGGGAGCCCACTGGGATTAAAATATAGCACAGGGAGTTTGGTCCTGATCCGAAGCAGGAAGGTCCTCAAACTGGAGGGAGTTAAAAGCAGTTGCTCTAGCCTTAGCTGCCTTCTCTCCAAACCTCCAAGGGTCCAATATGCAGATTCTTTTAGACAATGTCACCACAGTGGCATACCTGAACAAACAAGGGGGCACAAGGAGCAAAGCTCTACTGTTGCTGTCATCAGAAATCCTAGAGTGGGCAAAGAAGCATTTACTCTCCCTGTCGGCAGTGCATCTCAGGGGCACGCTAAACGAAGTAGCAGACTTCTTGAGCAGACAAAGAATTCAAGAGGCAGAGTGGAGCCTGAATCCGGAGATATTCTCACTGATCACCAAGATGTGGGGATGTCCTCAGGTGGATCTGTTTGCATCAAAAGACAACGCCCAGCTCCCTCAATTCTTCTCCCTGCACCGAGACAGCGGATCAATAGGGATAGATGCCTTGGCACATCCCTGGAACTTCCATCTGGGTTATGCCTTCCCTCCTTTTCAGCTAATCCCTCTTGTATTGAGAAAAATACAGAAGGAAAAGGTATCAGTAATCCTGATCACTCCGTTCTGGCCGAAAAGAGCCTGGTTTTCCTCCATCCTACAAGTGATGATCAAACCTTTCTGGCAGCTTCCTCTCAGACAGGACTTGCTACTTCAGGGCCCAGTATACCACCCGGATGTAGCCAGACTAGGCCTCACCGCTTGGTATCTGAGGAGCAGTTATTAAGGAACAAAGGACTGTCGGAGCCTCTAGTATCCACTCTACTCGCCAGTAGAAAGAGAGTAACTAGAGATATCTACGCAAAAGTTTGGAAAGTTTACAACTGTTGGTGTCATTCATCAAACCGAACCCTAGAATACATTGTCGATTCTGGAGTTTCTACAAAAGGGTGTGGACAAAGGTCTTGCAATTAGCACTCTCAAAGTGCAAGTGGCTGCCCTGGGAGTATACCTGGAAAAGCCAATTTCCTCAGTTCCTTTGATCACAACATTCTTTAGGTCACTTACTAGAACCAGACCAGTGCCTACTAAACATTTTCCTAAATGGGACCTGTCAGTAGTTTTGCAAGCCTTCACAAAAGAACCTTTCAAACCGTTAGACAATCTCGTTGAAAGATTTGACTAAAACGGTATTCTTAGTTGCAGTTACGACTGCGAGACGAATCGGTGAACTACACGCTCTTTCAATAAAAGAACCTTTTTATGTTAATTTACCCAGATAGGATTGTGCTTAAAACAGATCCGGGGTTTTTGCCAAAAGTGGCATCAGTTCATAACAGATCGCAGGAAATTATCCTGCCAACTTTTTGTTCAAATCCTTCAGGAAGAAGGGAGACTTTATTCCATAACTTAGATGTAAGAAGAATTTTATTACACTACTTGGAAATAACAAAGGACTTTAGGTCTTCGGACTCTTTATTTGTTATTTTTTCTGGCAACAGAAAGGACGCCAAGCATCGAAGGGGTCAATTGCTAGATGGCTAAGACTGGCTATTTCTGAGGCTTATTCCCAGACGGGTTTGTCTCCTCCACAGGGAATACGAGCACACTCTACTAGAGCTCTAGCCACTACATGGGCAGAAAAAGCTGGTGCCACTCCACATCAGATCTGTAAGGCGGCTACGTGGTCAAGCTATTTGACATTTGTCCATCATTACAGACTGGACCTGCTGTCAGCCGATGATCAGGCATTTGGCAGAAATGTCCTGCAGGCTGTTGTCCCTCCCTAGTTGGTAAGTCTTGATTATCCTCTCATGTGCTGTCCTGAAAGACGATAAGGGAAAATTCAAGTTAGACTTACCGGTAACTTGTTTTCCAAGAGTCTTTCAGGACAGCAAACTACCCGCCCTTCTTGGTTTGTATATATTGATATATATATATATATATATATATGTATATGTACATACATGCTGTGATTAGCCATATTCTGATTATGTGTTCCAGCTTGGGCCGGAGGTACTCTACTACAACTGACGAGATGTGGAGAGTCGCCTCCTTTTAAAATATGGTGGCGATTTTGTTTCCTGTTTCCTAGTGGGTGGAGCCACTCTCTCATGTGCTGTCCTGAAAGACTCTTGGAAAACAAGTTACTGGTAAGTCTAACTTGAATTTTTTTATTTATTTTTAGATTGATCAACAGAAATACACTTTTTTTTACATGAAAGAGTATATCGCCAAAACAGAAGCCCTAAATCTCTCATTGCCACCCACTACTCTATCCACGCTTATAATTAATTTCCAGTTCAATTGGCATCCCAGAGCAATTGACTATTTAGGTACAGCAATCCCAGTGCATACACAGGATCTAGATGCTCTTAATTATAGACTACTTCTTACTAAAATACGGAGATCTTTAGAGTTGTGCTGAGACCTGCAAATTCCATGGTTTGGCTTTATCAACATATTAAAAATGGACATTCTGCCCAAGCTATTATACCTGTTTCAGACCATACCAATTGTATTACCCTCTGCATTTTTTCGTACCCTCCGCTCTCCCAGGATTTAGATATCGGACACTAGTTGATCTAGACCAGTGATGGCAAACCTTGGCACCCCAGATGTTTTGGAACTATATTTCCCATGATGCTAACCTACACTGCAGAGTGCATGAGCATCATGGGAAATGTGGTTCCAAAACATCTGGGGTGCCAAGGTTTGCCATCACTGCTCTAGACTAAAACACAAACTACTTTGTTAACCTAAATCGGAGGGAGGGACTAGTCTTCCTGACTTTGAGATATATCATGCCTCTGCAGTTATATCCCAATTGTTAGGGTGGTTTCCCTGTCCATTAGTGAAGGCCTCTGTCATGGTCAAACAAGATATGTCCCCTGTGGATTTGTTGAGCATTGCTCAGGGATTACCATGATTCATACCGATCTCTTCTTACACTTTCCCCCTTAACATTAGCTTCACTCCAGGTTTGGTATCGCCGGAGAGGATAATATTCGCCCTCCTCTGACCCAAGTCCACTCACTCCGTTTTTTGGTAATCCAGCATTACCGGATGGCAGGCAAGCTACAGCTTATAGTACATATGATAGATCCTCTTATGTGCACTCTTCTCTGGGTTCTTTTGTGGCCCAATCCATTGCTGATTCGCTTCCCCTGAACTGGTTAACGAAACGCCATTTATCGACCTACTGTAAGTCTTTATTTGGATCAGGTCTAGTGCATAGACCCCTAATGGAATTTGAGCATTTGTGTCTTCTCTCAAAGGTTCCCCCGCCACACACGATCAATAGTATATAAATCAATACTGGCCCACACTCTTGGCATACTCCCTATATACACCAAAATATGTTCCAGGGAGCTGGGGTTTGAGATCCCTGCCGGAGATTGGCACACTGCATTTCTCTTCACTCATGGAACCTCAATCTCCAGTTACACTCGAGAGAAAAATATAAACTGCTTTCTAGATGGTACTGTACCCCGGTTTCTACTAACTAAATTTTCCCTGCACCTTCAGACATCTGCCCTATTATCTAGTTTACTCGGTCAAATCTCAGAAATCAAACCTCTTAACCACTTAAGCCCCGGACCATTTGGCTGGCCAAAGACCAGAGCAGTTTTTGCGATTCGGCACTGCGTCGCTTTAACTGACAATTGCGCGGTCGTGCGAAGTGGCTCCCAAAATTGACGTCCTTTTTTTACCATATATAGAGCTTTTGGTGGTATTTGATCACCTCTGCAGTTTTTATTTTTTGCACTATAAACAAAAAAGAGCGACCGTTTTGAAAAAAAGCAATATTTTTTACTTTTTGCTATAATAAATATCCCCAAAAAAATATATAAAAAAAAATGTTTTTTTTCCTCAGTTTAGGCCGATACGTATTCTTCTTCTACATATTTTTGGTATAAAAAAAAAATAAGCGTTTATTGAGTGGTTTGCTCAAAAGTTATAGCATCTACAAAATAGGGGATAGTTTTGTGGCATTTTTTTTTTTTTACTAGTAATGGCGGCGATCAGTGATTTTTATCGTGACTGCGACATTATGGCGCACACATCGGACACTTTTGGCGCTATTTTGGGACCATTCACATTTACACAGCGATCAGTGCTATAAAATATGCACTTATTACTGTGTAAATGTGACTGGCAGTGAAGGGGTTAACCAGGAGGGGGCGCTGAAGGGGTTAAGTGTGTTCTAGGGATGTTTTCTAACTGTAGGGGGGATGGGCTATGTGTGACACGACACTGATCACCACTCCCGATTATAGGGATCTGTGATTAGTGTCCTGTCACTTGGAAGACTGGGGAAATGCTTGTTTACATCAGCATTTCCCCGTTCTTCCTCTCCGTGAGACTTTGGCGGGTATCCTCGCGGACATTGAGCCTCACGGAGCTTGCGACAGGTGCGCGCCCACAATGCCGCATCTTAAAGGTGACGTACAGGTACGTTAATCTGCCTGTACGTGCCATTCTGCTGACGTATATCGGCGTGAGTTAGCAGTTAAGATTTTTCCTTTTTGAAAATAGACAGCTTATTTCCAGCTCCACCCTATGGTACATCTGGATGCACTACTCTGCTTCTAAAAAACTGAGGAATAAACTCAAACAATAAGCTCTGGCCATTTTGTGATATTAAACAGGAGGACTGGTATCCACTATATACTATTCTCTCCCTCTTCTGCCCCTCTTCTCTTCTTTCTTTTTGTTCTCCCCCTCTCTCTTTATTTTTCCTCTGAGTATTATCATTCATTGTTTAGCTGTGTCACTTGACGTTGCATAGATTATTTATATCCTTAACTGTGCTGATAGTATAGATATCACCCACACCTTTTGATCCTAGACCTGGTTGGCTATCTGAGGATATTCCTATTCACATATCCGTAATTGATATTGATTACCGTGCCTCTATTTGGACACCAATGTTGACTGATAACCATTCATGTGTGTGATCAATGTTAAGTCGGATTTATAATTTCTAAGTGAATTTGTTTTTCTTTCTATACTACTTTTGTAACTTTTGAAAATGTGTTAATAAACATGTATTTAACCTAAAAATGAAAGTGGATCTCTGCAAAGTAATTTTAATTATTTGGAATGAATAAAAACACAAAATAACAAATTAATAACGTGGGCTCCAGTTATCTCACTCTGCATGAGATCCGGTCTCTGGGGCATATCCATAGATGTTTGGTACGCTTGGCCTATGTGGACAGACAGCTTTCCTCTTCAAATTTTGTTTTTTTCAGCTCTACTACCTGGAGCATTTTTTTCATTGAATCCATCACACTTTTCCTTTGAAGAAGCCTGATACGGCAAAACAAGTCAAATACATGCGTGATGCTATTCAAATGCCCTATGTATTTGAGTAATGATATTCAAGTTTGTACAAATTCTTTTAACACAAACATGTTTAACACAAACATGTTTAACCACTTCTCCACCGAGGACATCATATGACGTCCTCGACTTTGTGCGGTGATATCTGAATGATGCCTGCAGCTACAGGCATCATTCAGATATCACTGTTTTCTGCCGGCGATTCTGTGAACGATAAGAACAATCATAGCGGCAGTTCCGCCGCTTGATTGTTCTTATAGGCGGCGGGATGGGACGTCCTCCCGCCACCATCCGGTGCTTCTCCAGGCTCTCCCGTGCCATCGGGGGCCGGAGAATGAAATGGCCGGCACCGGCTCATGACGATAGAGATTTCCAGTCATCTCTATGACCGTCGGAGGCCCGGGCACGACATTGTGACCTCACGCCCGGGTACCCGGAAGTAAACAAAGCCGCAATCGCGGCTGTTGGCATGAGATCGGTGAATTTTTTTCACAATCTCATGCTTTTAAGCCTGGAGGAGAGATGGTGGGGTCTTATTGACCCCACATCTCTCCATAAAGAGGACCTGTCACAATGATTCCTATTACAAGAGATGTTTACATTCCTTGTAATAGGAATAAAAGTGATCAAAAAAAAATATATTTAAAAAGTGTAAAAATAAATAATTAAATAAAACAAAATTAAAACGCCCCTGTCCCCGGTAGCTCGCGCTCAGAAGCGAACATGCATGTAAGTCCCGCCCACATATGTAAACGCCATTCAAACCCCACATGTGAGGTATCACCGCGTGCGTTAGAGCGTGTGCAATAATAGACCTCCTCTGTAACTCGAAAATGGTAACTTGTAAAAAAAATTAAAGCGTCGCCTATGGTGATTTTTAAGTACCAAAATTTGGCGCCATTCCATGAGTGTGCGCAATTTTAAAGCGTGACATGTTGGGTATCTATTTACACAGGCGTAACATCATCTTTCACATTATACAAAAAAATTGGGCTAACTTTACTGTTTTGTTGTTTTTTAATTCATGAAACCTTTTTTTTCCCCAAAAAAGCCGTTTGAAAAATTATTGCACAAATACCGTGCGAGATAAAAAGTTGCAATGACCGGCATTTTATTCCCAACGGTGTCTGCTAAAAAAAAATATATAATGTTTGGGGGTTCTGATTAATTTTCTAGCAAAAAAATTATGATTTTTACATGGAGAGAAGTGCCAGAATAGGCCCGGTGGAGAAGTGGTTAAATAAAATTGCTTTTATAAAATTTCCATGTACTATCTGAGCACCTAAAAAGTCCTGTACCTATACTTTGTCCTTCAAAACCTTCTAATTGGGATGTTGGAGCTATGAACAATACCAATCTGGTCATGTCCACATAATCCATCGATATTGCACTGACACCCACTGCAGATTGCAAGTGCAGTGAATTTTGAATGCGGTGCTAGAAACAAGAATGGAACATGGGTTTTCCTGCACAGCCTTCTACTGTAGTGTGAACGGGCATGGGTAAAGTTTCACACATTGCAGAGATGTACGGCCTATTTTTTTTGCCCAGACATGCACCTTTTAGATGAAAAAACAGTCGCGATGATGTCAATTAGGAAAGCTGAGGCGTCACTGTTCAGATTCACTTTTCCATACGTTTATTTGCCTTTTTAGGTACATTTTTCATGCTTTGTGTTTTTCCGTGCTTTTTCTGTATGCATTTTCCAGAGGACAGAGTTGTGCATTTGACATGTTGCACCATTCAACCTTGAAGATGATGTGCTTGCTGTAAACTGCACCAAAATGCAGCAAATTATTATTTTTTTCATGCTTCACAGGAATAGTTAACGAAAATAAAGATACAGAACTCCCCTAGCTCTTTAGGCGCAATGTAAGGTGTGTTAATAAACGCCTAAAGGAAAGATATAAGATTTAGCTTGTCTCACTAGAACACCATACAAATTCAGTAATTGCTATACTGTTAGTGTTTTAAGTGATTGTTCTTCGAATTGTTGTAATACAGGCATCTCCAAGCATTGAGTTTACAGCCAATTACATGCAGAGCTTAAAAATGTGTGTTCTTGTTTGCTTATGAATTGTAGCTGTTGCAACCACAGTATCGGTCCCAAAAGGCTGCTTATGCTTAAAAACTGTGTTTCTCTGTTCTGGTTGCTAGTAATTGGGCCCATTAATTAACTTGGTTATCTTGAACTTAGAGTGTTCTCACTCTACATGGATTCTGTACATTGCAACCAAAATAACTGGGTATGTATTCATAGCTACTGTATTTTATGCATTTAGTTGGCAGTGGCACTCTGGTACAGACATGTGTTTTTTTTTTTTTCCTAAATATAAAATGTATACAGTTTTATTATGCTTTTTTCAACCTAAGGCACAGTTCATTCAGTAAGGACTTGTTTACATTAGCTTTTCCCTCTGGTGGACCATATTTCAGAGGGTGTTTGACAGTAATGTCTCCTCCTCGCCACCTGTTTTAACCCCTGAAACCCTGCGCCACAGCAGTGCACGCGGTTGCAGGGCAGTTGTGGCATAGCCCCATTTACATTCAGTACCGACCTCTGAATGCAAACCCTTCAACTTGGCTAATTTAAAGGGGGTATACATCTTGCAAGCCATGAAGTAAAGCATTGCAGCCCTGGCAAGTTTACTACCCTGTCTAACTGCCTTTGCAGCTTAAAGGGGCAGTCATTTTTTAGCACCTCCCAACTGTAAGTGTAAACTTAGCCTTAGCGTGTTTTTTTTTTTTCTTTAATTCTGCATCAATAGAAATGTATACCACATGTATTAAAATGCTTCTAAAGAAAAGTAAAGCACAGTGTTGAAGTGGCTCTCAGATGAGAGCTGTAGGTTTTGACCAATAAAGTGAATACATTTTGAGTGTTATAATAGCCTGAGTTAGATTAATTTATTCAGTGCGGCATAAAATATATTAAAAGCATCAAGCAAATGTTTTAATAGTGAAACTACTTGTCAAAGTTAAAAGGTGCTAAAAGTCTAATTTAAACCCACACCTGGCGACTCGACCAGGCATATCTACAACATACACGCTGCCCCACTGGATATGGGACACCCCAACCTTATTCACGAAGGTAGAGGCCTGTCCCGGGGCCAACATAACCAACATCCTCCCTGAAGGTATTACCCTGCCCCACCAGGAATGGGTACCCCCCTCCCCCCTCTCCCACCCTTTCCCCCAACCCACTCACATCTTGCTCCCTTTTGGGGTGAGTGGGTCACAGTTTAACACCCACAAATACCATCTAATACCCCTTCCTGAGCTCACACTGTTATTTGCCACCATCAATCTAGATTCGGTCCATAACCCACCCGAAACAGCTCTTACCATGTTGGTCGTGAGACTTACCACGGTTTTGCTTTCTGTACTGTATTATTGATGTTGAGATGAGAGCTGATTATGTATGTATGTATCCTGTAAAAACTACCTGGGTTGTTGCACACCTAGGCTGCTCACTAACTTGAATGTGACTCACTGTACTATTATGAAAACTTCAATAAAATGTTTGTAAAAAAAAAAAAAAGTCTAATTTAAAAACATTACTTGAACAGTACCATTGTAAGATGCTTATTTATTATCAGATAAATGTCTGTTTAAAGATTTCAGATTAGAGTCTGTGGATTAAATTTGATCTCCATACAACAATTCTAAAAATCTCTGTAAATTTACAAACACCTAGAGGCTGGTGAGAATAATGCAGCAAAGAAAGCATTTGTGTTTGTAGACACGCAGTACTGATATTTTCATTACACCTCCACTATTGCGCTCTGCAGCTGTCTTGTGCAGAACACTAAAAAATCTCAAATTGACTCTTATTCATTTCTGAAATGTTCTGTTCGCATGGGAATTTATAGTATTAAATATAGTATTAGCAAACGTGTTCCTAGTACAGTAATACAGTGGAGGAAAGAATGTTTGTAGTTGTGCGGAAAAAAAGCTAATATATACGAGTGCCATTATACAAGCATCTTTATGTCCACAAACCTCTTTAGACTGGTTTTAATAACACAGCAGGGCGAGTGTTTGTATTAGCAGACACTGTGCTGATATTTTCATTACTCCTCCTCTACTGAACTTCTCAGCTGTCTCCTTTGGAGCAGTAGAAAATATCATGTTTTTTTTTTTTTTTTCTTCATTAAAGTCAATGTTATGTTCACTTGAGAGTTTTGCAGTTTTAAAATTATCTTAGTACTAACAGGACTGTAGCCTTTTTTTGGAGTAGTAATAAAGTACTTTTGGAAAACGTCACCGGGGGGGGGACACTTTTATGGGTGTACTGTGTTAACGATCATTATTGGTGGTCTTTGATGAATACAGGTAACTGCTGAACACTAATATCATAGACATGAACAAAGGTCATACCGCTGATCACTGGTGTCAGTCTTCTTGGGGTGAAGATCTTGCATCTTCCTGCCCATGTTTAGTTCACTGTGGTGTCGGCTGCAGTAATTAGTACAGTGGTGGGGAACAAGTGGTTTCATTAAGTCAGCCCCAGGAGGTGTATATGGTGTGGCCTCAGACCACAATGGGTAATCTCAATCCCACCAAGCAGTGTGTGTGCAGTCGTGGTAATATGGAATGTTTATAGAACAAAACAAAATTGTATTGTTTGAAGTCATGTGTATGCTTCCTTTCATATACGATCATACATAGTTCTACCCCCAGGTCTCCACACTTAGGCCATTGTCTGGGGATATAGTATGACAATCTGGAACCTTGGACCAGTCATTCTCCCCCCCCCCCTCCCCCTAATAAAACATGTTGTGGTGTGAGGTGCTAAAAGGGCCATAGTTTAAAAAAACCTGATCCAACCCCCCCTTTACTCAGCACACATATGATAGTTTGTTAACCCCCCTCCCCAAAAAAATGCTTTCATGACTGTGCCACTGGCAAGAGTGTAAGGGCTTATTTACACTAGCATTGGTTTCTGAGGAATGATCACTCTTCAGAGAGCATTTGACTGCCCTTGTATCGTATACTCACCTCCTGCTCTAACCCTTTGAACCCTGTTCTAGCACGCTGCAATTGTATGCGTGGCATGCAGTTGTGGGGTGGTCCCATTCATTCGATCACCTAAAGTTGGCTCTTCACAGAACCTTCAGCACAGACCTGACCCCCCCCCCCCCCTCCAGCATAGATACCCTACCTGCATCAATCAACTTGGGTGCAACCAACCTGTTTGATTTTTTGCATGTGATGACTGCCGACAGCTATAGCCGCTAGCAGTAATTATTGTGTAGGACAGGAAAGCAGACCTGCTCTTCAGTGGGGGGGGGTTCTCTGCCAGCAGACATTTGTCGGTGAGTAGGAATTTTTTAAAAACGGAGTGTCGTGTAAGGTCTTGTAATCCCCAAGTGTAGTGTGTATAACAAGTAGAGGCCTCATTAGGCTTATCCCCAAACCGTTAAATATATTAATTACATGTCATGCTAGGACTTCTGATCCTGGAGTGCAGAAAACAAGTTTGGCACTTGTTATTAAACCTAGAATAGGCTTCAATAATAATTTTACATATACAGGGGCATTGTTTTTACCTTTAAAGCAGGGAACGCATTAAGGTAGAAATATCTTGGCTTTAAAACTACTTTAAATGATGTAAATGTGTGGAGATCCTCAAAACTAAGTTTACAAACTTCAAGAACATTCAGATTAATAGGAGTAGGCTAGAAATAATTGCAATACAATGTGGAGATGATTTAAATAAATTTACATTTTGTGCATAGATACACTTTGAGCAAAAAAAAAAAACATAAATTCCCCATGAACCCACATGTTACTTTTGTTACGACTGTGCTAGCCTCTTCAAGACCTCCCCGATGTGACTGTCTTGGGATCTGACACACAGTGGAGACAAATGTAAGTGCATGCTAATAGGTTATGCTGGTTACGTTTTGCACCTTTCTCAATTTGCTCTCTGATCCCTCCATTAGGGAATTTACCCTATGACCATGCTTAGTATATTTTAGGCTGAATGCTGTAAATCTCTAACATTCCAAATGATAGCGGCTTATTTTTAAAAATTCTTAGTATCTGCTGTAAAAGATTATTTTCATTCTGGATTCATCTTATAAATGAGCTTTTAGAGAGTCTCCAAATCTATTAGCACTTTGTATGTTAATCCAATCGCATGTCATTTGGAATTTAAGTGGTACATGTGGATTGTGTGCGTGTGTGTATACAGTATCTCACAAAAGTGAGTACACTCCTCACATTTTTTTGTAAATATTTTATTTTATCTTTTCTTTTCATGTGACAACACTGAAGAAATTACACTTTGCTACAATGTAAAGTAGTGAGTGTACAGCTTGTATAAGAGCCTATTCACACAGGGGCAACACGACTTCCAGCGCGATTTTATGAGGCAACTCAGCACGACCTGGAGCTATTTACAAGGCAACTCCAAGTTGCCTGCAGGACAGGAGACTTTCCAGTGGCCAATCAAACAAGAATCAGCTCTGTGGGAGGGAGGGGGAGGGAGAGCTT
>CM055117.1:640775069-640810069 GCA_029206835.1 Rana muscosa | reverse complement strand
GAGGTAAAAAAATCTCCAGTGGAGTTAGAGAGAGCAATGCATAATAGGTTCTCGTTTTCCCCTAGTCTAAATTATTACCTTTGTGCCGTCACTTTATGAAACTGGAACCAAGAATAAATCTAGCCAGTAGATTCAATTTTCAATCCTCAATAGAAAGTTTTGGTTGGAGTACTACTTTAATGATAATTTCAGACAAGTATACTAGTTTGCAGCTGCTGTGCCATCAATTGCAGCCGCTGTGCCATCAATTGCAGCCGCTGTGCCATCAATTGCAGCCGCTGTGCCATCAATTGCAGCCGCTGTGCCATCAATTGCAGCCGCTGTGCCATCAATTGCAGCCGCTGTGCCATCAATTGCAGCCGCTGTGCCATCAAACGCTGCCAGTGTGCTCATCCAACGCTGCCACTGTCATAGAATGCTGCCAGTGTGACCCCCCCTGCCCGCTTGCCGTCTGCCCGGCACTTACCCTGTCTTGGTGGGGTAGCGGGTGACGGGGACGAGTGGGGTCCTTCAAGCCAGCGTCTCCTGCCGTCCTCATCTCGCGACTTCCGTCCTCTCTTCCCGATAGGCGTCCAATAGCGGCGCCTGTCATTTCAGCCGATCAGGTGACAGGTAACCGACCCCAGCACCTAATTGGTAGAGAGGCGGTTCAGTGTTAGGAACGCGAATATTCATTCGCTTTCCTAACACAGCTGATTCACCGTTTTTTACATTTATTGGAGCCTATGGCTCTAATCGGATGTTTAAAAAGCACCCTCCGCCGCTATAATTCAGTCACCCGACACCCGAAAAAGGGCCTGACGCCTGAATGGGGGGTGGCAGCGACGGGCTGCCACTGGCTTAGAGGTTACCTAAAGTTCCACTATCATTAGTAATAGCACAAGTACGTGTAAGTCTCTGCAGAAAGCTGAAAGTGTATTTTTGGGAGGCCTTAAAGGTTGATCTTGAAATCCACTCTTCTAAACCATGTAATATTTTATACATATTTTGTGTCTCGCTTCTGGTTAATAAAACCCATTACCTGTGAGCCAGTAAATGGAAGAATACAACTCCATTAGTATTCCTTTATATTGAAGTTAAACTTTAATGCATATATTTTGTGCATATACTATACATATTATTTTTTCAAATGCACTGCTACATCTTGTGGTACTTGAAATCAATATTTGTGCTTGAAGACAGTTGCAGTACATATAACATTATTTACCTAATAATTTGGACCACCATTTAAGTCTAGTTTTATATTTTATACTACTTTTGTTATGGGCCAACATATTTTCCTACATTAATGCTTCAATTCCTATATGTAGTTAAAAGGTTGATATAGCAGAGTTGTGAAAGCAGAACTAAACCCTCCTATTCTTTACAGTCAAAGAAGCTGCCATCGATGGAGACACTCCACCACATAAATCCATCAGCTTAAATAAAACAAAACTGCAAGTCCAATGCTGTCATCAAAACTGTGATCACATCAAGAATTGAGCAAAGTGCGTGGTGTCATTAGGTCCCTTTCCCTTGCTATAAAAAAGGGGGATTGAATGACCATGTACTGACTAAAATAGCTAGAACATCCTTTCATTGTGCTTTCTAAACCATCAGTAAAATTTAGATTACAATAGGTGGCTGTAAAAAGAATATATATTTTTTTTTATATCAGGCCGCAGTAAGTATTTTTGGGGATTAGCTCTCCTGCATCACAAGCTGGGGTTCCCAGATTCCCAAACTGCCATCCAAAAGTAGTAAACTGGTACACCGCAGCAATGTTTGGAGTAGACAAAAAATATAATTGATTCGGATAGCTTGAGTCTCATGCAGGCTTTGTGGACATACCATTAAAGCAGTATCATCAGGGTGAGCTGGCTTTAACTAGATCTCCCGTTTCCTTTCTCTAGGTGTCCTTTACTGTTGCATTCTCTGTCTGATAAAATAAGGAATTCAACAGAAGATGATGATAGTGAATACAAAATCCCATCTTCCCATCCTCTACATTCGCGTCCATTGCCTCTTCACTGCCATAGTATAAAGCCTTTCTCTAGGTAAGACCGATTTCACTGTATAAACAATGCTATCTTTCATGTGAAAAGTTCAATGTTTGCTGCTCTTCTTTAAGAGTTTTTTTTTTTACTTTTACAGAGATTACCAGTTTATTTTGTCCCCAGATCTTGGGTCCTCATGTCCCTCTACTGTGCTAATTTTGCAGCTTTCTTAAAAATCGCTTGAACAGAGGTTTAAAGCTAGACTTTAAAAATTCCAGGCTATTCCAACTGAGCATATCATGATATTAAATGTATTGCCTTCACTAGAAACCAAGTATCAGATTGATCGGTAGATCCAGATATGTAAGCAGTACAACTCCTGTAAAATGGACTTTGGCCTTACTTCCCATGTGTCTGGAAACCTCCCCTTTTTAGACTGCCCATTTGAACATTAAGTTTAAAAGGTGTTCAACTTTATGCTGCCCCCACACAGAGGCACACAGTACAGGACAAGACTTGGTAATTTACTAACGGAGAAAGTTTAACTGCAGGGAGACCACAGCCAATACTGCTGACTAGTCACTTGTCCTTTGCTTTTTTTTTGTGGGGGCCACAGCTTCCAGAGTTCCCTTTTTAAAGTAGAACTGCATAGCCTTTTTATATATATATATATGACTAACAGGATGCTGTAATTCTCCTTGTATTCTCCTGTCCATTCTCCCTTTCAACTGTGCATAGTCGCATTAAGGAGAAGGTAAATTGTAAGCTGTTAGTATACCAAGGTAACCTGAGTTGGCGTTGTGTGTTCAGAGTTTGCTTAAATGTTACCCAGAGCATCCAACATATTTGATAAGACTATAAAATCTATGGTGCATTTTTATTGGTTTCATTTTTTTAAAGTTTTTTTTTTTTTTTTTTAAATTAAAGCTGGACCAGATGCATGGAGTCTAAACCAATCTTACAAGCTGTTCTGCAAAAACAATTGTGGTAATCTGTTCTGACAGAAAGATCTCGTCAACTTTTTTTTAAAATAAAAAACACCACTTTTGAGTAAACTCAGTTATGTTTTCTTCCAGTTTTTTTTTTTCTTCAGTTTTTAATTAACTCTAGTTTAAACATCAAAGCTTGTTTATGCTGCTTTTTAACTGTCCAACTTTGCAGATTTTAATATTGGACCTTTATCAAGAAGCGTGAAATCCCCTTGTTTCTAGTTTTGATTGTGCAGTGATATTCATTGTTTTAGTCCCGGTTCGCACTGGTGCGGCTTTGAAATCCCGCTACTTCAGCGGGATTTCAAAGCCGCACATCAGTGCGATATGCACTGATGTTTTGATTGGCTTGCGACTTCATTTACCAGAAGTCTATGCAAGCCAGAATTAAATCGTTAAAAAGTAGTGCAGGAACCTTTTTCATAATCACTGCAACATTAATCATGGCAATATGAACAGTTTCATTGCCAAAAAAGGCTTGCGACTTGTCATGTGATTTAGAACTGTCAAATCGCATTGCAAGCCGCACCGGTGTGAACAGGGGCTTAGTTTGTTTTGCAAGTGTCTTGATTAGTGAATGTTACTTTTATGCCTCATTGTCCTTTACATACTTGGTGATAAAAGAAGCGTAAGTATCATCTGATCAGCCTATCAATATATTTGCCCCATTCAAGTATGATTTTGTGATTTTTCAATGTGTGGCTTAGATCAGAACAAACACTGTAAGTCTATTTTACATTGCATTAAACTTCATAACTGGCAGAGCAGCTTGTTAACTCTGTCATGCTGTGCCTCATAACATCTGAATTTGGGCATTCAGGAATCACACCAGTCACATGAGCCAAAGTACATAGCCTTGGAGGTTGTACTGCTGACATTTAAAGCACGTTGCCCAAAAACCTTTCTTTCAGTTTTGATTAGGTTAAAGGTTTTAAACTCTGGCAGTTTATTTCTTACACTGTGTGTCCCTTTGGGGAGATTTCCCTTCAATAAAGATAAAATTAAGAAAATCTCTAAGTTAGTGGATTTTTTTTTTTTTTAGGCAGTTGTTCTTTGTATGGGTGACTCCATTGGAAAGTTTACCCTCATTTACTGTACGGGTGACAAAAGTATAATTTTAGATTTCCCATCATTTTCTTTGTCATAATGGTTACAGGAAAAAAAAAAAATCAGGATGGGGGACACAACACAGGAAGCAAGCAATTTAGAACTTGACAGTGGCTCTACAATCATATGGGTTTTTTTTTGTTTTTTTTTAATGGGGTATTTCTTTTCTTTCACTTTATATCACAAATTATTCGTGAAACTTTTAGAGTGTCATTTAATGTTGCTGAGAACCTAGTAACCTCCAGATCGCCAATTGTAGTAACACGGCTGGTAGGGGGGAACGCTTATTCGGAGTGGATGTTTAAAAAGGTCTGTGCGGTTACCATTGGTCATTAGACGGTGTAGATCATAAGTAAATGGCACAGAGTGGCTCTGTGCCTTGTGATCACATTTACGGTCCATCACAATAATCACAAATGTGAACATTACAACTGTTTACATTTGAGAGTTGTCCACTTCCTCTCATACCAGTGGAAGGGGCAGGAGGATGATCGCAACCTGATTGAAGGAGATGAGAAAAGGCTGTAGCACAGAGAAGGCTGTGGAAGAAAGGCTTCATTCAAGTGGGGGGGGGTTAAAGTGCCACTGACCACCAATGTTTAGGGTGGGATCGGGGAATTTTAAATGCCAATGACCGCCACTGATTATAGAATTGCATTTGGTTTCAGTGGGTGACTTTAAAAAGTTAAGCACACATTAACAAATTCGATACTGGAATGTTTCTTAAAAAAAATTGTGGCAAAAGGGATCATTTTGGGGTGTGTCATGGCATTATGTAATGTGTTTTAATAACAAAGTAGGGAAAACATTTTTTATTGTTTTTCATTTATATTGTGAATAAAAATATAAAAAAGCTCTTATCTGTTGTTCATAAATGATATCCGTTTAATTTGGGTACAGGGCTGCATGACAAAGAAATTTTCAGTTTAAATATCAGAGCACGGAAAAATTCAAAAGGGGCCTGGCAAGGAAGGGGTATAACATGCTGGTATTGAGGTTGTAAACTTTTAAACCAAAAGCTGGTCATAGATGTCTCCATTTTTTTTGTCGTCCAACCAGCGGGTTTAATCAAAAAAACTGACCCGATTTCCCATCCACACATTCAAAGTGGATGAGGGCATCCCTTCCGCTGTGTCATTGTATTTTGACTGTGAGGAGACTTCCCTGCCATCGCAATACACTGATCAAGGGGAAATTTTCCATCAGGGCAGTTGTACAGAAGTTGATCAGTATATCAATTTCTGTACAACCACAGTGCCCATACATGGATCAAATTTTGGCCAGTCCCAGTCCATAGAATTTATTGTTGTCTTTTGGTGGGTTTGCACTATGTTGGAAATGTAATTTTCTGACATTTATTGATTTTCATTAAATATTTGATTTATTTATTTTCATTTACAGGTTATGTGAAAATGGACAGTGTTTAACAAATGGAACCCACGACACATCGGAGTTCAAAAAGCTGAAGCCTCCAGATCTAAGTATGCATATAATTTACTGAAATAAAAAAGCAGATATCTTTTCTAACTCGTGTTTTAAAAGCTTGAATGAATGCACAGCCTTTTGTGAAAACTACGTCTTAAATATGTAACCCGTGCTTTTAATTTAACTTGTTTTTTTCTGGGTTTTTTAAGGCCAGCACCTCCATCTGTACTAAACATAATTGACCAGATAAGGATTGATTTTACTGCTAATAAAATGAAGGAGTGCTGTACAATTTACAATCTGACTAAAATCTTTTTTAGATTTACCAGAAATAAGATATGCATGAGGCAGGTAGGCTCTTGTACTACAAAGTTGATGGTACATCTAAGGCAGATTGTACAGTCAGTTTACACATGGCTTTGTGCAGTCTCCCTAAAGCCGGTTACACACAGGTCAAATGTTGGGCAACAATGGGCAGTTAAAAAAAAAAAAAAATGGCCAACATTCCTTTTCCTCCCATAATAAAATTCCTAAGATCCCCTGAACTTGTGGGAGTGCATAGATATAGTGTAGGACTGACAGTGGCTGCTTGAGTGGTGATGGGGAGTATTGAACCCCACTGTCATTGCAACAGTATTGAGTGGGAGAGGGTATTTGTTGGCACGCTTTTCTAGTAGCATTAACGTTTCTTTTAGTAGCATGCACAGTGTTCATCAGGTGCTGCCCAGGATATAGGTCTCAGTCAATGGTAGTGAGTTTTTTTTTACAGGACAAGCAGCTTTATCACACAGACCCGCTCCATGTAATGTTAATTTGTGAGGCTGCTGCCATGATGCCAACACCAGTGTTGTGACAATTGCATTCTGGACTGCAGAGCGCATGCAGCGTTGGAGGATGCAGTTCAGCAAAAATTTAAATATGATTGTCTACAGAATTTAGGATGACAAGGGTGCCAGGGCACAGAAACAGCTTTGACACTGGTTATTATAAACGTTTTGATATTCAACGTGCATTTAAAATGTGAGCTTTTGCTTTCACTTAGGCTCTATGGAGCTTCCTATCTCTTCCAAATCAACTTTCAGTAAGTTGAAACATAAAATCCACATTAACGTGTTTCTCAGCCAGCTTCCTAATTCTTTTAGCTGCAAACAAATGTTAATGTTAATTAGCAGCAGCTTGGAAGAGACTATCACTTGTAATCTAACCTTGCATGATGATCATATCCAGATAATTCAATAAAAACATCCAATTAGCAAGATACGTAAATGCAGGCTAAAACATATATATATTTTTCTTGGCATACACAACATTTTTGGAAAAGTTCATGCCATAATCTCTTTTCTTTCTCGTACATCACGGGACACAGAGCGACATAGTCATTACTAATGGGTTATATAGTTACCGTCAGGTGCTGGCACTGGCAACTTCCAAAACCGGAAGTACCCTCCCCTATATAAGCCCCTCCCATCCGGGAGCACCTCAGTTTTTTGCCAGTGTCTAAGGTGTTGGCCAAGAAGAAACATGTGTTTTTCACTGAGCTTGCGTACAGGTTCTTTTGGGCCTCAGTAAGCTATTCCGGATCCGACCAAAAAAGCTTCATAGCTAAACGGTCGGTACCCGGGCCTTGCAAAGAGAAGAGCAAGGTTTTGCCTGTAATGCTTCTCTTAGGAGAGCTGGACCCTGGGATCCAGAGCTCTGGTCATACCCACGACCAAGATGTTTTCTGTGCAGGGTGCTATACAGGTCCAGGGGAGTGGAATCCTTGGGAACCCGGTCCCTGAAGGTTTGATTACAATGCCTGCCGTGATAGGTGAAGTTTGGGCTTTTGTGGACCAAACAAAGTCCTGCGGCGAGGAACAGGTAAGTGGGGGCCCCCAGGAACTTGGTTCTATTGGGGGACCCCCAAGCCTAATTTGTCTTTCTGTCTGTTACCTAATGGTATTCCCGCAAGATTCTGTGCATGCCTGTAACTACTAAAAAAATGTAATAATTTTTAATGGTGGTCAAGAAAAAAAAAAAAAAAATGTTTTTTTATATATATTTAGTATATTAGACTGCGGTACCTGTGTTTGTCCACTAGAGGCCGCTGTGGAATGTTTTCTTGTCATGTGGACTAGTTTCTTCTCAGAGAGCAAAGTCCAGGCAGTTGGTGAGTTCTCCTATAGGAAACTGCTTCCTCTGCCATGTTGCAGTGCTCGTCCATCCCCCGGCCTGCGGCAAAGAGGGGCCCTGGCTCCTGTCCCTGGTTTCCATGTTTGAAATTAGCGCCGAGGGCGCACGTGGCCGCGCGCGTGCGCGTGCACGCGCCTCTATATATAGAGGTGAGCCGGAAAAGGGGGCGGAGCCTGGGGGATGACGCTCTGTGCGCGCCGCAGCGCTTCTGCGCATGTGCGGGCGTCCCAGCAGGTTTTTAAAAGCACAATATTGTAGTAAGCTGGCTATGAAGTACAGAGACAGAGCTGGCAACATTTAAAGGCATACAGCAAGCGGTTGATACAGGCATCCCCTAGAAAGGCACATTAGTAGACACCAACTGTTTATTATAGCAGCATTTATGCTAGACTATTATCAGTAACTGGTGTATTTCGGCTGGAATACCTCAGCTTTGTGGCTTAGGAATATGCCGTCTAAAAACTCCGGGACTAGAAATTCCAGGAGGAATAGGGGGTCTCCATCGGGCTCTGAGGATCTTGGGCATGCTTTGGCTGCACCAGTCTCCCCTGAAGAATCAGAGGTTAGTGACCGTAGGGCACCCCCAGGAGTACCTGGTACTGTGGCTGTCCTCAGTTCACCTGCTCCTGTGTATGTAACAGAGGAGGTTTTTTCCTCAGCTCTGGGAGGACTGGAAGAGAGATTGTCAGCATTAATCGCTGCTTCCCTGTCACAGGAGAAAAGCGCTCGATCTCCGTCTCCTCCCTCAGAGTGCCTGTTAACAGAGCAACAGTCCCATACAGAGGTCGACCTACCTGAGGGGGATCAGGATGAGGTTGATTCGGTTGTAGAGGAATCAACAGTGGAAGAGCCGTTCTCAGCATCACATGCTGAGAGGTTATGGGTTCAGTCCCTGACTAATATGGTCCGATCAGCATTTAAAATGCCACTTGCGGAGCCATCCTCCACTTCTGTCTCCTCATTGGGGTCGCTAAAAGCTCCCCAGACTGTTTGTTCCTTTCCGATCCATCCTTTACTGGAGGGGCTCATTTACCAGGATTGGGAGCATCCTGACAAAATATTTACTCCCCCCAAGAGATTTCCGGTGGTCTATCCCATGGAGGATAAGTTCATCAGAAAATGGAAGGTCCCTACAGTGGACGCAGCCATCTCTTGTGTGAATAAATCACTGACATGTCCGGTGGAAAATGTCCAAATGTTCAAGGACCCAATAGATAAAAAATTGGAGTCATTATTGAAATCTGCTTTTTCTACAGCAGGATTGGTGACACAACCAGCAGTGGCAGCTATAGGGGTATGCCAAGCAGTGAAGGATCAGTTGAAACAGGTCTTAAGAGACTTGCCGGATCAGCAGGCTCTTGCCCTAGCTGATCTACCTAGAGCATTATGCTTTGCGGTGGACGCTATAAAGGATTCAATCCATCAGGCCTCCCGCCTTACGCTGTCTGTAGTACATATGCGCAGGCTTCTATGGCTCAAAAACTGGTCTGCTGAAGCTCCCTGTAAAAAATTGCTGGTCAGCTTCCCATTTCATGGGGAGCGCTTATTCGGGGAAGACCTGGACAAGTATATCCAGAGAATTTCCAGCGGTAAAAGTACACTTTTGCCGGTTAAAAATAGAGTTAGAGGTCCCTCCTTTAAGAGGCCGGCTTCTCCAGTCCCTAGGACATCGGCTGTGAAACAGTTCCGACGGCCTCCCCGGTCAAATCCCGGAGGTAAAAATCAGGGACAGTTACAGGGTAACAAGAAGCCCTGGAGCAGGAGAGGTACAAAACCTCCCCCAAAGTCAAATGCATGAAGGGTTGCCCCCACCCAATCGGGTGGGGGGAAGACTTCAGTTGTTCACAGAAACCTGGCGGGACACGATCCGAGACAGATGGGTGCTCTCCGCAGTAAATCTGGGATACAAATTGGAGTTAAAAAACTCCCCTCCTTCCCGCTTTATAAGGTCAAACGTGCCAAGGGATCCCCAGAAGAGAGGATCCCTCCTGTTGGCACTGGAACAATTATTGCTTCAAGCAGTAATTATAGAGGTTCCCCTGGAAGAATGGGGGTTCGGGTTTTACTCAAACCTCTTTACAGTTCCGAAGCCAAACGGGGACGTGAGGCCCATATTAAATCTAAAAGGGCTAAACAAATTCCTACATATCAGGACTTTCCGGATGGAGTCGATCCGATCGGTAGCCACTGCCCTACAAGGGGAGGAATGGTTAGCCTCGATCGACATCAAAGATGCTTATTTGCACATCCCCATCTTTCCAGCCCACCAAAAATTTCTACGCTTTGCGGTAGAAGGGCGCCATTTTCAGTTCAGAGCCTTACCCTTCGGTCTGGCCACAGCACCAAGAGTGTTCACAAAAATTCTGGCCCCATTATTGGCCAATCTAAGAACACGAGGTGTAACGATAATGGCATATCTAGACGACTTGTTGCTGATAGACCACTCAGTGGAAAAACTAGAAGTGGTTGTTCACGAGACAATCAAGTATCTGGAATATCACGGTTGGATTATCAACCGAGACAAGTCAGCCCTAAAACCAGTCAAAAGTCTGGAATACTTGGGGCTAAGGCTGGATTCAGACCAGAAAAAGATTTTCTTGCCTCAAGAAAAGGGGTCGTCTTTGAGAGATTTGATCCACTTAGTGGGTTCAAAAAGACAGCCATCCATACGCCTGTGCATGAGGCTGCTGGGAAAAATGGTGTCATCATTCGAAGCAGTACCCTACGGTCAATTCCATTCAAGGAAGTTGCAAAGGGCCATACTGTCAGCCTGGAACAAAAAAGTTCAGGCTCTGGACTTACCAATGTCCTTGTCCCCTTCCGTTCGCAGGAGCCTCCGTTGGTGGTTGGTTCCCCAGAATCTGGAAAGAGGGAAATCCTTCAGTCCGATTTCCTGGAAGGTGGTCACTACAGATGCCAGCCTTATAGGCTGGGGAGCAGTACTGGAGCAATGGTCTCTCCAGGGCAGATGGTCGGATGCGGAAAAGGCCCTGCCCATCAATCTCTTAGAGATACGAGCAGCCCGGTATGCCCTAGTAGCATGGACATCCAAACTCCAAGGGTCCCCTGTCAGAGTTCAGTCAGACAATGCCACAGCAGTGGCATATATCAATCGTCAGGGGGGCACCAGGAGTCGTGCAGCCCAAAGGGAAGTAAATTACATCCTGAGATGGGCAGAAAGATATGTCCCAGCCATATCTGCGGTATTCATTCCAGGGGTGGAGAATTGGAAGGCGGACTTTCTAAGTCGCCAACAATTATGCCCAGGGGAATGGTCCCTTCATCCCAAGGTTTTCCGGACAATATGTCAGCGGTGGGGAACACCGGATGTAGATCTGCTAGCATCCAGATTCAACACAAAAGTGGACAGGTTTGTCTCTTGGGCAAGGGATCCCCTAGCGTGCGGCTCGGATGCCCTAGTGTTCCCTTGGGATCAGTTCAAGCTGATATATGCATTCCCACCGCCACAATTGTTACCTCGATTACTCCGCAGAATCAGGGTAGAAAAGAAACCAGTGATTCTGGTGGCTCCAGCGTGGCCCCGAAGAGCATGGTACGCGGAGATTGTAAAAATGTCTGTGGGGAGTCCTTGGACCCTCCCACATCGTCCGGACCTGCTTTCGCAGGGACCGATATACCACCCTTCCTTACCAGCCCTAGGTTTGACGGCCTGGCTATTGAAGCCCACATTCTAAAAAAGAGAGGGCTCTCTAATGCTGTGGTATCTACCATGATCAATGCCAGGAAGCCGGTATCCAGGCAGATCTACTATAGAATCTGGAAGGCGTACATCGCCTGGTGTGAGGCCAAGAAATGGCATCCACGTAAATACGTAATAGGTAGGATTCTGGACTTCCTACAATGGGCTGTAGATAGGAAGCTTGCCTTGAGTACTATCAAAGGTCAGATTTCGGCCTTGTCAATATTTTTTCAAAGGCCCTTGGCTTCGCATTCACTAGTCAAAGCCTTTATACAAGGAGTGATGCGTATTAGTCCTCCGGTTAATATTCCCATATGTCCATGGGATCTAAACTTGGTTCTGTCGGTTCTACAGAAACAACCATTTGAACCATTACAGCATATTTCCTTGGTGCTTCTCACCAGGAAATTGATTTTTCTAGTAGCCATTTGTTCGGCTAAAAGAGTATCGGAATTAGCAGCTATGTCCTGTAGGGAGCCATATCTGGTTATCCATAAGGACAGAGTAGTGTTACGTCCTCATCCAGCCTTTCTTCCTAAGGTGGTATCGAGTTTTCATTTGAACCAAGATGTGGTTCTTCCTTCTTTTTTCCCCAAGCCTACTTCGGTAGAGGAAAAGTTATTGCATTCTTTGGATGTAGTAAGAGCAGTTAAAGCTTATCTAAAAGCCACTGCTCAGATTCGCAGAACGGATACTTTGTTTATTCTGCCGGAAGGCCCCAGAAAGGGTCAGGCAGCGTCAAAATCTACTTTAGCCAAGTGGATTCGACAGGTCATAATACAAGCCTATAGCTTGAGAAGTAGACCGCCTCCGTTCAAAGTTAGGGCGCACTCCACGAGAGCAGTTGGAACTTCATGGGCAGTGCATCACCAGGCCTCCCTGGCTCAAATCTGTAAGGCCGCAACATGGTCTTCAGTACACACGTTTACTAGGTTCTACCAGGTGGACGTTAGAAGTCAGGAGGATGTCGCCTTTGGGCGCAGTGTGTTGCAGGCCGCAAAAGATCCTCATGTCTGATAGCGCTCAGCTTATATATGGTGTATCCCCCCCCCCCTCATTTGGCATTGCTTTAGGACATCCCATTAGTAATGACTATGTCGCTCTGTGTCCCGTGATGTACGAGAAAGAAAATAGGATTTTTATAACAGCTTACCTGTAAAATCCTTTTCTTGGAGTACATCACGGGACACAGAGCTCCCGCCCCTCTTTGGGGACACTTATTGCTTTGCTACAAAACTGAGGTGCTCCCGGATGGGAGGGGCTTATATAGGGGAGGGTACTTCCGGTTTTGGAAGTTGCCAGTGCCAGCACCTGACGGTAACTATATAACCCATTAGTAATGACTATGTCGCTCTGTGTCCCGTGATGTACTCCAAGAAAAGGATTTTACAGGTAAGCTGTTATAAAAATCCTATTTTTTTAATATACATTTTTTGCACACAGCCTTATTCTGATTGAACTGAGAGGTTGAAAATAAGGGAAATGTTTTTGGTTTCCATCAATAAAACAGTGGTCTAAGGTTTTTCAGATTTCCTAAAAGGAAATTGATGTGTTTTAGTGTTTACTTTTTGCTTTTTCTTTCTATAAATGCTTGTACATAAAAATTCTCTTCTGCAGGCCACTTTGGCAGATTATTTTGATCTATCCTGTAATAACTTTGGGCAAATAATCTTTCCAGCACTGAGCAAATAATGATGTGTAAATGAACATTTGCCACATCTGTCTATCTTTACATTTTGGTGTAAGCTGTAGGATATAGATTCTCCTAGTTCTCTCTGTACGGGATGCCACTGCTGTCAGATTAGTCTATACTTATTTGATGATCTAAAACTACATGCCACCTTCAATCTTTTCTGAATTGGACCTTCATTGATTTTACACGAATTTGTCATTTTGCATAAACATGGTGTAATGGCCAGAGACTAAGGGGGTTTTGGTTTATATTTTTTCACCAAGAAGCAGTAACGGTTTATCGTTTTTTTCTCAGGAAGCATTTTGTTTTCAAATGCTTTGTCTCCCAGTACTGTAGTCATATGCTGGAGATGGAATATGCTGAGGCCTCCATTTTTTTTCAGAATAATATTGCCGTTGGCAAATGCCTATATAGCAATAGATATTGTTTTTTTTGCAGATTAGTTCATTTGCAGCAAGTATTTCACTACCGTGTATATCCACTATAAAACCTTAAAGTGGTTGTAAACCCACCTTAGCATTTTCAGGCAATCCCCTGTGTTAAATAATGCAATTTCTCCAGTGTATATGCTTTCTTAAAAAAATGCCTCTGTATGCCTTTTTTCTGAGCGGCGCTCACATGATCGGCCGCCTCTCCCGATCTGACAGCTACAGCGGGAGGGGCTGAGAAATCCCCCGCTGACGTCAGTTGGGAGGAGGAGAGAGGCGACCGGGTCACGTGAGTGCCGAACAGTGCTGAGAAATAAGGTATACAGAGGCATTTTTTTATTAAAAAAAAAAAAAACTGGAGACCTTGCATTATCTAAGCACGGGGGATTGCCTTAAAATGCTAAAGTTATTTCAGCAGCAGGAGGGCAGGGGCAGGCACTGTCACAAGCTGCGACAGGCAGGGAGGGGGGGAGAGGAGGACTGCGGAGAGCTGTGAATGACAGAGGCACATAAACTGACCACGGTGTCAGGGCCCAGCAGCCCTAATAAACCATGGTCAGTTTACAGGGGGGAGGGCAGAACCAGGCAGGATCAGCCAGGTATTTCAGCTGATATTTGTAAATTGAAATCATATCCCCTTTCAACCTTTCTTCATAACTAATATCCTCCAGACCCTTTTTTTGCTGGAGGTTAACGCTTTAACCTTACCCCTTCTACTGAATTCTAAGCAGTGACATGCTGTAAAGCTAATCACATAAACATTCACAACTAACTATACTGTTGCTGGTATGGATTTGGCAAACACTAGGAAATTTTGGTTTTAGATCCACTTAAATGACAGTCCAATGTTTATTTGTACAGGTGATCTTTGCCACTGGAACAGAAATTGAGGGCATTTTGAGTTGTCGCCAGAATATCCTAAAAACCTAACAACTATCTTACTTTGGAGCAATACCCTCCTACTTGTGTATAATGACATTAAAGGAAATAAAAATCTCAGTGGCATGCAGATGGCAAACAAAAACGTTTGGGGTTTAACCATTCCCTACCCTATTCAAAATTAAAACTAAAATGGGTTTAGATATTCTTTAAATTCACCCCTACCCTGGTACTAGCATAACACTGTCAATAGCTGCTTAGTCAAACAGCCGTCTGAGTTTTCCTGTAGGATGACTGGCCAGATTATAGGGGAGAATCTAAGCAGCTAGCAAGCTTTTATTTTATATCCGTTCTCTTTGCACTTTGTCCAGAATTAAAAAAAATTCCATTTCAAACAAGGTCTCCTTTAACATATCCTTCCACTGCGCTGCCAACAAGCATTCTTCACACATGCTGGGAATAATTACAAAATAGTTTCTCTGTAAGTGGTCAAATAGCTGACAGCACCAACATGCCTTCATCTCTTCTAACTTCAGCATTTTATTAAACAGCTTGAGCTACTGAATCTTTATGCCTTTTTACAGCTTTCCTCCTTTCCTACTTTCTCTTGACTGCTGAATTTAAGAAACTTCTTTTTTTTTTTTTTCCTTATCGCACCTGTACAATGTTCGCATGTGTCACATCACTTAAAGCATTAAATCCGGCAACAGGTTCCCTATTTCTTTGCTGCTAGATTCACAGAAATGTATATCCTCCTTTTTTTGTAAGCCACAACTGCAGCAATACAATGAGATTAGATAACATTACTCTAAGGACTCCTGACAGCTGAAAGTAGGACTTGCTCTGCTTCTTCTTAAGTGTTTGCTATCGCTTTAGTCCCTTTGTGTTGGATTTTGCTGACTTGTTTTGTTTTCATTGCTTCTTTTCCTTGCATTGTGTGATAATGGTAACAGTGTTTGTTATGGCTGGGTGTCATGTAGCAGTTTTCTGTCGTATGCCTAGTAATGTTTTTTTTAACAATCCCTCCATTATGTGCATTTACTATTTTGTGCACGTTAGATGATTCCGTACATTCTGTAGCGAACATTATAGCAATGAGGCGGCTTAGCTTTTATCTATAGAGGCCAGAGCAGACTAGTTGAAATTTTGCAAACTGCCAGATTCCCTTCAACAGTGACTGTCTCCCTACATAATCACATATGCCCTTGTATGCAGAAACTGCAGCATGGTTGAGCCAAAATAGCCCCATTTGTGTGGCATCCTCCTTATGTGTATGACCATCCTTATAATACTGTCTATATGTCACTATGTCCAGAGATGTGGTCACATATATCTTATATGTCAGATAAAATAAGTGTTTTGTACATGTATATCGTAATAGTTTTGTCCTTGTAAGCAAGGGAAATGTGAAGAAATAAATCGGATGCCTCTCGTCCCAATAAAAATAAATTGAAGCCCCAGGTTCATAATTGCATAGCTTTTGTGCACGTTCAGGCTTAGTAGTTGTCTTATGTGAAATGGAATCTGTATTTGACATCTCAGTCTCCAGACACAGTGTTTCTTGTACTTGTTTATTGCCGTCATGGAATATAGTTTTTGATTTATTGCAGAAGTCACAGCCTTAGATGTGCTTAATATTGTTAATGAAGCTAAAAGATGCACAAATTCTCTCCACACACAGGTGAAGAAGCATTTGACAGCCCCCCTCCCTCACAGCCCCCTCCTCCACCACCCCCTCCAGCACGTGCCTGCATCACTGAGCATGCAAAATCCTCAGCGTCGGGAAGCAGACCGAATTCCGGCGTGGACCTGTTTCTTCCATCAGTTGGTAAGATTGGTTGGAAGCAAATAAATATATATAAATATATAAGAACTTGTGCACAAACAGATTAAATGGAAAACTATTACCACTCTTTTCCATTTGATGTACTTTATTGATTCTTTTCCGGAATGTCAGATACCATCATGCATTAAATTGAAAAACATTAGGATTTGCATTAAATCTCCTTTCACTTTGCAGGCACTTGCCACAAACTGACGTACTAAGAAGGTGCCGTTTCTCCACATTTGTGAATTTCTAATAGCCATTTAGGTAAAATGAGCAGGTAATTGATTTGTCTGTGGGTCACATAAACATCATAAGAAACCACTGGAGCAGACCCAATTAAAATCCATATTAGAAAGGTTTATAAAGGCTTAGAATACATCCCAAACAGTTCATGCAAAGTCTATCTAAGATAGAATGGGTTCATGTTTGTGTTAGAAATACCTTGCATTAAAGTGTGTATTTTGTGTATGTTTATGTACAGTATATGCTTAGGGTAAATTCACACCTTTTGTGTTGTGCTAACAAGTTGGTATTTGTGCCTTGACAAAAATTCTGAATGTCAGCCTAAAGCATGTAAGCAGGACCCATCCTCCATCCTCCTGCGAGGAACTAGATGGAATAACAAATGCCTGAATTATGGAGGAACTCCTCCATCTTGGCTATGCACATATTCCTGGTCTCTGACCCACCTTGGGAAATAAACAATTGTCCATGCAATCAGTCTTTTTTTAAAAAGGTTATTGTGAACATGAACTGGGTGTAAAATTCTTAACAGTAAAGATGTACATAACTTCCTCCTTCCCATGATGCATCTGCAACACTGTTTCTTACAAATACAAATTTAACAAGGGGATAGCGACCAGCTCTTCTGGTAGGTTCTCTGAAATGGGCTCTCCTCTTCTGTGTTCCAGACCCACCCCAATGGGTGCAATGCAGCAGTAGTCTGCAAACCTACATGATGGTTCTCTACCATTTCTCATCAACCTTCTGGATTCAACACATCCAGCCCCTGATTTATAAGGGAAAAAGACAGCTCAACATATTTGACACACCCAGGGCCTTTCTTAAAGTTGTGCTAACCTCTGCTTACATTATGTCTTGTTTAACAATAGTGGTACCATAACTGTGGAAATCTGGTAGCTCTATCCCAACACTAAACATGTAAAAATGCAATATATAGATGTGTATATATAGGTACAATACCTGGCATAATCCTTAAACAATTTTGACCTAATAATTTAAAGCAGAAGTGCCAATATTATACACTAAAAACTTTAGCAGCCATTTATATTGGGGAAAATTATAAAAAGTCTAAGATAATTGGGGTCTGGCAAGTCCCTCCACTTGCCAGTGTTAAGCAGGATATACACAGATCCCTGCATCAACACAAGCAATGTTGATGCAGGGAGCTCTCCCACTGTGCCTTTGTATTCTGACAGCAGATACCCCCCCTCCCCTTCCCCCTGTCAGACTACACAGATCAGAGCTGCAGCTAATAGATGCAAGTGCTGATCGAATGCTGGTTTTACAGCATGACCGTTAGACCAGCTTCTGTTGAACAGACAGCCATACACACGTACCAAAAGTAGACCAGTTCCTTCTGAACTGGTTGACCTTTGGTATGTGTCTACCCAACCTTAGTGTGCTGCTTGCATACATGTGCAAGCCAAAACATTCCTGCTAGGACAACACAACTTTATCAATGAAGATATATCATCCATAGTTCTATTCTTAATAACCTCCTTTGTAACTCCTGAATGATGGCAGATTCACTTACAGGATAGCACATGGACATTGGCACTCTCAAATGTTAACATAAAGCAGTCTCGCAGAGTTTCTGAGCAGAGAAGAAGGCTCTTCTAAGCGCAGTAATAAAACACTTTAACCACTTAAGCCCCGGAGAATTTTGTAGCTAAAGGACCAGGCCACTTTTTGCGATTCAGCACTGCGTCGCGTTAACTGACAATTGCGCGTTCGTGCAACGTGGCTTACAAACAAAATTGGCATCCTTTTTTTTCCACAAATAGAGCTTTCTTTTGGTGGTATTTGATCACCTCTTCGGTTTTTATTTTTTGCCCTATAAACAAAAATAGAGCAACAATTTTGAAAAAAAAATACAATATTTTTTACTTTTTGCTATAATAAATATCCCCAAAAAATATTTAAAAAAAACAAAACATATTTTTTCCTCAGTTTAGGCCGATACATATTCTTCTACATACTTTTGGTAAAAAAATAAAATCGCAATAAGCTTTTATTGATTGGTTTGCGCTGAAGGGGTTAAGTGTGACCTAATGTGTGATTCTTACTGTGTGGGGGCGTGGCTTGGCGTGTGACATCACTGATCGTCGTTCCCTATGACAGGGAACAGACGATCAGTAACAGTCTCACTAGGAAGCACAGGGAAAGGTTTGTTTACACTTACCTCACCCCGTTCTTCAGCTCTGTGACCCAATTGCGGGACACCGGTGGCGATCGCGTCCGCGGGTCCCGGAGCTCAGGACCGGGTCGCGAGCGCGCCGTGACCCACGGCTGGGCTTCTTAAAGAGGGTGTACATGTACGTGCTTGTGCCCAGCTGTGCCATTCTGCCGACGTATATGTACAGGCGGCGGTCCTTAAGTGGTTAATGACAAGGAAGGGTTAAAAACACAAGATGGAAGTGAAAAACAGGCATATCAATGAATCCATAACGTCCAGCGGGATGCCTCCTGGGAGTAAAGAGAGCTGCAGGTGGAAGTTCTAGCCAACCAGCGGTGAAAAACACTGTGTCTGTGATCCAAGCCGGAGAGCCGTGCTGTCAAGGCCAGCATGGAATACAGGCAACCAGTAAGTGACGTCAGAGTGGGTGGGACGGGGACATGTTTCAGAGCATGCCCAGTCGCTCCAAGGAGTGCTGGTTGGCTAGAACTTCCACCTGTAGCTATCTACTCCCAGGAGGCATCCCGCTGGAAGTTATGGATTCATTGATATGCCTGTTTTTCACTTCCATCCATTTTATAATTTCCTTGTCATTAAAGTGTTTTATTACTGCACTTCGAAACGCCTTCTTCTCTGCTTTGTTTTTCCTATAGAGTGTGCTTCCTACTTCTGAAGTGCTGCTGTGGTGCATTAATCACATTACAATAGCCAGTCATGTACTGTTTAACCATTTTCCGACCGGCTCACGCTGATATACGTCGGCAGAATAGCACGGCTGGGCAGATTAACGTATATATACGTTGCCCTTTAAGACACGGCATTGTGGGCGTGTGCGCCCGCTGCGAGCTCCGTGAGTTCGACCGTGGGTCCCGCAGATTCAATGTCCGCCGGGCGTCCCGCGATCGTCTCACGGAGAGGAAGAACGGGAAAATGCTAATGTAAACAAGCATTTCCCCATTCTTCCTAGTGACAAGGACGCTGATCACAGCTCCCTGTAATCGGGAGAGGTGATCAGTGTCGGGTCACTCATAGCCCATCCCCCCCCACAGTTAGAACACATCCCTGGAACACACTAAACCCCTTCAGCGCCCCCTACTGGTTAACCCCTTCAGCGCGCCCCCCCCCCCCTACTGGTTAACCCCTTCACTGCCAGTGTAATTTTTACAGTAATCAGTGAATTTTTATAGCACCGAACGCTGTAAAAATGACAATGGTCCCAAAATGGCGTCAAAAGTGTCCGATGTGTCCGCCATAATGTCGCAGTCACAATAAAACTCAGATTGCCGCTATTACTAGTAAAAAATAAAAAAAATAAAAATGCCATAAAACTATCCCCTATTTTGTAGACGCTATTACTTTCGCGCAAACCAATCGATAAACGCTTAGTGCGTTTTTTTTTTTTTAACCAAAAATTTGTAGAAGAATATGCATCGGCCTAAACTGAGGAAAAAATTTGTTTTTTTTTATATATTTTTGGGGAATATTTATTATAGCAAAAAGTAAAAAATTGGGTTTTTTTTAAAAAAATTGTCGCTCTATTGTTGTTTATAGCGCAAAAAATAACCGCAGAGGTGATCAAATAGCACCAAAAGAAAGCTATTTGTGGGAAAAAAAAGACGTCAGTTTTGTTTGGGAGCCACGTCTCACGACCGCGCAATTGTCAGTTAAAGCGACGCAGTGCCGAATCGCAAAAAGTGCTCTGGTCTTTGGCCAGCCAAATGGTTTCGGGGCTTAAGTGGTTAAGTCTCCTTGTTATCCAAAGCCCCCTATTCTCCACTCCACACACCCTCATAGTTCCTGGTGTTTGGTTTCAATGACCCCAAAAAGGTCTGAGGGAGATAAAGGAATTCCACCCCATATCACTTCCTACACCTTACAGGCCATCTTTGGAGCCGTGACAACCGGGTCAAGCAGCTCCCACACACCCAGCCTGGAGGTAGATATGAATTAGGTGGCCCTTTCATCTACAGGTAATTCCATGGGCTCTCATCACTTTAAGGCTTCCCCTCGACTGTTACTAGGGCACAAATAATCACACTTGGATCAAAAATCCTTCTATACAGTTACCACTTCTCACTTGTGTGAGGCAGAACTGCACCCCAGAATGTTCCTGGTGTGTCAGTAGGTGCTGTCCTATCGCCCAGCTCCAACCCTGCCACTTCCCAAGCCACATCAGGTACCGACTTGGCTGTAAGAGAAGATTCCCCATTCTAAGCTTCTCTTGCCAATCCTGCAGGATCTCTAGTCTCCCACTCTTGCTCCAACTCTTAACACTTGGATACCTCAGGATGCAGCAGTCTCATATCCACTGTCATACTGATTCCCCAGTGTCACTGGAAGGAATGATGTATATTTCCATTTCAATGTTGAGAGCTCTCTGTGGGTTGGCAGCAATTGAGGAGCCTGTCCAATCTTTAAATACTTGCGGTAGATGAAATACATACTTGGAAGCTGTTTTACCTGTTCATGAATTTGTTTTTTGTTCACCCAGTTCTGAGATTTACTCAGCCTTGCCACGCAGTACAGCCCTTTGTGGTTGAACAGGAGATCTGATTTTTTTTTCTACTGTAGTTGGGTAATGCCATTGGGTCTTGTTCCTGCCTCTAGTTTATGACTAGACCAATGAGTTCATCTTTCTGTTGCTCTGGTCACTCCTCTTCTGAGTATGTTCTTTTGGTACCAAAACAGACTTTATATTGCAACAGAAAGTTACGGACATAAGTGTGGGTAGGTACAAAGTTGTTGCGTATTTATCAAAATGTAAGGAGTATTGCCCATGCAGGGGCTTGGCATCATGCATCAAAAGATACAGAGAAACAAAACATATATTTTTACTAGGCAGGGCTACCGAATTAACATAGAGAAGGAGTATAACAAAAGCTTTTGTTGTCCTGTTCGCATGAGCATGTTCTTTTCTTTTTTTAACACCTGATCAATGCAGCATGCCTTATTGGCTTATTGTGCTGTTTGTCTCCCCAGTCAGAGCTCTACTGTACAGTGGACATGAGGAGGTGGATACTATATCAAATTCAGGCACTATTTGGATTTAAAGAACAATACATATAGTGATGTATTATTAATCACAGAACTGCATTAATCTGTCTTTTATATCTGGGCTGAAGTTCAACTTTAAAGCAGAACTCCAGGCGATGCTGGTATATTCCCCTTTAATACAGAGCTGTACCTTCAGTACTACCTTTTCATCATTAAATGTCTTCAGTCTGGTAGTCACATGGACCTGGACAGAGAAAGGAGAAGCAGCATGGTGATGAGTTTATCTCCCTACCAGTCGTCTTATGCACCTGCTTTTGTTAGCTCATGCTTCCTGTGATGCTTTCTTTCACATGCCATCACTGCACTAACAGGACTGCAAGAGGATATCAGGTTAATTGCAGATATATGCACTGCTTGCATTTATTAAAAAAAAAAATAATTTCATTAATGATTACAGAGCTGTATTTTGTCTTTTTTTTTCTTTTATAAATGTTTACAGTTCAGCTTTTAGTAAAACGTTTTGAGGCTTTTACTATTTTCGTGTACATTTCGTCTGGGAAAATAACAATTAGGGTTGTCCCGATACCGATACTAGTATCGGTATCGGGACCGATACCGAGCATTTGCGTGAGTACTTGTACTCGCGCAAATGCTCCCGATGCCTTTGCCGATACCTGGGATGGGAGAAATCAGCGGGCGGAGTCGGCAAGCGGAGGGCGGAGCGGAGAGCAGAGTGGAGAGGAGAAGTCAGCGGGCGGAGTCGGCAAGCGGAGGGCGGGAGGGGCGGAGCGGAGAGCAGAGTGGAGTGGAGAGTCCTCAGGCGGGTAAGCTTGCAGCCACATCATGATCCATCGTCGACCAGAGCCGTCACATTAAAGGAAGTGACGCTCCGTGTTACACTGTCAGTGCTTGAAAAATGCGACGCCCATCTTGGTACACCCTGCATTCGGCATCAATAAAACAGCAGCGGACATCTTGTTACACCCAGCCCATGTAGTTCGAGCTGGGTGTAACAAGATGTCCGCTGCTGCTTTATTGAGGCTGAGTGCAGGGTGTACTAAGATGGGCGTCGCAGAGGCAGCATAGAAAAATAAATCCTCTCGTGCCTATAAGTGCCCACCACCTGTCAGTGCCCGCTATCTGTCAGTTCTCATTAGTGCTGCTTACTCAGTGTCACCTATTAGTGCCAGCCACCTGTCAGTACCATCTATCACTACCACCTGTCAATGCTATCAGTGCCAGCCACCTGCCATCTATTAGTGCCAGTGCCATCTATCAGTATCAGTGCCCCCTGTCAGTGCCAGCCACCTGTCAGTGCCAGCCATCAGTGCCACCTGTCAGTGCCAGCTATCAGTGCCACCTGTCAGTGCCAGTCATCAGTGCCACCTGTCAGTGCCCGCCACCTGTCAGTACTCATCAGTGCTGCATATCCGTGCCACCTAATCATATCAGTGCTCATCAGTGCTGCTTAATCTGTGCCACCTAATCTGTATTGTGCTTGAAAACTGTCACCTGACATTAAAAAAAAGTATCGGTAATCGGTATCGGCGAGTACTTGAAAAAAAGTATCAGTACTTGTACTCGGTCTTAAAAAAGTGGTATCGGGACAACCCTAATAACAATTATACACCTAAGCAATATTTATTTTTGTGGCTTGAACATTTTGAGAGAAAAATATCTTCAGATGGTATTACAAATGTAAGTAAAATAACTCCAGCGGTTTACTGAAGCAACGCTTCTTTTTTCTGGTACAGTGGTTCACCCTCCTTTTTTTTCTCTTCAAGTTAATGTTATCAGGCAAGTGCAGCATATTTCTCCTGCAAATGCTATAGTTTTCAGTCAATTTTCATTATTTGTGATTCATTGCCTATTGATATTAAAATTAAAACGATGTGCAAATCATTGTTGAATCAGCTGAAAAAATGTACATTTCTATAGCACGCTGAAGCCCAGAATACTGCCTTTGAAGATACTGTTGTGTGTTTCTGCTTTGCAGTCATTGGAAAGAGTTAAGAGGATGCCACTAGCATTACAATATTTTTGATGTTTGACAGAATAAGAATGCTTGTATGCTCTTGGCATGAATGTATTCTAATAAGAAAGCAATTTCCTGGCAGGTAATAGGCATCAGATTATTTCACTAGGAGGTTATGATTCTTTTTAACGTTCCACATTATAAAATATGCTGGATATTTATTAGCTGATGCATCGTCCTTGTAGTATGTTTAATCTTTAATATTGTGTTTTCTTGTTTTCGTTTAAGTGGCCGTAAAGGCTTAAGGTTTTTTACCTTAATGCATTCCCTGCATTAAGGTTAAAAACCTTCCATGGTCCACTCCCCCTCCTAAATACTTATCTGAGCCCAATATTTATCCAGCACTGTGCCTGGGAGCGCGCGCTCTCTCTCTCTCTCAGAACAGGGAAGTAGCAGCAGAAGCCATTGGATGTCAATAAAATCCTGTGAGGCGAGGGTGGGGCTGGGCCTTGTGTGTCATTAGACAGGCACAACCAGAATCATCGGGATTGAGCCTGCATGTCGTTCCCCCCCCCCCCCCCCATAGTAAATGTCTTGCTATGAAGGGAGGAGCGGCCTAGAGTGCTGCCGGGGGACCCGAGAAGAGGAAGTTCGGGCCCACTTTGTGCAAAATATATGCACAGAGCAGCGAAGTATAGCGAAGTATGTTTTATTTTTAAAAAAAAGTGTGTGTGCCTGTACGCCGAACAGCGAACAATTTGAGGTGTTCGCGGCAAATTCGAAAAGCCGCGGAACACCCTGTAAAAGACTATAAGAGAACTCTAAAGTGCTAATTTTAAAGGCTTATATGTAAGTTATTATCATAAAAAGTGTTTGGGGACCCGGGTCCTGCCCCAGGGGACATGTATCCATGCAAAAAAAAGTTTTAAAATTGCAGTTTTTTTGGGAACAGTGATTTTAATAATGCTTACAGTGAAACAATAAAAGTCATTTAAAACCACTCGCGGCTATAATGAATCCCCGGGTACCCGTCAATTCAGAGAAAAGTCATTGAAAGAAATGGCAGGGGTCCCCCCCCCCTCCCAGTACATTACCAGGCTCTTTGGTTCTGGTATGAATATTAAGGGAAACCCCTGCCATTTTTTTTAATGATTTTTATCTGTATTGCCGACCTGACAATTCATTAATAGATGTTTTAAATTACTTTGTTTCTCCTTCAAAAATTAAAAAAAAAATGCACGGGGGTCCCCCCCAAATTCCATATCAGGCCCTTCAGTCTGGTATGGATATTAAGGGGAACCCCGCACCAAAATAAAAAAATGGCATGGGGTCCCCCCAAAAATCCATACCAGACCCTTATCCGAGCATGCAACCTGGCAGGCCGCAGGAAAAGAGGGGGGGGACGAGAGAGCGGCCCCTCCCCTCCTGAACCGTACCAGGCCACATGCCCTCAACATGGGGAGGATGTACCCATGTTGATGGGGACAAGGGCATCATCCCCACAACCCTTGCCCGGTGGTTGTGGGGGTCTGCGTGTGTGGGGCTTATTGGAATCTGGAAGCCCCCTTTAACAAAGGGGACCCCCAGATTCCGCCCCCCCATGTGAATTGGTAACGAGTACATTGTACCCCTACCATTTCACAAAGAAAGTGTAAAAAATTGTAAAAAAACACACACAGACACAGTTGGGAAAGTCCTCTATTAAAAAAACAAACAAAAAAAAAAACATTCCAGCGATGTAATCCAGTCTGTCCAGCGTTGTTCTCTATGTCCCGCGGTGATCCGATGTCCAGCGCTGCAGTCTCCACTCCACACGAAACCCCCATGACGTACAAGGGGGCGGGGTCACCAGTCACATCATAGGGTAAGCCCCAGCTTTCCCCGCTTGCCGGGGAATAGCCAATGACGTAGGCGGGACCCCGGGTACCCCTGGCGTTTTTTTCAATGACTTTTCTCTGTATTGACGGGGACCCGGGGATTCATTATAGCCACGAGTGGTTTTAAATTACTTTTTTTTTTCCTTCAGAAATGACATTTTGTGCAGGGACAATTCTAAACACAGGAAACAAGCACTGCTTTACAGGCATATACTATACACACACCCCCAGGTACAAAATTTAAAGGAATATTTCACTTTTATTGTTTCACTTTAAGCATTATTAAAATCACTGCTCCCGGAAAAAATGCAGTTTTTAAAACTTTTTTTCTTGCATTGATACATGTCCCCTGGGGTAGGACCCGGGTCCCCACACACTTTTTATGACAATAACGTGCATATTAGGCTTTAAAATGAGCACTTTTGATTTTTCATGTTCGTGTCCCATAGACTTTAACGGTGTTCGCGTGTTCGAACAAATTTTTTGTCTGTTCGCATGTTCTGGTGCGAACCGAACCGGGGGGTGTTCGGCTCATCCCTAGTGTGTGTGTGTATGTATATATAATATATATATATATATATATATATATATATACACACACACACACACACACACACACACACACACACACACACACACACACACACACACACTATCTCACGAGGGAGTACACCCCTCATATTTTTGAAAATATTCTGCTATATCTTTTCATGTGACAACGCTGAAGAAATGACACTTTGCTACAATGTCAAGTAGTGAGTGTACAGCTTGTATAATCGTGTAAATTTGCTGTCTCCTCAAAATAACTCTACACACAGCCATTAATGTCTAAACCGCTGGCAACAAAAGTGAGTACACCCCTAGATGAAAATGTCCTAATTGGGCCCAATTATCCATTTTCTTTCCCTGTGTCATGTGACTCGTTAATGTTACAAGGTCTCAGGTGTGAATGGGGAGCAGTTGTGTTAAATTTGGTGTTATCGCTCTCTCTCTCATACTGGCCACTGGATGTTCAACATGGTACCTCATGGCAAAGAACTCTCTGAGGATCTGAAAACAAAATTGTTGCTCTACATCAGGGGTGCCCAACCAGTGGCCCGAGGAGCCCTCTGATGTGGCCCGCGGCCTCCTACTCTGGGATGGCAGATCCCAGCCCAGATTGCCGATCGCTGACCCCCCATCCCAGAGCATCAGTTATGTGAAGGAAGCCAGTGGTAAAAGAAGCAAGCGGCTGCAGATCAAAGCTGTATAAGTCAATGCTTCCTGCATAGCGCTGGCTTCTGTCATAGGTGGAGTGATACCAAATGCACTCTGCCTGGGACAGCAACAGCCGGTGATACCTGAATGGAAGACTGTTATTAAAGGTAAGTTTATTACAAAAATCACAGTGTATATACAGGCATATCTGTTCTGCAGTGATTACTGGGCTGCTTTCAAACTGATACGCAGGTTCAGAGAAGTTGAGTGCACGTGCTCAGCGTCATATCCAGAGGTTGTCTTTGGGAAATGGACGTATGAGTGCTGCCAGATTTGCTGCAGAGGTTGAAGGGGTGGGAGGTCAGCCTTTCAGTGCTCAGACCATACGCTACACACTGCATCAAATTGGCCTGCATGACTTTCATCCCAGAAGGAAGCTTCTTCTAAAGATGATGCACAAGAAAGCCCACAAACGGTTTGCTGAAGACACGCAGACTAAGGACACGGATTACTGGAACCATGTCCTGTGGTCTGATGAGGGCAAGATAAACTTATTTGGTTCAGATGGTGTCAAGCGTGTGTGGCGGCAACCAGGTGAGGCGTACAAAGACAAGTGTGTCTTGCCTACAGTCAAGCGTGGTGGGAGTGTCATGGTATGGGGCTGCATGAGTGCTGCCGACACTGGGGAGCTACAGTTCATTGAGGGAACCATGCATGCCAACATGTACTGTGACATACTGAAGCAGAGCATGATCCCCTCCCTTCGGAGACTGGGCCACAGGGCAGTATTCCAACATAATGACCCCAAACACACTTCCAAGATGACCACTGCCTTGTTAAAGAAGCTGAGGGTGAATGTGATAGACTGGCCAAGTATGTCTCCAAACCTAAACACTATTGAGCATCTGTGGGGCATCCTCGAGCGGAAGGTGGCGGAGTGCAGGTCTCTAACATCCACCAGCTCTGTGATGTCGTCATGGAGGAATGGAAAAGGACACCAGTGGCAACCTGTGAAGCTTGGATGAACTCCATGCTCAAGAGGGTTAAGACCGTGCTGGAAAATAATGGTGGCCACACAAAATATTGACACTTTGGGCCCAATTTGGAAATTTTTCACCTAGGGATGTACTAACTTTTGTTTACAGTGGTTTAGACATTAATGGCTGTGTTGAGTTGTTTTGAGGGGGACAGCAAATTTACACGGTTATACAAGGTGTACACTCACTACTTTACATTGTAGCAAAGTGTAATTTCTTCAGTGTTGTCACATGAAAAGATATAATAGAATATTTACAAAAATGTGAAGGGTGTACTCCCTTGTGAGATCGTGTGTGTGTGTATATATATATATATATATATATATATATATATATATATATATATATATATATATACTTTTATAATAAAAAAAACATACCGTATATACTCAAGTATAAGCCGACCCACCTAATTTTACCACAAAAAACTGGGAAAACTTATTGACTCGAGGATAAGCCTAGGGTGTCCATCTGCATGCCTCACTGTGGCTCACTTTGCCTCACTGTGTCCATGTGCATGCCTCACTGTGCCCATGCCTCACTGTGCCCAATCTCCCTACCTGATCTCCGGCGCTGTGTGACTAGACTGACGTTTAACATGGGAGTCTATGGAAGGGGTGCCCGGCTTTGAAAAATCGGTGCTCCCCGGCCGTAGGTCCCCTGGACAACAAACTTTGCACACTTGTAGATATGTGCCAAGTTTGGGGTCCAAGGGATTTACGGCAGGGGATTCAGGCGCACAAAGTTGAAGATGGACACAGACTCGAGTATAAGCCGAGGGGGGGCATTTCAGCACAATAAAATGTGTTGAAAAACTCGGCTTATACTCGAGTATATACGGTATTCTACTTCGCTGCTCTGTGCATATATTTTGCACAAAGTGGGCCCGGACTTCCTCTTCTCGGGTCCCCGTACGTTAGAGCAAAGTGTAATTTCTTCAGTGTTTTTACAAAGGGTGTACTCACTGTATGTGTGTGTGTGTGTGTGTGTGTATATATATATATATATATATATATATATATATATATATATAATGTATATGTGTGTGTGTGTGTAATAAAATTATTTTATTTACAATAACTTTGGAGGGTAACTCCACTTTACTTTCGCGGGTAAAAAAAATTGCAAATAAAGAAAAAATAATATAGCATATACAATTGCGACACAAGTCATGTTGTAATTGAATGTTATTCAAAACTATCTTTCCTGTTCAATTTGCTACCGCTGTAATTTTCTGAAAATGCAATATAACCTGGAGGTGTTCTGTACACAGAATGTGTACTGAATAGCCCCCAGAAACATAATTTCCTGCTTGTGTGATTGGCTTACTGATTTTCCCAGAAGTCTGCACCAAGAAAGTTTTCCATAGATGTGATCCATAGTGAAAATAATGATACAAACATTTCATTGGCACAGCATGCCCTCATTGTGCATTTTTTTTTTTTTTTCTGTGCAAGTGCTTTTTAAACTATGAAGCCTATACTGGTTTTTAAAGAGGTATTAAACCTAAAATCAGAAATGTAATATATTGCAGCTTACCAATTATTAGATGTGATGGTTGCATTCTTTTTTTTTTTTAGCCTTTTTTCCCCCTCTGTTTTCACCTGATGATTTGGCCAGTAACACACCACCTGTATAAGTTCCCCCACTCTGGATGAAGGTGAACAGGGGTGCCTTTGGATAGCAGTATTAATCTGGGAGGAAGGAAGTGTTCGATGTACTAGCAGACAGCTTTTTATATTATATCAAACTGTTTTATTTTTATTTTGGGATAAAGGTTTTACATAAAACTAATTGTAAGCACTCCTGCCAGTGTTGGATGGTTTGTCTCATTCCTGTAACTGATAAATGTGCAAGAGAGCTTGTTATTTTGGAAAAAGACTGGCCAGATCACCAGTTAAAAATAGAAGAAAGCCTAAAAAGGTAAACTAATGCCTCCTTCACATCTAGGAATTGATAAGCTGCAATATAATGTTTGCTTTTGGGTTTAATACCAAGTTAAGTGTAAGAACTTATTTGGCATGCAGGGCTACTGACCAGGTTTAATTATGTCCTTCAAGAAACTGGCTGCACACTGTAGAAACGGTGAATGAAAATTGTGCTATGTTTGTACCCAGAATGATATGTGTGTTGCATTGTAAATTACTGAAGGTGTCTTGTAAGGGCTTATTATTTATAATACTAAATTTTCAATTACAAGAGCAAACTGAGCTATTGGTGGGTTGAAATAAATGGGAATAGCCCCGTTTGCTGTAAAACCTTTTTATCATAGCCATTTATCCTTCACGTTTTAGATCACTGTTTAGAAGCTCCTTTACCACCAACTCGAAGAGCACCAAATGATGTAAAAATAAATAGACTTTCCCAAGAATATGATCACCTACCGGCCTGCTCAGGTATATGCTTTTATTTTGGTAAACTAATGTAAATTTTGAGTAAAGTATTACTAAAGGCAAATATTTTAGTTTTGCATAAAGTGGAGAGGGATTAGAACACCTGTCTGATTTGTATTACTGTCTGTGTCCCCATTGGGGAGATTCACCCTCTCTATTTGTCCTATTTACTGTTATCACTCGGAGCTAAAGGAAAATATGGTCCCAAATTTTGAGTTGTCACCCAAAACAGATGGGAAATCTTTCAATAGGGACACTCATTTTGGTGACCCTGTTTGCAACAAGGGGTTACTTCACTTTGGCGGGGTTTCTTATCACTGCCTGTTTTGGCTATGAGACGGGAAGTGACCAAAAAATCACCCTAATGAGACACGGATGACAAAAAAAAGTGACATCCAAAAAAATGACTGTATCCAAAATGAAAACAAGTTTGCCTTTAATTCTACTTTAAAGTTATCAGTCCCATGATTTTTATTTTTATAATGTATAAATGTTCAGTTATTTTATCAGTGAATCGGCATGTGTTACTAACCGGGCATATACCAACCTATAAACAGTAGGAAGTGGATAGCATGTCCTAAATAAAAATGTCTGTCTATAGTTAATACAGCAACACTTTAAAAGCACTCGACATGCATTGTCATGTTTTGTTCATACTTTTTACCATACTACTTGTTTCTCAGTTTTTTGTTTTAAATACCCTTTTGTTTTCCTGCTTATATGAATGAGGCTGTTACCATTTTAAGTAACAAGTGTGCACATCTCCATATGATCATAAACTGTGCAATTTTTGCCCTTTTTCTCTATTCTAATGTATTGTAGATTATTCCTTTTCTTAATTTTGCAAGCGTATATACTTTCAGAAAGACAAGCAACAAAAGAACATACTGAAAACAGGTCTGTGATGAGATATCAATACAGAAAAATAATGCACTGGTTGTTTCAGCAACATTACACAAAAAAGGTTTAAGATGTCTTTAAGCCCTTCCACATGCATTTAAAGAAGGGCTATGGTAAAAAGTGAACATTGTTATTTCAATATTAAGCCCGCATGACAGCCCAACACCTTACCCTTTGTTCTTGTAACAGTAATCCTAAAAAGGCCTGGTAACCGTATCATTTCCAAGGTATTTCTTTAAAAAGTCGCTGCCAGTTTTTTTGATTTTGGTGGAATAATCAGAGCTGCTGGCTCCCTAGATTTGCCTAAATGTTTTCCTAACATCTATCCACAAGACTCAGGGCATGACCAAGCACTAAATTGCTTAAAGATTATTCTGTTGTGATCTTTTATTTATTCAGACTGAATTTAGTCTTGTTCTAACTCCCTTCATTGCCAGGGGTCATTAATGCCTAGATGCCCAGACCAAGTTTGGCAGGGTCTGCAATGGTTAACTTGACAATATGGCACAGCCGATCCCATTGCAGAATGAAGTGTCGGTGTTCATTATTCTGTCAAAGTCTCCACCCTGGATGTATTTGCTATATTATAGCTGACATAGTGATCACTTGATCAGGAACCACGCTTGTTGGTTCCTAATCATCATAAGTGACCCTTGGATTTGAGAGCCACCAAAGGTTGATTCTCAAAGGGGAACATTTATTAATGTGTAACTTGGCTTAAAAAGTAAAGATGAGTGGGCTGTCAGGAGCTCTTGCTATAATGTGCAAATATAATAAGCATATCCCCTTCTCCAGCCATGCCCCATAGTTGCTGGTGCTTCCATCTACACCAAGGCTTCTTTGTTTTTGTTTTTCCCCAAGTCTTCAGCTGTCTTGATTGGCTAGGCTGGGATGAAGTGACTAATAGTTATGGTGTCCTGACACAGAATGGTGTGAGCAATGTACACTGAGCTGTGCATGCATAAACACTGACAGGCAAGAACAGCATTTGAGGCAGAGACGTATACAGTCTCCAGATAAAATTGGTCACACTTTAGATGCCAATTTGAGGATTAAATACACAAAGGTGGCTTCAGCTACAGGGTTGCTTGTTAGGGCTCATGCACATGGACACATACCTCTGTATTTGTGGCTCGTGGGATCCTCAGTTGCTGTATAATTCTGCCCATAGGAACAAATTACAAAACTTTCCTGTACAGAGATGTACCCTTTTAAATTCCAGTACCTGTATTTCTAACTGCATGCTTACAACCAGAATAAAGAAACTGAGGACTCATTCACTCATAGCACCAACAGGCAATAACCCAGAAGTCCCAATGGTTTATAGAAAGCAGTTGAAACGAAGCTTTTCATTGAGTCCTTTAGGAGCCAAAGTTTGTAGTTCATGGATCCATTATCTTTATCATTCACAACACCAGGCTGTGAAGAAGTCCAGCAAGCAATTGCCCCTATGAATGGCTAATCTACGAGTGTTAAACTAACCCGTTAAGGGAGTAATAGTTATGCCAATATAGTACGTACAGCAAAGATAGAAAAGCAAGTATATCGCATATTCTGATGTAAAGGAAAGTCTGTTTTAATATACTTGTTTGGTTGCAAGTGTAAAAATAATTATTTGGTATGCCTATGGTGACGTGGTACAATCCAAACTTTATCAACCAGGTCTGCCAGGCGTGAACAAGGTAGATGTTTTAGCCAGTGGCACCACTAGGGTTGCTGTCACCCATGGGTGACACCATGTTATACTGCACCGCCGCATCGGCACAGCTCCCCCCTCCCCCCGACCATATCCTAGGCTTGCACAGCCACTTCAGCTGTCGGTGGTATGTGTAAAGTACTCAAAAATGTCATTAGTAAAACCTATATTATGGTGAGTGTAGTTAATACTACACACCACTTGAGGGAGCTAGCAATTGGGAATTCCCATATATGATGATTTTTTGGGTGTAGTTACAAAATACACCACTGGAGGGAGCTAGCAGAATTTTTTACCTTCAACAGAGGATGTATAATATAGGCTTATGATGACGGTTTTAATATAGTTTATATTGTTGTAAAATTTTGTGCAGTCTTTTTTGAATGGACTATTAAAGTTGTGTCTGTTTATGTATTAAAATTAAATGTGAAGTTACAATTGCACATTGCCTGTCAGCGATGATGGTCAGATAATCCCCTGTTGCCGTCATGGCAACAAGCGCGCTACATGTGTATAAATACACTGGTCTTCCTGTCACTGGGCTAAACCCATGCCTAAGTCACGTGACGTGTGACGCAACGCATAGGGGTTGGAGCCTAGTCACGCTACCAGCGGTGTTCTTAGGAACTGGAAGCAGGAGCAGTGAAGGAGATCGCTCTAACTGAGCTGAATTGTGGCGATATGTGCGCAACCTTATCTACGGTCACGTGAGTGAGAGTATCGAACTAAATATCATTGCCTGCAGGTCATACAGCGCTGCGCAATGATTTTTTCCTTTTTTTTCCCTCTATGATTCATCTGTTAAAGCTACCGTTTATACTGCTCAAGTCTGAAAACTGACAGCCGCCCTGGTCTGTGAACAGCTGAAGGAGAGGGACATAGTGAGAAGTATCAAGCTGGGCAACATTAGGACTGAAGTGCTTTTGTGTGGTTTCTACCTAGGCTGCTAAGGATTAGCCATACTAGTCTGTGGTATTGAGGCTGATCAGTGTTGGCATTGGAGCACCATCTAATTATATTTTAGTTTTTGAGCACTTTAGCAAGGTTTGCACTGTTGTTATTTATATGATTTGCAGGTTTGCACATTGTTTGTAGTTTGCACCTTTGATATATTATATAGAGGTTCACTGTATTTCACATAAGGTTGATTTATTAGCGCATCAATATTACATATTTAATTACGGTTTTTAGTATTTGAACACTTTCGATTGAGTGCAGCTTTTATCATTTAGGTATCTTATGATTGATTGGCTTCACATAATTTGCATTTTTTATGCACCATTTTAGCGCTTTAGTATAATACCATTTTTATGTGTAAAGTACTGTATATCAATTGAAGCCCTGATAAGGACTCCTATATTAATATAAAGGTATCAAAACTTGTCCTGACAGTGTGAGAGGAGGAGGGCAGTGTGACTGGTCGGGGGGGGGGGGCGAGTGTGACATTAGGAGGCTGCAGCACAGAGCAGGGGAGTGGGTTGGGCTCCTTCACTCTGACCGCCAACTCTTCTTCCTTCTCCATGAGCCCCTATGCGGGCTCATGGACCCCCTGCACAGCGCACTACACCGAGCCTGCATGATAGCGGGCCCCGACCGCTCCCAGAACACCTGCATGATGCATCCGCCCACTTACCTACTTCTCTCTCGTCACTCTGCCAGCAGTGTCCAAGTAAGATCAGGAAAGTTGGCAACTATGTATGGTGTAGTGCCATCTGGTTGCGGTCCGCACTCCTGCACTTCATAGTGACGCCACTGGTTTTAGCTTAGCTCAGTATGCATCAAGAGATATTACAGATTTGTCTCCTCCGATAATTCAAGATGCTGGGAGGTGTATTGGCTAATATTAGGTTTTCATCAATAGAAAAGACAAGCCAACAGGAATGTCATATCTTTTGCTGTTTGGCTTACTTCTAAGTAGCAAGTAGGAAAAAGTTTGGTTTTGTAGAATATTGCAGAATATTGTCCCAGACACACACTAAGAACTCCCCAACATTTTCCATGTGCTGTTTCTGTTGATGATGAAATTCTCATGAGTAGCTGTGTTCAATAAATTGTTCCATCATTTTATCAAGCTGCAGTACAGCAGTCATGGGGTTTGAGTTGGAAAGTTTTCACGCATATGGAATCCCACAGACCAGTGCTGTGGGGTATGCACTGCATGCATGTAACATTGTGTTTGTCAGTGGGCTTGCAGTATATCTGAGTCCCCAAGATGGTGTTGCTGTCGGTGACGGATGTATCAATATTTATATCCAGTAAATTAATGTCCGTATCTGAAGTGAAGCTTTAAGAGTCAACTAGATTGGGGTAAGAAT